>CM055269.1:318558-810787 GCA_029237695.1 Conchocele bisecta | reverse complement strand
TAATTAATTTTAAGAAAATTATAAAATTAATTGTTAAGCATTTACTCGGCAATTACTAACGAGCATTAAGTAATTTCCTTAATTTTTTCAAAATTATTTATTAATTGATAACTTCGTAAGCAGTTGGTTGATCAGTCTTTAGCAAAAGCTTGGCGTGCTTAGTTTCCGAAAGCATCTGTCGAACCTCCAGGCGCTCCTCGCGCGTTGGGATAACGTCATTCTCTCGAAGACAGTCATCGAATGAGTCTCGGTCCTTGCAGTGAAAGAGGGCGACCCATTTCGTTTGCTCGCGCAGATCCTTGAGGACGGCGTTGTACTTTTGAGTGGATATCCATACGCTGCCTAGCATGGCGGCCAGAAAATGCGAGCTCAGAGAGCATGTCCTTCTTTTGGTCATCGCCGCCTTGGCTGAGCAATCATCAATCACGTATAGGTGGGCTCACCCTGGAATTTTTTGGTATAAACCACGCAGCCAATCGTGAAGCCTATCACCGGGGTCAATAACGTATACCTCAGGGTCGGTCCATATCCACGGGCGCCGCTGATAAGTATCGTTGTGCCGCACAGTGGGACACAGGATCACAATATGACGAAAGGCATCGCGGTAGGAGCCCTCGAGCAAGTCTAGGATGAAAACCGTTTTTCCACATCCTGTCTGCCCACATATTATGGCAGAGTGGGCATCTCCAATCGTGAATTGGTATTGATTGCTAATTTTCTTAATTAATTCTTTAGAATTATCAAATTTATTAATTAATAAAACGTTAGATGATTTTTTTATTAATAAATCGTTAGATTTAGTAGAGTGCTGAGACGTATCGACCATCTTCGATGTTGAGTTGTGCGTCTGAATTATATATAAGTACACGTTCAATGGCCCGGCTCCGTCCGCCTCTTTGGTTATCTGGATCGTCACACCCTCGCTAGCGTTCTCAACTTGGAGTCTGCTGCCGTGTATTTGGTCGTCGTCGCTGGCTCGCATGTCTAGCCATAACGCGTATTTGGTATTCAGGAACTCCGCGATGGAGACGGCCGAGAGATGCAGGTCTTTGGCAACTGCTGCAACCTCCGGAGAGCGCTTAGAGCCGGCAGCAAACTGCTTTCTTACTTCATCCCACTGCTGGTGCGCGCGAAGACCCGCGCTGTAGAGTTGATTGGGGACTCCCTCGATCGTCACCTCTACCTTCGTGATTTTGGGGTTATAGAATTTGTCGGTTTTTCTAGCACCGAACGCGAACCAAGCATCCTCAAACAGCATTAGTATACCTTTCATCGAGCGGGCGGGTACGTTGACATTAATATTCCACAATGTGTCGCCTTTGTCTTTCGTCATCTTGCGATGGCGAAGAACTCGGTCGTAAAGTATGGCAACGCGCCCGGCGTACTGGGTTCTGATCAATCGCGCGAGTTCGGGCATCGTGACCATGTCGTACTCTAGCGAAACAATGTCGATCGTATACGTCGATAACATGTCGCTGGCTATGAGAACTCGGCCGTAGTCGTTGAACGTTAGTTCGTATTCGAGGCGGTCAGCCAAAGCACTCTGATAGTAGGGCATGTGGCTCTCCAGCAACTCAAAGTCGAGCGGGATGTAGAAGCGGTTGCCGTAAGCGCCCGCGACCGCGTTGTCACTCGCGTTGTTATCTGCCTTGTTAGCAGCCCCGATTCTAAGTTTGGTTACGTTCTTATTTTTGCTGGTGTCAATACCCTGATAGACAGCGTTTTCACGCTCTTGTGACACCTTCCACAGGTCCTGATAGCAATGGTAGACGTCGCTGTCGTCGATCGACATCACCTCATTACCAGAAATCTTTATCATAGTCTTCTTGACTATGGCGCGACCCAGGTTCTGAACGACGGTTCGGTCCTCGTCCGTCGACGTCAGCGAAATAGTGAAAGCGAGGCGAACAGTACCCGGCACAATGACGTCGTGAGTTCCGAGGTTGGGGAAGCAGACTAAGAGCTGCTGGTTCTGGTCGATCGTCGATGGGTTGTTCGTAATAACGACACTCTGTCTCACGCCTTTTGCCCCGAGGGGCTCACGCAGTCTGCGGTATGGTTTTGTCTTTAATACATAATTAATAATTTTGAAAAAATTAAAATGGATGATTACGATATTAACATGGATGAAATCGGCAGAGACGATTACGTCGATGATTATGATGATGATAACGAAATGCCCTTCATAGAGACTCCAGTTCCAATCCAATCGCAATTGGGGGAAATATGTGGCGCTACCAGCAGCGTTGGTCAAAGTCAGGAATTACATTTGAGGGAGCTGTGGGTAAACGACTACTACAACACTTTGTCAGAAATCGGTCTGGTCCCGTCTGTCGGTTACGACTACTCCAAGTTCGAATTGGATATGCGTGGTAGGTTGCGACTAAAATCATAAAATATCCCGATCATCAACACGAATACCGGTAAACCCCTATCGCTAAAAACCATTGCCGGAAACCGGGGCAGTGGCGAAATCATAAAGAACGAACTAGGATTTCCAGATTGGACGCGTGGTAAAACAATTGTGCCGGCCCGCGCTGTAGAGGCCCTACAGTCTACCGACGAAACTATGGCGAAGACGGCCACCGCGATAGAAACGGTCGAGCTCAGCGAGGTCCCTCAAATAGCCACCGACGTTATTAACACGATGGAGACCACGTTCAGCGTCCAATCGCAATTGGGGCAAATACTCAACGATGACCCACCGTTACCTCTTCGCGAACTCCGTGGACTCGATAAGGCTCTACAAACGGTCCGGGGCGAACTGGTCCTTAACCTCTCCAAACTCACGGCGCTGGATGAACATATCGCATTAGAAGAAAGAAAACTGGAGGAAGCCGGTGACGATAGAGAATATACCGAGCCCGAACGACTGCGGTCTTTGCGGGACGAAAGAGAAGCTCGCTTGGAGGCCGCCTCGGCTAACCGTGAGGCTCTCCGCACACAAATAAGTCGGATCCGCGAAACAATATCGAGGGTTCTGCACGAGGACACGACACTCGGTGAGCGTCTTCGCACTCTGTTCAGAGAGCAGGGCGTCACGATAGCAAGCATCCTCGCAGCTGTCGGCATGACTATATCAACCATAGTTCTAGCTTTCACTGGTGGTGCGGCGCCACCACCCGCGCCACCACAAGCACCCGCGCCATCCGGTGGAGCCAAGGAGTGGGTAAAAAAACAACTAAAAACCCTGGCCAATCTTCTAGCTAAATTAGCTGGAAAGGCGGCTGCCGCACTACCTGGACTGATCGGAAGTATCGTTTCTTACTTGTTATCTATATTATCAAAAATGGTCGGATGGCTCGCCAATAATACTTGGGCTTTAATCGTGGCAATCGCCGGTCTCCTACTATTCTCTGCCAGAGAGTTCCTACAACCAAACCGCGAGTAGTCCTATCACCACGAGGGCGACGACGAGCCCTAATTTCTCCTCCTCGTGTGTTGTGCTTCCAATTTCACCCAATTTGCGATTGGTGTTGATGATTGGTGTTTCTCCAATCGCGATTGGTCTGTTGACGATTGGGGGTGTGGGTGAAACAACGGGTTCAAATGAACTTGATGGGGTGGCCAATTCATGAATTGGGGGTTTTATGAAATCTTTTTCAAATTTATTTGAATTTACAACTCCGCGCCCGATCATGTTGGGGGTGCGCTTGATGATATCCGTGTTCACGTTACCGTTGTGGCCGATTTTTTGATTGGCGGTGGCGATTACGATCTGATTATTGTAACCGTCACCGGTCGTCTCTAGTATCATATTGCTCGGCGGCCATATAAAGACCTATTCCAAATACATAGTCTACTGGAGTGCTGGCATTCTGCAAAACGTCTTGATAATTCTGGATCGCCTTCTCCAGGTCCACCCTAGCTGAGATGGCGTCCTCTACAAGTGCCAAGAATTGTTTTTGTGCATCAAACGCTGTTCCCGTGCCCAGTATAGGACTGCGAGTTTGCTTCTGTGCGCCGAGGATGGCCCAGACGTATGTGCGAATGGAGTCGTTGACGCGAGTAACCCCGGCCTGCGTGAACCCTATACCATTATCTAACATAAATGTACCCCACGCGTCCTGAACCTCAGCAGCCTGCTGTATGTAATCGACGTGAGCCCGTTTCGGAGGTAACATTTTACAAGAAAACACGCCACAGTGCCGACCTCCAGACACTTCCGGCCCGAAAGTCATAGTCGCGTGGTCAAAATAATTCCCGGCGTTCCGACTGACGATGTGGTCACCGGAGTGATCATGTCTAAAATCAGTCTGCGTCCAATTCCCGGTCTGGCCCGAATGAGAACGTCCCCGAGGCCGGTGCTGGTAGGAAATGCTTTCTGTCTCCAGTCCGCGTCTTTTGAAACGTTTAAATTCGTTACACAGTCTTTCAAATGCCATACGGTCGGTCGCGTTGGAAATGGGATCCCAGGCGTTCGTCTTGAGGTAGTGAAAATACCTAGTTCTTTGAGAATCCTCCTAATAGTATAATACGCGTGAAAGTTGTAGACACTTCGGAGCATGACATTCTTGGATGTCAGATGGTCTTTATGTGAAACTCCACACCCGGCTGTTGCGCACCATACAGCGAAATTTATTTGGTTCTGCCAAAACTGCATCGGTGTTGCTTTCCACCCGTTTACCGCCTCCATCGTAGTAATCTTGGGCAGCCTATATTGTTCAAAGATGTCGGGGAAGTTGGTGGCAAAGCCGCTGTCCGGTCTAACCATTACGGTTGGGTGTACAAGGCGGTTAACAACGTCTTTTTGCGTGTATTTACCTCCGACCGCGTACTTTGCATTAGAGTTAAAGCTAAATGCTTTGGTATCCATTGAAAGATATTATTATGTTTGCTACTATCACTAATGTTCGAAAAGGGAGTTGTGAACTTCAAAAATTAATAGACAACTGCTGCGGAAAACGCCAGGTGGGCCTCAGATCAATCACCTTCACGGTTGGGTGGAAAAACATTGAAATGCACAAGTATATCTCCGGAATAGAACGGCCAGAGGTTATCTATTCCGGAGATGGTATAGATCTAGAGACCGCCGATAGTTCTGCAGAAGTAGAGAGACGCCTTCGGGAATCAAGTGCCGCATTACTTCCTGGCCTTTGGGGTTTCGGAGATGTCCAAGCTTTAATCGCAAGGAATATGCCTGGTAGTGGCACTCTCGCAGTCTCAAAAGCCACGGGGCTTGCGACATTGTCCGCTGATAAAAAATTAGAGATCACTCCGAGGTTGGCCTCAATGTTGGGATTTAAATTTGCACCACCTTACAACGAGTATGAAGGGCTTCGTACCGCGTCTGATATAAACTTTGTCTTCCACGTGGTGATCACCGCGGCGATACCCCAGTTAAACTTCGCCTTCACGAAAACTCTCAGGTGCACCTGGATCGGGTGAACACATCGTACAACACGGTAGACGGCACTCCCAGCACATTACTGAAAACTGTGCCCGCCAGCGACTGTTTCTATGGCGAGACTGTGACCTTAGACTTCCCTTCCCACACCCCGAGATGAAAGTTTTGGAATCGGGACATATCCACGAGTTGAAGATTTCTATTCTTGATGATAAAGGGCGAGAGTTGAAGAACGATTACCCGATTTCGGTTGTCCTAGAAATTTCAAATTAATTTTAAGAAAATTATTTAGAATTAAACGCATGTTCGTAATATATTTTATTCAACATTATGAGTATATACGGACCAGGTAGGTTCTTCCGATTGGGTGACAAATTCAAAGAATTTGGAACCGACAGAAGGGGATTCATCCCGACAGAGGGTGACTTTTTAACTACCCAAAAAACAAAGGCCTTGATCAATAGAACTATATCGGTGGCCACGGACGATATTCACAGGAGTCTACTATCACAACTTAGAGAATATGCCCTGGCTGTGAATACACAAAGTCGTGAAGAAACGCATACGGAACTAAACGAACTAGGTGAAAAAATAACCAAATTTCGAAAAGAGGCCCGGTTGGGGATTGATAAAGTCCGAGAAGACCACCAGGCGGACCTTACGGAGGCTTATGATGCGTTGCTCTTAAAGGACTCTCTCAGCAAAGAAGCGACACTTACCGAACTAGATGGGAAAATAACCAAATTTCGAAAAGAGGCCACGTCGGGTATTGAGAAAGCCCGAGAAGACCACCAGGCGGACCTTATGGAGGCTTAAGGGTGTTGCGCTTAGAGGACTCTCTCAGCAAAGAAGCGGCGGTTGTTGAACTAGACGGAAAAATAACCGAATTTCGAAAAGAGGCCCGGTCGGGTATTAATAAAGTCCGAGAAGACCACCAGGTGAACCTTGCGGAGGCCATTGCGGAGGCTTATGATGCGTTGCGCTTAGAGGACTCTCTCAGCAAAGAAGCGGCACTTACTGAACTAGACGGGAAAATAGCCGAATTTCTGAAAGAGACCAAGTCGGGGGTTGAGGGGGTCCGAGAAGACCACAAGGAGGCCATTGCGGAGGCTTATGGGGCGTTACGCTCAGAGGACTCTCTCAACAGAGAAGCGGCACTTACTGAACTATACGAAAAAATAACCAAATTTCAAAAAGAGGCCCGGTTGGGGGTTGAGGGGGTCCGAACGGGTATTGAGAAAGCCCGAGAAGACCACCAGGCGGACCTTACGGAGGCTTATAGGGTGTTGCGCTCAGAGGACTCTCTCAGAGAAGCGGCGGTTGCTGAACTAGACGGAAAAATAACCGAATTTCAAAAAGAGGCCCGGTCGGGTGTTGAGAAAGCCCGAGAAGACCATCAGGCAGCCCTTGCGAAGGCTTATGATGCGTTGCGCTCAGAGGACTCTCTCATCAGAGAAGCGGCGGTTGCTGAACTAGACGGGAAAATAACCGAATTTCAAAAAGAGGCCTGGTTGGGTGTTGAAAAAGCCCTAGAAGTCCACCAGGCGACCATTACGGAGGATTATGATGCATTGCGCTTAGAGGACTCTCTCAGCAGAGAAGCGGCACTTACCGAACTAGACGAAAGATAACCGAAGTTTCCGATAAACTGAAACATGATCGTATAGCCGCGACCAAAGCTCTTGAGGAGGCCTCTTATAAGATTCGTACTGAGGCATATAACGCAAACAGTGCGCTTGCCGGAATAGTGCGAACAATGAAAACGCCAAAACGTGTCATAACAGTTTGGGCTGAGAAGCGGGGCCCATTGGTTGAGGGGCACTATGAATATTCGTTCGGTGCCAAAGCGAGTAATAAATATGGGGGATACGCTATGACAACTGCAGGTGAAGTTGTCCGAATGGCTGTCTGCTCGGTTAATGGTAGTGGTAAACCTGTGGGCGCGGTCGCGATAAATCTTGTAGTAGATGGGGAAGAACGGGGGGTTGGAGTCACTAAAATCTCTGGAGATAGTTCGACGGTGGTTTCGTTCTCCGGTTATGATCGATTTAGACTTTCCCAAGGTAGTGTTATTAACTTTGTTACGAAAATCGGTGACCCAGAGAGTTCTTCCACTATTGTCTCATTGTTAATTGAACTTATTTTGTAGATACTAATATATTGAAAATCATGAACGAATCACCGCTTCCAATTGTCAATACCGATCCATCAACACTGTATCCAACTCTCAATACCACTACATCAACACTGTATCCAATTAACGAAAGAAGTTCAGATTTTAGGTTGAATAATATCGTCGCTATGCAGGATATTTTAGTTAGAGAATGTGCAAATAGAAAAAGACACGCTAACAAATATAAGCGCGCGGCGAACATGGCTGAAGCATCTAGTACGGTTCTGGCAAGTTTATCTGTAATGAGTGGTGCGGGGTCTGCTGCAACGCTATCTACAATTGTAACGGTTCCACTTGCAGGGGTTTTGAGTGGAATTACCGTTTTATCTGGAATACTTTGTATGGTAATTAGGGCGGCGGGTGGAAAACTCGAGAAAAAAAGTAGAAAACATGATAGAATATCCGTTCTCGCTAGGTCTAAGAAAAATAGCATCGACATTATGGTGTCCAAAGCGTTGACCGATAAGAAAATATCAAATTTAGAGTTTGAATCCGTGGTGGAAGAAATGGGGAGATATGAAGAATTAAAAAATGATATAAGAATCAAGGCGCGCGCCACCATGCCCAAAATTGAGTGTACTGATTGGGATAAATTTAGGGTAAAACTTGGAAATAAAGTCGGAGGAAATGTTACAGCACCATTGTGATATTTTATAAAATAATGGTGCAGTAAACAAATTTACATACCTATACAACATGTGTTTTTCACTGAGAATTACACTGTAATCCTCGGCTATCAATTTCATGGGAACCCATGTATTTGATACACTCGGCTATAAATAACCCTCGGCTATCAATTTACGCATGAAAAAACTGATAACTATATATACGTGTGTTGACCTTACAACAGTTAGTCTCATCTCGTGTGTGCTATGTTGTTGATCCGGTATGACGTCCGTCTCGTCTGTTTAATGGTAGCAGTTTATAAATATGTGTGTATTTGGTGATGTAATTGCGTAGCTCAAAGGTGCCGGCCTAAAAGATTTCTGCCTAAGAGCTTTGCAATTTCGGAAACCAAATTCACACATAGGCTCGCCTTACTTCACTGGTTTCTCTTAAAATTTAGAGGAAATTGGCAATGGGGTTCAAGGCGACCTGTAAAACTAAACTGTGAGCCAACAGATGCGTGGGCTTAAGAAAGAAATCCCAACACCCCAGTGGCTGGGTGCCGGCTAGAAATCTGCCCAGTCGCTGGGGTGTTGTGCACGAGTGGACGCTTTTGCTATTTTTTGTTCAAAATATCTTTATAAGCGATATCGTAGAAATGTATATTCGTAAACGAATCGTTGGGTTTTAACAATTTTATATAATACACCTTAGTTTCATATCCGATACGCATTATCCGTCTTAATGTTTGTATTTGCCTCTTGTATAGTTGACATAATTGCCGGTATAATATTGTAAATGCAACGTTTTTATCGGAGCGTAATAAATTACGCTGGTATTTCATGTATTCGATATCGCCTAGTGTTCTCATTTTATAGAATTTATATATAGGATTATAACCCCCGTAAGCTTCGTAAACTTCTTCAACAGTCATTAAAAATTTTCAATTCCAATTGTATTGTATTATCCATTTTCTCTAATAATATTGGTAGTTGTTTTTTTCTGTTCAATTTCCAATTTTATAAAATTAGTTTGATAATCTTTTTTTACAGTGTTTTAATGCTGTAGAAACACCGTGACTTATCAAAAACTACACATCTATTCTATCTTTCTAACTGACTTTCCGATTTGAATTATTACTAAACGATAATACTTGCGAGCACGTAATCCCTTGTTAACCATTCGATGAGTAGCCTGAGTGCCACCACATGGTGGACATAGCAATGACTCGGATTTGGTCCCTACCCCACAATGCCGACATGGGCGAGGCGAAACGGAACCTCTTCGCATCCATGCACGGTGATGTTTACAATATTCGTAAATACCGGTACGAAAACATCTCTCGTGACTACCTGTCTTCAACCACGCACACTTAACTAGAACCATTATGTTATTATATATACTGAGTATAACATAGGGATTCTTATCTCTAATAGGGTGTATCTTCTCATGTCATAAATATATGGTCTCGCGGTTGATGAAAAATATGTTCTCATACATACCCGCCGAACAGTGGGGAAAATCCAAGTAGTATTATAAGAGTCAACAATGATACCACCATGCGGTGGGAGGCACCGCACGTAGCCGGTGCCTTCTAGAGGGGGGGTGGTATCATTGTGACTCTTATATACTACTCATGCGGAATTGTCGGTGGGATTATGCTTTCAAATTCGAATAAATTAATCTAATCAGGGTCACAGCTAGTATATCACTTTTCTTGCTATATACACAGTATAGCAGCTTCCGTGTAAGTATGTATCGCCACGGGGAAGCCGACACACGCCCGAGGCGTTATCGATCAATGAAATTTTACAATTTAGGATTAGTCTAGTGAATAAAACAGGCTTGTGGCGGGACGTTTCAACTGAAAATAGTGACTTGCCCGGGACTAACTTTCAGCATAGAGCCACTTGCCCGAGATCAAAACCGACTTGTCCCGGGCGTCGGGTGTGCCAATTTGTACAGCCCTGTCACATACCGGTAGCCTCTATCGAGACACATTACATTTTGGATTTTACTGTGCAATTGAACTATTGTCTACATTGCATTCTAACTATTTACGCAGGCGGTAAGGATCAGGTTGGTGGAAGGCGTTTTCTGCAGCATTGTACCACAGTTGTGTGTTTTGCTGGCTCTTTGGGGTCGTCAGAATATATATTTCTCTATTTGACAACAGGTAATGGCATTCTAATGATCAAACAACTCTATAATCATGTACCGTAAGTATGAATGCATTATATTTGCACATACATAACACACGTAGTTTGTAGCTAATAGACACGTCTTTGCCTCCATATACCCCTATGTGGCATTGAATCCGCATAACAATCCCTATGGTTGTCTTTCACATTTATTACACCGCTGATGGACAATCATATTACATTACTATAGCAACCAGAGACATGTATTCGAGTATATGTCATGGGCTAGCAGAGTTTGGTATCAGCGCAAGATGCAGGACCTCCTCGGGCTAAGGGTATTATCAACTAATTTTAGAAAGTCAAGCTGTATTACATCTCCTAATTGCAAAAACGACCATCTTGATGGTCATCTTGAAACTGACCGACAGTCATGGTGACACTGTATATGGTTAGGTTTTTGGAGTATTAGTTTCAATCATGTTTAATTAGAAGAATGAATACAGCACATGTAGTGGTTAATGTAGAACTGATTATATCAGTGACTGCATGAATTACATATCGTTACCATGTATTGTGTTTATTTTCCAATCCAACTAACGACCAAGGGTTAATTTAAATTATTGTCACATGTGCAGACATATGCGGGGAGCTTAATGTGTGAGAAAGCCATGAATGTTTGCAATAAGCATACCCATGCCATTCATCATACCATACTACATACTGTCTTGGCCAATGATCATCATTCTCGCTTAATTGTCAGAAATGTGCTCGTTAACAATAATAATATTGTATTCCTTGTCAACAGTCAATCCATTTTGGACACACTTTGAAACAGTTCTTCAATGCTGAAACTGATTGAAATACATCCGTATTTGTCTTTGAAAATAAGCAGAATATCACACTCTATACATAGCAATGTTAGTGTTGTTTAATTACTGAAAACTGCAGCTTCATCATCAATATTATTGAACATCTGATCATTTTGGCGGCCATTTTGAATATATATTATAGCATTATATACCTGGATATGCATATGTTATCAAATAATTTGATTTGTATACCTCAAACTGGTATGCATACATGTAACAGGTGCCTGGAATGCTGTTTATAACAACTCCATACAGTAAAGAAAGAACAGAACAAAACAAGAACATTCTGGCGGCCATTGTGTCTGTACTGACAATTGTGGAACCCTATTGCATCACTATCTCCTGTATTTTCCATTTATGTGTTAAGGAAAGCAATGTATATGAATGTCTGTATTTGTTCGTATCAGTACACGACTCGCAGAAAAATGTTGTAAAACAGCCTATTTCGGCAGCCATTTTGAAATGTATTGCCATTTACGATTGTAATTAAATGTAAGATGTATTCTAAATCATTTTACATTCAAATTGTGACTTAATTATAGCAATTTACCCGGTTAATATTGATCAGACTGAAAGTTAACAGTCCTTAATAAAACATTATAATACTGTTCGGCGGCCATCTTGTAAAATGGCCGCCATTTGTTCATCCAGCGGCTTTTTGAGCGCAGACAACCAGGATTGATAGACAATAGGCTACTGAAACCAAAAATCATACTCACAAAAATCCCACATGGGGGAGGGGGGTTATTGCTGGCTCAAGGTCTATTAACTTACTTTTTCAAATGAGAAATCCATGAACTTTTCTGTCACCGAGTCGTACGTCTTGCTCTGAAACAAAATATCACATTAAGGATTACGATGAAAGACATTTATACATGCAAGTTCAATTGCTTTGCTTCGTTGCTGTCACTATTCTGTTAAATATGACTGACATTTAGGGTGAAGACAAAAGACAATAGTCTCACAGTCTGTGAATTATAAGGTTCGACTATATCCAGTCGTGGGTAAACTGTCTGCCGTGGAACGAAGGAACTGTTTGAACCCCAAGGTCGTAGGCCGCGGGTTCAAACAATTCCCGAGTGCCACGGCAGACGTTTACCCAAGGCTGGACATGGTGAAACGTTATTATTACATTTTCGTCGGAAATAGCATGCAATTTCAGCATATATGCAGTACTTTCAGTACTTTGATAATTTGCTCCATTCAAACAGCTAATGCTAATTTTACACATACATATTCCGGGGACGCAGTACACGTCGCGTAATGCAGCCGCATTAATTTCAAAATTTCAGTGTGACCCTTGTGAACATCACGACACACATGCATTACATAGTTGATGGCTTGGCCCAGAAATGAGCATCGTCTACAGCCATGGTCAAACAGCACGCACTATACGTTTGAACACGGCTGTGAGCGGTGTCGAACAACGACAGTCATGTAACAATATGTATTTAAGGTGATTCAATTCATGTTTACATCCTACTACTACAGATACAATTTGGTAGAACATGTACTGCCCACTGGTGGATGGTGGAGTGGGGGAATGGCTGGTAGCAAATTGTTGGCTGGTGGCCCCTGACACCGTGGCCTGACTGTACGTACGGTCATCTCGCCGCCGAAACACTCGGTGGCCAGCTGGCTGGGGTCGAACTGCTTCACCTCGGCGTCGTTGAAGAGGAACCACTTGTCATGGCCCGCGTCGTGGCCGGGGTCGGCCGGGGACATGCGGTCACGGATGAAGCTGTAGTAGTGGCCGCCGTCGGCCGTGCCGGTGTGGACCGTGACCCCGATCAGCTCATACTCGGACACGTCGCCCTCCACCCCGCCCCGTCCTCCAGGAAACATCCGCTCTCGTCGTCATCATCTTGACAGGGGGACATGGGGAGGTGATCAGATGGTTACATGGATATACACGTGTTTTAAGAAACACCTGCTCTCGTCATCTGGACATGGGGACATGGGGAGGTGATCAGGGCGTTACATGGATCTACATTGATATGAGAACATTTTAAACAAATTTCAGGTGAAAAATATAAAAGCCTGCCACCAGTCTTATATTTGGTCTCGATATTTGGATGAGAATCCACCAGAGCGAACCTCCCAAGGTGGTCAGTTTAGATTTGTCTCTCATTCAGGTACTCTGAGCACTAACAAATATGTATGTTTTTTTTTCCTTTTCCCCTATACTTCCTTCTCTATGGCTTACCTTGCTGGAGCTTTTCGGAGGAGATGAGGTTTTTCTCCATGTAGTCTGTGATGTCGAGGCGGAGCGGGAACGAGAAGTGGGTGTTTACCTTCTCCTTCATCATCGTCACCATGTTGAATGTGTACCGCATCGTGTTGAAGCACAGGATCTTCGGCAGCCGCTTGAAACACGCCCTGACAGCAATACACACAATACAGGTACAGGAATTATATATGAAGTTAAATTACTATTAAACTTAATACAATAACAAGAGTGAAAAAGTCACAAAATACGCCCGTCGAATATTGGCCAGACAGTAAAGATGCAGAAATGTGAAACTGACACCAAGGCAAGAAACCTTAATTTCAGTTTGAAAATATATAGCAGTATTTCTTCCTCTTGTGATGAAACAGGTATACCAATTTATATGTGATATGTGTAAAGTAGAAATTATATAGAATTGCATACAAAAATGTATAAAAAAAGTTAAAAAAATGTTTTTTGACACAAACACTCCAAGGTGCACATGTGCAATATGTGTAGAAGACGTGTGTAAAGTTTCAAATTGATCGACTGAAAGGTTTTAGAGGAGTAGTGTACACAAACTCTGTACCATATAATTGTAGCAATTTTATCTTAATATCGAGTATATTTTCCATTATTCCTCCAAACCAGTTGCAGATTCTCATTTCAGTACCCTTAGCCAGAGACTGTCAACAAAAGGCTGGTCGTCATGTTTACTCCTATCTAAATGTTTTCCTTTTTCATCACCTGGGACCATTGTAGCGGGCTTTATTAGTGTTCTGTTTTATCTTGTCTATAGCTCCTGAAACCTGATAAGAATCAATACCTTTTTGTCAGAAGCATTACTCATACTTCACTAACTGTATGACGAACAGTGCAGACCCAGATCAGTCTGGACATGAATGAGTTGCAAAGCAGTAAACCCAATTTCTTAAGTCAAAGCCACAGAATTAACCAGCTTACAATAACTGAAGGGCACAGTTAACATTGAAATGGCAAGGAGCGACATGTTCGTACCGTTTCTCGGCGCGCACCTTCTTCTGGCACTTGGAGCAGGTGTACATGTTGTCACCCTCGAGCATGTCCTTGACGGTGACCTCGTCGAGCGACTCATACAGGTTCTTCATGTCCGTCACCTGGCAGCGCACCGTGTAGAACTCCTCCAGCGTCCGCGACACGTGCGCACAGTCCAGCGACACGACGTTGTTCGTGATCACGCCCCCAAACAGGCTGCGGATCAACTTCTTCATCTCGACAGACATCTCCTCGAGCTTCGTGATCAGGTCCGTGAAGAACTCGGTCATGTCCTTCTGCTCGCCGGTGTTCAGCGGCTGCTTGTCCATTGTGTAGGCCTTACAGAAGCCGCGCGGGTTGTAAGCCTTGCGCTCACTCTCCTGCAGGTAGGCGAACATCTTCTGGAGCTCGACGAGCGTGGCCTCGTGTTTGCCGAGGCGGGAGCAGCACTGGGCCTGCAGCACGGACTGGCGGGCCTGCGGGATCATGTACAGGTGCTGCATGCACGTCGCCATGTAGCAGGTGGCGCCCAGGTTCGTCAGCCCCACATACCCACACTTGGAGCGGCCGTCCTCATGGGGCCAGTAGTCCCAGGGGTACGCCGCATGCGAGTCTGCAATCATATCGTAGAACATGTCACGGCACACACAGCAAAACATGTCAAGGCAATGGCAGCTACAAACTAGATTGAATTTTGATTGAAAACAAGAAAATGAATTGCATTAACGTCGATAAACACTCCTACTACTAGGCCAAACCATAGTGTTAATACAGTATGTATCATTAACATTGTGATGTTAACTAGATAATCATTTTTACGTATATACACACATATAAATGGGCTTCTATTAGTTCTATTAAAACAATTGTTAAAGGTTTCAAATATGCATCATATTGACACGATTTGCATGCTACCTTTGGTGCGCTAATCGAGTAACTCCATGATCTGCATGCTGTGGTTTATGTGTGTGTTGAGTGACCGTTATCCTACCTTTGGTGTGTTGGTTGAGCATGCGGGCGTGAAGCACCCGGTAGTTATCTATGTTGCCCTTGACGATTTCCACAAGCAGGTCGTAGGCACCGGACCTTGACGACTGGCTCTTACACTTAGGGAAGTATCGCTCCAGTGGGGAGGGCAGGGCAAACAGGCACTGGAACAGCTCGCCCAGGAAACTCTGGAACCACACGTGCAGGACACGACCCATAGGCAGTTGTTGGCAGGTATAAATCGTGTTCAATTTGAGATATGGCGACCAGATAGGCCCTGATTAGACAGTGCAAATACACAGTCTGATCTGGGGCTATGCTGGTCACGTGTATGCTGATCTTGGGCTATATTTATTGTATACAGGCTGGTTCTGGGCTATACTAATTGTATACACCAGGCCTCGACAAATTCTTAATTTTCCACTCATCCAGATCGGATTTCAACTCACATATTCCTATATGTTTTAATGTTTATGCCACACTGACTTCAAATTACCACTCATCCAGATCGAAGATTCACTCATGAACACGAGCGGATAAGTGGATTTAGCGAGGCCTGTATGTAGGATCTTCTCGTGTGATACTAGTCGTGCAGACTGATCTCGGGCTGTACTAATCGTATATGCACTTACCTGGGACTATACTGATTGCATGCATTATAAGATAGAGAGCCTACGAGTTGATGGTTGCAATATCACAGATAGTGATGTCTGGGATATTATTTAAATATCAACTGATTGTATGTGGGCAAGTGGAAATATTACAAATCTCTTGAACGTGCTGATAATTTAGAGCACTGATGGTTCTATATTTAATTTTAGGAGCACTTCAAATAGGTACTTTCCGAATTAAACTTGCATAATGAACCAATGATTACGACATACGAGGGCTGATCCAGAAGTTTGTGGACACCGTCTGTAATTAATGAACGCAGCGTTATAGATGGTTCAATATTTGCTCACAATCAAGTTATTATATACTCAATTGATTTTAATACTTTTAGTGACTTTATATAAAAACGCGGATTGTTTATACGCTATTAAAGACGGCGTGGTCTGGATATGCGGAGCAGTTGCAAAATTGACGTAAAATAAAACTTATTCTTGCGACAACCGCGTTCAACGTTCATACATTGTCATCATTGTATAATGATGGCGTCATTTGATGTTATGGTTTGAAGTTGAGAGCGAAAACAGCGACATCACATTGATTTGCTGGAATACAAAAATGGCGTCATCAGAAAACGAGGACTATCACTCAATTTTGTGTATACTTTGGGAAATCACCCGTAGAAAAAAGAAAATGATGGAAATGGCATCAGGAGAGGAAAGGGTGTGGTGATCGCTTCTTTACAAATGACATAACGTTTTTTGACGGTATGATGTATGTTAGCGATGATGCGTGGGGTGGTAGACCTGTGGATGTCACCGACGATGAAAACGTTACGCTGGAAAAGCCAAACTAGGCGAAGACCGGAGAATAACGTTCAGACAATTAAGTGAACAGCTAATCTTATCATATGGAACAGTCAATCGAATTCTCACATAAAACCTCAACATGAGACGTTTAAGTGTTCGTTGGGCTCCAAAGATATTGCATAGTGAAGAACAGGAGTGGCACGTTCAAGAACCAAAGAAATTTTTGCGAAGAATGAAGAAAGATGATCAGACATACCTTAATCGGATTATTACAGTGGACAAAGCATGGCTATGGTATACCAATGTGACCCGGAATCAAACCAACAGGCCAGTCTGTGGAAATGTCATCACCCCCACCGAGCTGGGAGTGAAAATACAAAAACATCAACCATATTCACCGGACCTTTCACCTTGTGACTTTGCGTCATTCCCGCGATTGAAGAGTGAACAAAGGAGTAAATGATACACAGATCTATCAGAGTTACGGACTGAAACTACAAACATCTAATTCTTAAACACTTTTGAACCACAGTGGTATAAAGATGTTTTCTGCAAGTGGGTTGTGTGGCATCAGAAATGTATTGCTGCCGGTGGAGAATACTTAGAAAAGCAGTATGTAAGTAACGGCAAAGTATTGTCCAGATAACGTAACGTCACAACAAGTGACATCTTGACCTGCTCCGCTATACTCTGACCACCATTGTTCACGCAAACACAGCAACTATAACTAGAAATGGACGCTTGTCGACAAGCGCATGTGTATCCCCCTCCCCAGATACACAAGTAGTTTGAAACTAGATGGCCACGGCCTGCATGTCGCGCCTTGTGGCGAGGCATGGACACTAAAAAAAGAGATATAGTATAACGAAAAACGTTAACCAAAAAACTTAACCAAAAACTTTAACCGGACACATATACGTACGTACGTACGTACGTACGTACGTATGTAGGTACGCCAAAGTGCCCACTATATCGTGCTTTCTGCAAGCGGGCGCGACAAAAACTATAACCAAAAACTTCAAAGTAATTTGACCTTGACATTGGGCACAGGGGCCGCACAGGAGGGGGGTAGAATGAAAATACAGATGATGATAAACACCCATGTGAAGTTTCAAGGTAATGGGCAAAGCATTTGCAGAGATATAGTATAACGAAAAACTTTAACCAAAAAACTTAACCAAAAAACTTAACCAAAAACTTTAACCAAAAAACTTAACCAAACAACTTAACCAAAAACTTTAACCGGACAGACGTACGTACGCCAAAGTGCCGACTATATCGCGCTTTCCGCAAGCGGGCGCGACAAAAAATAACTAAAACTATCACAGGAGTGATCATAATACCCCCACAAAGGGTTCGACTTACAAATAGCTTAACATTAGAAGAGTTTTATAGGTTTGAAATAAAAATTTCATGATCATTATTTAATGCTGGCCTTAGAGATGTGTGACATTGACCTTTTACCTGCGTACGTGGTCAATGAAAATGAGATAATCTGAAAACATTTGAAAATTCATTCATCAGTTATAGAGGATCTTACACGAGTAATGGATTAATATGATTTTGATTAAAAACTCTGTGCCGAGTTTGTCAAGAACGCTATGAATCAATTTAATAAAAATATAAAAAATGGCTAAGTTAAAAGGATGATATTTTTGTAAAAAAAAAATTTGTTCGGCATAAAAAGTGTGTATAGTTTCAGATCAATCAACTGAATGGTTTCAGAGGAGTTGTGTACACAAACTATGCAGTTTATCTGTCTGCCGCCTGCAATAGGTTTGACCTTTGACCGTCAACTGTGACCTTGACCTTGGTCGTAGGTGCGTGGTTATTGATTGCGACACACCTTCTCATCATGAGAATCATTTGTGCCAAGGCATTTCATAATCCATGCATCGGCGTAGAAGATATAGAGCGGAAGGGAATTTCAATAGGTTTGACCTTTGACCTTCAACTGTGACCTTGACCTTGGACGTAGGTGCGTGGTTATTGATCGCGACACACCTTCTCATCATGAGAAACATTTGTGCCAAGCCATTTAATAATCCATGCATCGGTGTAGAAGATATAGAGCGGAAGGGAATTTCAATAGGTTTGACCTTTGACCTTCAATTGTGACCTTGACCTGGGACGTAGGTGCGTGGTTATTGATCGCGACACACCTTCTCATCATGAGAAACATTTGTGCCAAGTCATTTGATAATCCATGCATCGGTGTAGAAGATATAGAGCGGAAGGGAATTTCGATAGGTTTGACCTTTGACCTTCAACTGTGACCTTGACCTTGGACGTAGGTGCGTGGTTATTGATCGCGACACACCTTCTCATCATGAGAAATATTTGTGCCAAGCCATTTGATAATCCATGCATGGGTGTAGAAGATATAGAGCGGAAGGGAATTTCCAACAGACCGACAGACCGACAGACCGACCGACCGACAAGCTGACTCCTATATACCCCCTCAAACTTTGTTTGTGGGGGTATAATAATGCTCACTACTGGAGCCCAGAATTTTGTTTAATAGTCCTATATTTATCTACATATCATATCTGCACAGGTCCACATATTGCCACAATATTGTCAACACAGTTTACGGAAATGTAATATAATAATTTACCTTTATAAATTACCTGTAATAAGTTAGTGGTCAGTTAGTGGTCAGTCTGGACATTTGCACATGCTAGCACATGCACAGGTGAATGGTTCTCCCAGTCACTATTGTTCAACTGGAGAAGGCTATTGTTCTCTGACAGGTAAGGTGTACAGAGCACACGAGAAAACGGGTCTTCATGCATTATTGTCCAGTTTGTAGAGTGCACGAAACAAAAAAGGGAGATAACTCAAAAATAAGCTACGCAAGAGTTGTCATTCTTGTGCGCAACACACCTTCGGGTCGTGGTCTATGCATGTGTGAAGTTTCATGAAAATATTCCAAAGGGTGGTCGAGTTATGCTCCGGAAAGGAAATCAGCGCGCGAAAACAAAAAAGGGAGATAACTAAAAAATTAGCTATGCAAGAGTTGTCATTCTTGTGCACGACACACCTTCGGGTCGAGGTCTATGCATGTGTGAAGTTTCATGAAAATATTCCAAAGGGTGTTCGAGTTATGTGCCGGACAAGAAGTGTCTGCGGCGGACGCGGAACGGTGTCAAATCCATAGTATCCCCCCCCACTTTCGTCTGGGTGATACAATTAACCAGATATGTTCATGAAAATCCATACCTATGATCATTATATATAGAGACACATGCTTGCAACATATTTCAAGAATATCTCCATATTCAATCTGTTAAATGACATTGTCCACGAACTTCTGGATCAGCCCTCGTACATTGATATTGGGTGAGAGTTTGTACGACGGGTTGTATTTGAAGATATACGTGCCCAGGTTGAGGAGCCCTATATTACATACATGGATGTTGGGGGAGAGCTTGTACGACGGGTTGTATTTGAAGATATACGTGCGCAGGTTGAGGAGCCCTATATTACATACATGGATGTCGGGGGAGAGTTTGTAGGACGGGTTGTGTTTGAAGATACACGTGCGCAGGTTGAGGAGCCCTATATTACATACATGGATGTCGGGGGAGAGTTTGTACGACGGGTTGTATTTGAAGATATACGTGCGCAGGTTGAGGAGCCCTATATTACATACATGGATGTCGGGGGAGAGTTTGTATGACGGGTTGTATTTGAAGATATACGTGCGCAGGTTGAGGAGCCCTATATTACATACATGGATGTCGGGGGAGAGTTTGTACGACGGGTTGTGTTTAAAGATATACGTGCGCAGGTTGAGGAGCCCTGTATTACATACATGGATGTCGGGGGAGAGTTTGTATGACGGGTTGTGTTTAAAGATACACGTGCGCAGGTTGAGGAGCCCTATATTACATACATGGATGTCGGGGGAGAGTTTGTACGACGGGTTGTATTTGAAGATATACGTACGCAGGTTGAGGAGCCCTATATTACATGCTTGGATGTCGGGGGAGAGTTTGTACGACGGGTTGTATTTGAAGATATACGTGCGCAGGTTTTGGAGGAGCCCTATATTAATACATGGATGTCGGGGGAGAAAGGTTTTGCGTACGACAGGTTGTTTATTTGAAAAGTTATTACGTGCCAGGTTGAGGAGCCCTATATTACATACATGGGTGTATATGCGGGGGAGAGTTTGTACGACGGGTTGTTTTGAAGATATACGTGCCCAGGTGAGGCAGCCACTATATTTACATACTGAGAATTGTGGGGGAGAGTTTGTACGACGGGTTGTATTTGATGATATCGTGCCCAGGTTGAGGAGCCTATATTACATACATGGATAGTCGGGGGAGAGTTTGTCGAAACGGGTTGTGTATGAGATACACGTTGCACAGGTTGAGGAGCCTAAATTACATACATGGATGTCGGGGGGAGAGTTTGTCGACGGGTTGCATTTGAAGATAAACCGTGGCTGGTTGAGGGCCCTATAGTTACATACATGGATGTCGGGGGAGAGTTTATACGACGGGTTGTGATTTGAGATATTACGGCGCAGTGAGGTAGCCATATATTACATACATGGATGTCGGGGAGAGTTTGTATGTGGGTTGTATTTGCCGCTACACGTGGCGCAGGTTGAGGAGCATATCTTACATACATGGATGTCGGGGAGAGTTTGTATGAGGGTTGTATTTTGAAGATACCGAGCGCAGGTTGAGGAGCTTATATTCCATACATGGATGTCGGCAGGGAGAGTCTTGTAAGACGGGATTGTGTTTGAAGATATAGGTGCGCAGGTTGAGGAGCCTTATTACATACATGGATGTCGGGGGGAGAGTTTTGTACGACGGGTTGTGTTTGAAGATACACATGCGCAGGTTGAGGAGCCCTATATTACATATATGGATGTCGGGGGAGAGTTTGTACGATGGGTTGTGTTGAAGAATACACTGCGCAGGTTGAGGAGCCCTAATATTCATACATGATGTCGGGGGAGAGTTTGTATAAAAAGGGGTTTGTAAAAAAAAAATTGTAAGATATACGAGCCCATGTTGAGAGGCCCTATATTACTACATGGATGTCGGGGGTGAGAGTACCGAACGGTAGCAATTGAAAAAAAAAGGGATACACGTGCCGCAAGGTTGAGGAGCCCTAATATTACATACAGGATGTCGGGGGAGAGTTTGTACGACGGGTTGTATTTGAAGATATGTGGCCCAGGTTTGGAGGAGCCCTATATTAATACATGGATGTCGGGGGAGAGTTTGTACGAGGGTTTGTGTTTGAAGGTTATCACGTGCGGGGGCAGGTTGACGGAGCCTATTATATTAATTACATGGAGTCGGGGAGGTTTGTAGGACGGGTTGGATGAGATACATCGTGCGAGGTTGAGGAAGCCCTATTTCATAATGGATGGTTGGGGGAGAGTTTGTATGACGGGTTGTATTTGAAGATAACGTTGCGCAGGGTTTTTTTTTTTTTGAGGAGCCTATATTACATACATGTGAATTTCGAGAAGTTTGTTACGACCCGGGATGTGGGGGTTTGAGATTATTTAATTGCGGAGGTTGAGGAGCCCTATTACATACATGGATGTCGGGGGAGAGTTTGTACGACGGGTTGTGTTTTGTAGATAATCACGGTAGAGCGTTGTTGAGGAGCTCCCTATATTACATACATGGATGTCGGGGGAGAGTTTGTATGAGGGTTGTGTTTGAAGATATACGTGGACAGGTTGAGGAGCCCTATATTACATACATGGATGTCGGGGGAGAGTTTGTATGAGGGGGTTGTGTTTGAAGATACACTGTGCGCGGTTGAGGAGCCCTATATACATACATGGTGTCGGGGAGAGTTTGTATGACGGGTTGTGTTTTGAAGATACCAGTGCGCAGGTTGAGGAGCCCTATATTACTTACATGGATGTCGGGGGGAGAGTTTGTATGACGGGTTGTGTTTGAAGATACACGTGCGCAGGTTGAGGAGCCCTATATTACATACATGGATGTCGGGGGAGAGTTTGTATGACGGGTTGTGTTTGAAGATATACGTGCGCAGGTTGAGGAGCCCTATATTACTATAGGAATGTCGGGGGAGGAGTGGTATGACGTTGTGTTTGAAGAATACGTGCGCAGGTGAGGAGCCCTATATTACATACAGGATGTCGGGGGCGGGAAGGTGTTCCCGACGGGTGGGTAAGATACATGTTCCCAGGTTGAGGAGCCCTATAAGGCCGTCATCCTCCTCATAACCATGGCGAGTCTCGAGGAAGTCGCGGTCCAGCACGTGTTGGCAGACCTCACGCGCCAGGGTGTTCAGGTTTACCGGGCTGTCCTGTGGATAGACACATTGGAGCAGGTTATCACAAGTGTAACTGTTACAATGAGAATGTCAGAGGAGAAATACCTGAAATCAGTAACACTGATGGAGGATGTACCCCTCAACAACTTTCTAAGTCACAGCGGCTGTATGGGTGGCATGTAGAATGAAAATATGGATGATGACAAATAAGTATATACAATTTCAAGTCAATCCGACTTACATTAAGAGAGGTAGTAGGTAGCAGAAACTTCACAAACACAAAGTGAAAAAAAGTGATAGGGCTTATGTCTCAGCAACAGCTAAAGTCATATAGAGACACGGCCTCGGTTTCAAGTCTCATCCGATTGACTGGTGGTATGAAAATACTATGAAAGTATGCACGCCAAGAGCAGGGATTGAACCCATAACCTTCTGGTTTGAAGTACAATGCCCTAGGCCACAATCCATCCTTTTTCAAAAAGAAAATGCATCCTCAGCATGAATGTGCTACAGTATATAGTAGCCGATTGACGACAAGTGTACGACTACAGACAGTTGTACTACCCACCGACTCAGGGTTGGCGTCCGACTTGGAGATGCTCTCTATGAAGCGACAGACGAGCCAGAAATAGTCGCGACACCCAGGCCCATACGGCTCCTTCTCCTTGAGTGATCCTTCTACCTGTACAGACACAAGTGACACTCTGTGATACATGGATACTCTGTGACACATGGACACTATTGTCCAATGTAACCATTTAACATGTTCACCCCTAAATAGCTAACATTGATAGTTCCATGCTCATCTCTGGACTATTCCATTAATCGTATTAAACAGACCAAATACTTTACAGAGAATGATACACACAATATAACGGGTTTTTATAAAGCGACTGAATTTCACCACTTCTACCAGCAGATGTGTCCAACTGGCCCAACTATACCCTGGGTATTATTTATAAATGTATCACTACATAGGTAGATTTATTTTTTTATTGGTGTTAAACGGCCTATCAACAGCTAGGATCATTTAAGGCCGGGTCAACGAGTTCGATCCCGCATTTAAACTGCTGCAATGGGGGGAAAATCCCCAAATCAGAACTGAATAATTACATCGAGATAAATATATATTCAGCCTTGAAATTAGAATAACCTGACCTTGTGCCAGGTCCATACCACACCAAAGCCACTTGGCCCTTTCTCCTAAAAGTAATAAGATTATGATTAATCATATTACTCATATAAGGGGTATAACCAGATTCAAATGTCACATACAAAATGCCAAAGACTTATGCGAGGGCCAAACCAGGTCTCAAGTCGGGATTCCGGTAAGGATGAACCCCAATCGTTAAATTACCCATAGCATACTCCCACCTGCCACCCACCACATAGGTAGAATAGTATCGACCTGTGTAATGGCAGAATGGAGGCGGCAATGAGGTTCAGTCGCCTGGGCCTATAATTTACACTGAATTTTCTGATAGTGTCAACATGTAAATAACCATAGCCGGCATAGAATTGAGAAGTTTATTGTTGTTTTTACATCAGTTTGCCATAATGCATGGAACAACGTTGGTGAAATCTATGCTGTTATTGCACAGATTGCAGACAATGACAGAGCTCCAGATAAGGTGCGTATTGGCATATTTTACGCACTTATTTAGCTGAATACACATTGAATATCAACAGTGGGAGTACAGTAATGATTGATTTTCAAATTGAGTAGTAGAAATACTGTAATAAAGTTGAACATTTACTTAGTTTAGCTGCAAAAAATGAATAAGTAATATTCCAGTCAACTAAGTGAACGGTTAAATTTGTTTTATATTTGTTTTGATTATTTGTTCCCTATTTAATAATTAAGAAAATCAATAATCCATTTGTAACAAGAGTTGTCAGAACACAACGAAGCACACCTGATGGTGCTTTAGTTTAACTAATATATCAAGAAGCTGTGTGAAAGGTAACAGAAATTATAACACATTTTCCCCAATGTTAAGTTTGCGAAAGCGCTAAGATTGTGGACATAGAAAGTCATTTGGTAAAATCATTAAACTTTTCGATGGAGCGAGGCGAACTAACAACACTACTAAAACAAAGTGTTATAAATTTAATTCCAAAAACAGGCAAAGATACAACACACCTCGCCAACTGGAGACCAATAAGTTTGCTAAATATCGACTACAAAATAGCAACAAAGGCCATTGCAAATAGAATAAAAAAGGTATTAAATAATTTAATAGATTCTTCACAAACAGGATTTATTAAAGGTAGATATATTGGAGAAAATATAAGGCTCTTATCCGAAGTAATTGAACACGCAAATGATAAAAATATACCAGGAATCTTATTATTCGCCGATTTTGAAAAAGCATTTGATAGTATAAGCCATGAGTATATAATTAAAGTATTAACCTTTCTAAACTTCGGACCCAGCTTAATCAAATGGATTGAAATATTTTATTATAATATATCTAGTTGTGTAACATCTAGTTGTGTAACAAATAATAGCTATCTTTTGCTTGGGAAGAGGAGTAAGACAAGGATGTCCATTATCTCCTTATTTATTCATAATCGCACAGTGTCAGAAAAAATCAATTAATAAAAGGAATAACTATAAATAGTGAAGAAATAAAAAATACTATGTTCGCGGATGCTACATTTTGCATGGATGGGTCCAGACAATCTCTCGAAATATTAATTAGTACAATAGATAATTTTGGAAACATTTCAGATTTACGTTTAAACTATTCTAAGTCAATATTGTTTAGAACAGGTTCGATGAAGAACTCTACAACTACGTACTGTGATGATAAACAATTTTCATGGACTGCAGATATGGCCAAAACTTTAGGGATATATTTTTGTAATGATAAAAATAAAGTACATAGTTTAAACATAGATCCTAAAATAAAGGAATTTCAGCAATGTTTAGGCAAATGGAAAAAAAGAAAGCTCACCATACTAGGTAAAATAACTGTCATTAAAAGTTTTGCATTTCCAAAATTAATATTCCCTTTAACAGTTCTAGACAATCCGGAGCAGGAGACTTTAAAGCAAATTATATGCATTATGTTTGATTTTCTCTGGGATTCAAAGCCTGATAAAATTAGTACAAAAATTATTGTTAAAACGTTCGAAGAAGGCGGGCTAAAAATGATAGAATTAGAATCGTTTATTGATGCACTAAAGGCTACATGGGTCAAAAGACTTGCAGAAACTGAAAATCACGGAAAATGGAAAGTACTATATTTAAATTATTTGAAGAATTTTAATTTTGGTGTGACATATATTTGAAGGAAATGTAAACCAAACAGACGTAAAACATTTGATAAAAAATAAATTTTTGACAGATGTTCTTAAATCATGGTGCAAGCTAAACTTCTGCGATAATCCAGAAACAATATCAAAGCAAATTTTATGGAACAATTCGAAAATAAAAGGTAATGGAAGAATGTTTTACTACAAGGAATGGGCTAATAAGGGGATTAAATATATAGAACAACTATACGATTATAGAACTACATCATTCTTTAATTTTACAAAAATAAAAGAACTATTTGATGTTAATAATAATGATTACCTAAAATACTTCAAACTGATTTCGTGCATTCCTCAAGACTGGAGAACACGAATTAAAAATGAAAGAATAAACACGATTAATACAAAGATACTATTAATAGAACAAATAACAAGAAACGAGGCAAAGCCACGAAGGCCAGGTTTTTTCCAAGCATAGACACTTGGATAACATAATTATACCCACTTTTTGTAGACTAGATGGCCGTGGCCTGCATGTCGCGCCTTGGGGCGAGGCATGGACACTAAAAAAATAGATATAGTAGATGGAAAAACTTTAACCAAAAAACTTTAACCGGACACACGGACGAACGGACGGACGTATGCTAAAATGCCGACGATATCGCGCTTTCCGCAAACAGGTGTGACAATGATGATAAACACCCATGTGAAGTATCAAGGTATTGGGTGAAGCAGTTGCAGAGATATAGTACACGAAAAAACTTTAACAAAAAAATTCAAAGTAATTTGAACTTGACATAGGGCACAGGATCGCGCTTTCCGTAAGCAGGTGCAACAATGATGATAAACACCCATGTGAAGTATCAAGGTATTGGGTAAAGCAGTTGCAGAGATATAATACACGAAAAAACTTTAACAAAAAAATTCAAAGTAATTTGACCTTGACATTGGGTACAGGATCGCGCTTTCCGCAAGCAGGTGCGACAATGATGATAAACACCCATGTGAAGTATCAAGGTATTGGGTGAAGCAGTTGCAGATATAGTACACGAAAAAAGTTTAACAAAAGAATTCAAAGTAATTTGACCTTGACATTGGGCACAGGATCGCGCTTTCCGCAAGCAGGTGCGACAATGATGATAAACACCCATGTGAAGTATCAAGGTATTGGATGAAGCAGTTGCAGAGATATAGTACACGAAAAAACTTTAACAAAAAAATTCAAAGTAATTTGACCTTGACATTGGGCACAGGATCGCGCTTTCCGCAAGCAGGTGCGACAATGATGATAAACAACCCATGTGAAATATCAAGGTATTGGGTGAAGCAGTTGCAGAGATATAGTACACGAAAAAACTTTAACAAAAAAATATTCAAAGTGATTTTGACCTTGACATTGGGCACAGGGGGGGCCTCGCGGTTGGGGGTTTAGAATGAAAATATGGATGATGATAAACACCCATGTGAAGTTTCAGGTAATGGGCGAAGCAGTTGCAGAGATATAGTATAACGAAAAAGTTTTAACCAGAAAAACTCTAACCAGACGTACGTTAAAAAGTTAACGTTGAAAATGGCTAAGTCAATTACGTAGAAATAATAGGTGAAGGTAAAAAAATGGTCACATGTTGGATAGTTGTATGTGGTAGGTACCCTTGGTTATGAAGCTGTGAAAGTTTGGTGGTCCTAGGTGGTGGTACAGTACCAAAGAAATGGACTCAAACACGAAAACTTAACATTGATTGTGGACGCCGACCGCCCGCCGCCCGCCCGCCACGCCCGCCCGCCCCGCCCGCCCGCCCGCCCCGCCCGGCTTTCGCCAATCCAATAGCCTGGATTTTTTTTTGGCTAAAAACCACGACCAAATGTAATAAGAAGCTATATAACATGTTTCTTATGAGCAAGACAAGTTTTTCAACTTTTGTATCATACTAGGAAAATACTTTATATATACATGTAAATTACGAAACACGGAACCTAAATTTCCAGAGTTTATGTCTTACCTAAAGGCAACACAAAATATTGAAGAAAAAAATTGCAATGAATAGAAATAAGCTCATAGTTCATGAACGAAAATGGAATGTTATCCAATTAGACTAACACTCATTTAGAGATACACGAACCTTCTGATTATACATACAAATATTACAGTTAGGTATAACAGCATATATCGTAATAGTATTGTATCGTGATGTGTTGCTCAATTATTATTCACTAAACCTATTTCACCATATCTCATTTTCAACTCTATTCTCTCATCTAAATAACATTCTTAAATAAATCCAACCTAACCATGTATGAACAATAAGTTATAATCTATAATTATTTACAATACATGTACTGATAGTTGATTGTAAACAAGGAGTGTAACCTATAAATGCATGTTGTTAAACTGCTTGTAACTCATGTATTGTTTGTTTGTATATGACTATGTATGGAAATAAAAAACTTAAAAAAAAAAAAAAAAAGATTGTGATTTTAACCTTGGGGTTAGCGCGGGTCTGAGAATCGTGATTTGGCATGGCATGATAGAGGACCATTAGAGCAAGGGCTGTGTAAAATATGAAGAAGAGCGGTGAAAGGAAACATAAATTATAACAACAAACTTCCCCCAACGTTTGGGTTAGCGGGGGGGGGGGGGGGGGGGGGGGGGGGGGAATCTGAGGGTCATGAATTTGTCACAGCATGATAGAGAATCATTTGAGAAAGGCATGAGTGAAATATTAAAACGTTTGGTGTAAGGAAACAGAAAGTATAACAAATATCCACCAACATTAAGTTTATGAAAGCACTAAGACTGTGACCTTGACCTTGGGGTTACCGGGGGTCTGAGTGTCGTGGATTTGTCACAGCATGATAGAGAATCATTAGAGAAAGGCAGGTTTGAAATATCAAAATGTTTGGTGAAAGGAAACAGAAATTATAACAAATTTCACCCAACGTTAAGTTTATGAAAGCACAAAGACTGTGACCTTGACCTTGGGGTTAGTGGGGGTCTGAGCATTGTGGAATTGTCACAGCATGATAGAGAATCATTAGAGAAAGGCATGTGTAAAATATCAAAAGTTTTGGTGAAAGGAAATTCTCCCAACATTAAGTTTTCGAATTTTTGAAAACGGGTGGGCGGGTGGGCGGGCGCTGACTACAACACCGGGGGTATGCCATAAGCACTCCTTTCTTCGAAAGGCACGCTAAAAATAAAGTACGCATTTAATTTGAAATCAGGGGGTACAATACTCTTTAGGCACACAGCTTATCTGGAACTCTGCAATGAGCTTATGGGGCTTAAGACATTTGCAAGAAGTGTAGGCCCAGATCAGCCCGCTCGTCTGCGAAGCAGGCTGCATCTGCGCAGTCTGATCAGGATCTGTACTGTTCGCCATACAGTCAGTGAACCAAGCAACATGTGCATCTAATACACATCATTATCTGACACCAGGAGTGTACTATCAGATGATGAGCTAGACCTTCATGAATCCACTTACGTCCAGGTTGCTCTTCTGTGGTTTCACCTTGAGTGCGTCGGGCAGGAAACTGAGAAGGCAGGACAGAATCGGTAACAGGAATGGGTAGCCTGTCTTGCCTTCTGCCGTCTTACCCAGACACAGGCGGTAGATACCGACACACGCCTCCCTCCGTACGTGGGGCTACAGGCAGATATGATAGACACATATATTATATACAGGAATGGGTATACATGTATATGCCTAATGATATAGGTAAAATCTTCATCTCATTCATTCAACAATGTTTCTATTCGAGTAGAAGTTTGGCAAAAGTATCTTGCATACTATTTATCATTTGTAATTTACTGAGGGTCCACAAATGTGCAGTCTGATCAGGGCATAGACTAGAGGCTATTCAGTTAATTAAGCATAGTTTATGCCCCGGAATAATCAGTAAAAGGGTATACCTGATGATCAAGGTACAGTAAAGTTCCATGTTACGACCACCCCGCTAATGAGACCGCACCGCTATTACGACCACTTTTTCAAAGAACAGTTTTTTTTACTATATAATTACATGGTCGCAGATTCCGATTCTACGACCACCCCGCTATTCCATAATACGACCAGCTTTGGCAGTCCCGATGTGTCAAAATGTGTTGTTTTTAGGCCCGTCATAACGACCACCTTCGGCGGTCATGAAAACGGTACAATACCAAGACTACAAACATTGGCTAGAACTCCTGTGGCCGACTCGAGGTACACAAGACCCCGACACCAGAAAAAACAACAATAGAGACAGACTGTGATTGTAATAAGCTCCCAGCATATATGAAAAAATACATTGTAATGTATTTCAAATTACATACACACACATATTAGAAACATAACAAACTTACGTAATAGTAAAAACTGAACACTATTTATGTAGTACAAGTTTGCCAGCGGTAATATATTACACGATAGGACCAATCCGGAACCGTTTTAGCTCAAAACATTGTGCGCACTGCAGCTGTGTAAAAACGAACTAGTTGATAAGAAAAATGGCGTCACAAATAACCAAAGACAATGTGAACCTTTATTGAGCAAGTTAGCTCTACTCTGGTCTTAATTGTATTAAACCAACTCACTATATTACATGTATTGACTAAGTAGTATACAACACAGTGATATATACACTTACTAACGCTGAGATAACCAGTCATATCTGTATTACATGTTTGCTTTTATTTCGTATTTTTTCTTCTACTTTCGAAAACGCAAACATCTGTAAACTATAGTTTTTGTTATGCGCATGTATGATTAGTTTTGTTATAATGTATCAAAGATATGTAAGCTCACATAAACACAACAGATATTGATGCACACTTAAAGGAAAACGTTCTACACACATACTCTTGGCCTTTACATAGCAAGGGTATTATACTATATGCCAAAGGCCAAGACTATAAGAAACACAGCAAATGTATGTTGTGTTTTGTTGTTTTATTTCTCATTGTATGTTATACAACTTAGTCGACTCTGACCAGCCAGTATACCCGTGCAGTCTGATCTGGGTCCGCAATGCCGGTTACTCAGCGTTATGCTCAGCAGGTAGTACGTTTGGATTGCGAAATTGACCAAATATACTACTAGCGCTAGACGTATATAGTGTGTACGATCAGAGTGAACTCTAATCAGCCTGTACATCCGTGCAGTCTGATCTGGGTCCACACTGCTCATCATTCGATCTTTTGTTTATCAGGTAATACCGTCTGTATTGTGAAATTGGCCAAATATACACTGCTGACTATATATCATGTGTACAATCGGAATGGACTCCGACCAGCATGTACATCCGTGCAGTCTGATCTGGGTCCACACTGCTTGCCACTCTGACTTTTTGTCACCAGGTAATTACATCAGTATCACGAATTTGCCAAATCTATGCTGCTAATTATAGGTAATGTATACAAGCAGAATGAACTAGGACCAGCCTGTACTTCCATGCAGTCTGATCTGGGTCCACACTGCTTGTCCCTCTGTCTTTTGTTCACCAGATAATACTAACGTCTGTATCGCGTAATTAGACAAATATATACTGCAGATTATATATAACGTATACAATCAGAGTAGACTCCGACCAGCCTGTACGTCCGTGCAGTCTGATCTGGGTCCACACTGCTTGTCACTCTGTCTTTTGTTCACCAGATAATACTAACGTCTGTATCGCGTAATTAGACAAATATATACTGCAGATTATATATAACGTATACAATCAGAAAAGACTCCGACCAGCCTGTACGTCCATGCAGTCTGATCTGGGTCCACACTGCTTGTCACTCTGTCTTTTGTTCACCAGATAATACTAACGTCTGTATCGCGTAATTAGACAAATATATACTGCAGATTATATATAACGTATACAATCAGAAAAGACTCCGACCAGCCTGTACTTCCATGCAGTCTGATCTGGGTCCACACTGCTTGTCCCTCTGTCTTTTGTTCACCAGATAATACTAACGTCTGTATCGCGTAATTAGACAAATATATACTGCAGATTATATATAACGTATACAATCAGAATAGACTCCGACCAGCCTGTACGTCTGTGCAGTCTGATCTGGGTCCACACTGCTTGTCACTCTGTAGTTTGTTCACCAGGTAATGCCGTCTATATCGCGTAATTAGACAAATATATACTGCAGATTATATATAACAATTCAAGCAGAATGAACTAGGACCAGCCTGTACTTCCATGCAGTCTGATCTGGGTCCACACTGCTTGTCCCTCTGTCTTTTGTTCACCAGATAATACTAACGTCTGTATCGCGTAATTAGACAAATATATACTGCAGATTATATATAACGTATACAATCAGAGTAGACTCCGACCAGTCTGTACATCGGTGCAGTCTGATCTGGGTCCACACTGCTTGTCACTCTGTCTTTTGTTCACCATGTAATACCGTCTGTACCATAAAATTGGCCACAAATATACACTGCTGACTATATATCATGTATACAATCAGATCGACTCCGACCAACCTGTACATTCGTGCAGTCTGATCTGGGTCCACACTGCTTGTCAGTCTGTCTTTTGTTCACCAGGTAATACCGTCTGTGTCGCGAAAACTGACCAAATATATACTGCTGATTATAGATCATGTATACAATCAGAATTAATTCGGACCAGCATGTACATCCGTGCAGTCTGGTCCGGATCCACACTGCTTGTCACTACGTCTTTTGTTCACCAGGTAATACTGTCTTTATCGCGTAATTAGACAACTATATACTGCGGAATATATACAATGTATACAATCGGAATGGACTCTGACCAGCATGTACATCCGTGCAGTCTGATCTGGGTCCACACCTCTTGTTGTTCTGTCTTTGTTCATCAGGTAATACAGTCTATATCGCGAAATTTACCAAATATACACTGCTGATTATATATCATGTGTACAATCGGAATGGACTCTGACCAGCATGTACATCCTTGCAGTCTGATCTGGGTCCACAGTGCTTGTCACTCTGTCTTTTGTTCACCAGGTAATACCGTCTGTATCGTGAATATATAGCATGTATACAATCAGAATAGACTCCGACCAACCTGTACATCCATGCAGTCTGATCAGGGTACACACTGCTTGTCATTCTGTATTTTTTCACTAGGTAATACAGTCTGTATCGCGAAATTGGCCAAATATACACTGCTGATTATATATCATGTGTACAATCGGAATGGACTCCGACCAGCCTGTACATCCGTGCAGTCTGATCTGGATCCACACCGCTTGTCACTCTGTCTTTGTTCACCAGGTAATACAGTCTGTATCGCGAAATTGGCCAAATATACACTGTTGATTGTATATCAGGTGTACAATGGGAATGGACTCCGACCAGCCTGTTCATCCGTGCAGTCTGATCTGGGTCCATAGTGCTTGTCACGCAATGTTACAACAGTTTCCTTTTCAAAGCGACATTTTAAATCAGGGTTAGCGGACATAAAAGTATACATAAAAGTATACATAACCAAAATTAATGTAGTATAGTATACAGTAACACTATTATGATAGTAACACGCTTTGACTACACATCTTCTTCCATCCAAATGATATTTTTTTATAAATATCACTGTGTATTTCCGCTTACACTTTACCTCCCCATTCCACATTCCCCGCCTATACTCCGCCTCCACTCCGATATCCAACAAACCCATATATATGTACATTCATGGGCAAAACACACACTTATTACAAGGCAGTATATACCTCGTAGATGGCTTTATGTATTTTAGTTTTGAAAATACTATAGATAACGCATGACCTTTAAGCTCTGCAGCTTTAATGTGAATGGACTTGGGCACCAATCAAAACGTGAAAAGATGTTTTCGTGGTTTAAACAACACAATTATTCAGTATGCTTTCTACAAGAACTTCATTGTACACAGGAAAGAATAAATAATTGGAAAAAAGAATGGGGCCACGATATTTTCCTGAGCGGAAACAGTTCAAATAGTGTAGGTATCGGTATACTATTAAATTTAAATTGTTCATTTGAAATTATAGATTCTAAAGACATAATACCAGGACGATTACAGGTACTAAAAATAAATATATATGATTCAAATGTAGTACTAATAAATATATACGGACCAAATAACGAAGACATAAAATTCTTCACAACAGTTGAAAATTTAATTATAGAAAATAATAGTGAAACTGTAATCATTGGAGGAGATTTCAATAATGTTATTGATTTTAATATGGATAAATTAAATGGCAGACTAGATACGAATAAAAAATACTCGATAAAAAGTAATGATATTATAAATGAAAACGAACTTCACGACATATACAGGCTCAGACATCCAACTACGAAAAGGTTTACTTGGCATTCAAATCATAGACCACCTATTTTTTGCAGTGTTATGTATTTACTAACATACATACACTGTCTACCTATAAGCCAGTATACACTTCTAGGCTGCTGGAATACACTGTATTTAAACCTCTACAATAGCAGCTACAGGGACACCTATTCCGGCCTTACACTGAATTACATATCCGTGCTTTAGATGCTTAGTATATAAAACTATAATCAAGAATAGTCGTGTTGTGTTTATTCATACCCATACATTCAAAACGTAACATGGTGTCAGAGTTATGTCATAATACTTTGACGGATTCAATTACCAACGCTCAAGAATTTAAGTGACTTTCAAAAAGTGTGCTTTAATTCTCGAAATGGAAAATTTAAGTGGTTCAGTACCATATATGAACTGGGACGCTGAAGACTTGGAATTCAGTTGGAAAAATTTCAACCAGCATGTGCAGTTTATATTCACAGGACCATTGAAAGACAAATCTGAAGCTGAAAAATGCTCATATTTGATGTTATGGGTAGGTGACAAAGGCCGAAGCATCTTCTCTACATGGAATTTAACCGGTGATGACGTGAAAACCCTGCAGAAATACTATGATGGATTTGAAGGCTATGTGAAACCGAGATCGAACGTGATCTACAACCGATACAAGTTTCAAAGTCGTACTCAGCAGAGTGAAGAAACCTTTGAACAGTATGTCACACAACTTCAAATACTCGTCAAAGACTGCAACTATACAGATGCAGATGAAATGGTGAGAGACAAAATCGTGTTCGGTGTACGCAATTCCAAAGTGAGGGAAAAGTTGATTAACGTCGGATCGACATTAACATTTGCACAGTCATTGGACATTGCCAGAACGTACGAACTCTCACAGGCACAATGTAGTGTCATGAAGGGTGAAGATCCAAATGTACACGCGGTGCGGAAATCAACAGGTAAACCGGTGCAACAGAGAAAATATCCTCAGAAAAAGCAGGATAACAGCTACAAATCGAACAAATGCCGAAATTGCGGATATCAGCATGAAGGCAGACCGTGTCCAGCGGCTGGACAGCAATGCAACAAATGCAAGAAATGGAATCATTTTGCGAGTGAATGTCGTTCGCAGAAACAACGACATCGCCCCCACAACGGGTAAGAGTAAAGTACACACCCTTGACGACAGTGACAGTAATTGCAGTGACAGTAATTACGTTGGGATGCTGACAGAATGGTCAGTAAACAAAATATCAGACGATTGGACGGTAGAAACAACTGTTTACAAGAAGCCAATGCTAAATGCAAATCGACACTGGTGCAAAATGTAACGTGATGTCAATGGATGCATTTCAGAAAACAGGCGTGAAAACGGCATTGAAGAAATCAAATTCTCTGCTTACGTCATACAGTGGCCATAAACTGAAATCTCTTGGGACTGTCAAATTGCCGGGGTGCGTTATCAAAGGTAATACTTTTGATATTGACTTTCATGTCGTCAATGTGAAAGCGCCAACAGTTTTGGGTGCGAAAGCGAGCCAAGACATTGGTTTAATCAAACGTGTTGATCAAGTTGACCGTGTCACTGAAAATCAAAGTACCAAAGTACCAAGTGACATTATGAACTCATACAAAGATGTGTTTGATGGTTTGGGTTGTCTCCCTGGAACGTACAAAATCCAAATTGATGAATCAGTCAAACCAGTGATTCATGCGCCTCGGAAATTGCCATTAGCTTTGAAAGAAAAGGTTAAAAGTTAAAAACAACTTAAGAAAATGCGAACAATCAGGCGTAATTAAGAAAACAATCAGAACCAACAGACTGGGTGAATTCAATGGTGACAGTCATCAAACCAAATAACAAGGTCAGAATTTGCTTAGATCCACGTGAACTGAATAAGGCAATATTGCGTGAACATTATCCTATGAAAACTATCGAGGACATCATATCGGACATCCCAGAGGCAAAAGTGTTTAGCAAAATGGACGCTTCAAATGGGTATTGGCAGATTCAATTATCAGAGGACAGTCAGAAACTCTGCACATTTAATTCGCCATTTGGCAGATACAGTTTCACCAGGCTACCGTTCGGAATTAAGTCCGCTTCTGAGGTATACCAGAAAACAATATCCACCATGATACAGGACATTGATGGATGTGAAGCGATCGTCGATGACATACTAGTTTGGGGAAGAGACGTTCAGGAGCATGATGCGAGACTGAAAAACGTCATGGACAGAATTCGTAAGTACAATCTAAATTGAATGCAGATAAATGCGAATTCAGAAAAAGTAGTGTTACTACGTTGGTCATGTTCTGACAGGTCAAGGTGTCAAACCTGACCCAGAGAAAGTTCGAGCTGTACAAGAGATGCCGCGACCCTACCGATGTCAAGGAACTGAGATCCTTCTTGGGTTTTGTACAGTACTTGGGAAAATTCATTCCAAACATGGCTGAGATCAACGCGCCTCTCAGACAATTACTTGAGAAAGAGTCCCAATGGACTTGGGAACACGAACATGAAAACGCATTCAAGGAGCTGAAAGACAAAGTAACAAGTTGTCCTGTACTGAAGTACTTCGACATGTCCAAACCTGTGACACTATCCGTAGATGCTAGTCGTAAGGGCCTCGGTGCAGTTATCCTGCAAGAAGATCAACCCGTGGCATATGTTTCAAGAGCACTTACGACATCACAGCAGAATTACGCAGTGATAGAACTCGAGACATTGGCAATCAAATATGGATGTACCAAGTTTCACGAGTATCTCTACGGACGTGAAGTGGTCTGCGAAACGGATATAAAAACCGCTACACGCGATATTTACAAAGCCGTTACATCAGGCTCCACCAAGATTGCAAAGAATGCTACTAGACTTACAGAAGTATGACATTAAGGTCGTGTACAAACCAGGAAAGTTAATGACATTAGCTGATACGCTAAGCGCGCGTGCCTGAATGAAACACGTGAAGACCTAGGGACATCGACATATAACGTCACATCCTGTCATACTTGCCGATTCCACAGGAACAGTATGTGAAATTCCAGCAAGAAACTGCTGCAGATCCAGAGCTACAGTTGTTGCAACACACTGTACTACATGGATGGCCTGAGACGAAAAACGAAATACAGGCAGAATTACGTCCATACTGGAACTTTCGCGATGAAATATCGTGCATTGATGGACTACTGTTCAAAAGCCAGAAACTGATAGTGCCGAAAACACTACGCGTTGAAATGTTGAACACTATTCATGAGTCTCACTTAGGAATAGTTAAGTGCAAAGCTCGCGCGAGAGACACACTCTTCTGGTTAGGAATGTCTTCAGACATTGAAAACAAAGTGTCACAATGCAGCACTTGTGCACAAAAACCGAAACAGTAACGCAAAGGAACCCATTAATCAACATGGACTTACCAGACAGACCATGGGCACAGGTATCAGCCGATGTGTTCGATTACAAGAACAATCACTACCTACTCACGGTGGATCGATATTCAAAGTGGATCGAAATTTCCAAACTCGACAATTTATCAAGTGGAAATACCATTCACTACCTGAAAAGTCAATTTTCAAAGTATGGTATTTGCGATGAACTTTACTGTGACAATGCCACCAACTTTGTCAGTCGAGAATTTCGTGACTTTGCGAAGGACTATGGGTTCAAACTCGTAACCTCATCTCCACATTACGCCCAATCAAATGGATTAGCTGAGCGTGCAGTGCAAACTGTGAAGTCGTTACTGAGAAAATCCAAAGATCCGTACATGGCAATGTTAAATTACAGAAACACAGCTATTGATGGCATAGGACTATCACCAGCACAAATGTTTCTCGGACGCAGACTCAGAACAAAATTGCCGACAGCAGCGCCATTGCTTCAACCGCATGTGTTAGCAGACGTTAAAAGCCGCATGCAATGTCGACAACAAACGCAAAAGCTACAGTTTTGACAAGCACAGTGGTCCAGAGTTACAACCACTACAAACAGGAGATAATGTTGTCATGAGAAACAATGGTAAAAGCCAGTGGAAACCAGCAAAGGTGATCAGCAATCACAACTCGCCTCGCTCGTATGTTGTGGAAACACCAGAGCTGCATTTCCAGCTGCACTGTCCGAATCCGATGATCAGGATCCATCCGAACAGGTACCGAACAACGCCGGACACAACCGGAATAATGAAGACTCTACGCAGTCTGATCTGGAGATACCAGCACCATCAACTCGTGCAGTTCCATCTCCAAATTCACCTTACAAAACCAGATATGGAAGGGCAATAAAAACTCCACTCAGATATCAGAGTCAGTGATTACAGCAGTGTTCTGTTATTTATGAAAACAGTGTAATGCTATCGGTGATAAGTTTTTAAGCTATTTAGTGTGCATAAAAATATGTGTTCTCTAAATAAGTTCCAAATATCACAAGTGTTTATTCTGTCTAGTGGATATATTTTAATAGTGCTTAAAGCAGAGTAAAAGTGAAAATTCTCAAAATTGGAATTAATGTGATTATCTGGAGCGCTATTCATTTCTCCTACTTTCCAAGCCAACAAGCCAGCCACATTCCATACAGGTGGATTAATGTTGTATATAGGTCATGTTATGCGTAGTTCGCTTGTTTTAGTTTCAGCTGACAAACAATAATTAGACATGGCACATGTTTATTGTTCTAATCTCATGGCTCAGGTCAGCCAATTAACTGTTAGACATCAACACACCCTGCAGATGAAACAATACAGACTGATACTGTTTGATAACAGGACAGTTACCTCCACAGCTGACTCTAATAGGCTGCAATATCAAATTACATGTGTTACCCACTTTCATGATATAGCCATGGTCAGTGAAGGCTGCACACCACTAATTTTAAGAGACAGAAATCCAGAACGCTGATCCTTGCATCAAGCTGACACTGTTAAAAGTTTTTCGCTATAAAACTTTAATAAAGAAAGGGGGATGTTATGTATTTACTAACATACATACACTGTCTACCTATAAGCCAGTATACACTTCTAGGCTGCTGGAATACACTGTATTTAAACCTCTACAATAGCAGCTACAGGGACACCTATTCCGGCCTTACACTGAATTACATATCCGTGCTTTAGATGCTTAGTATATAAAACTATAATCAAGAATAGTCGTGTTGTGTTTATTCATACCCATACATTCAAAACGTAACATGCAGGTTAGATTATTTTCTATTAACAGCGAATATATTAAATGCTGTAACACACTGCGATATAATCCCTGGATTTATGTCTGATCATTCCGCTATCACTTTAAATCTAAACTTATCTAATACTACTAGAGGGCCGGGATACTTTAAACTAAATAATAGTATACTATTATAAGCAGAATTTAAAGAAAAAATAAAAGAATTGATTCAGGAAACAGTAAATAACAATATAGGTTGTAATCCCAATACGATGTGGGAACTAATAAAGGGAACTATAAGAAATGAATCAATAAAGTACTCAAGTAAACAAAAGAAATGTGAAAGGAAAAAAGAAAAGGAAATAGAGCTAGAAATTAAAGGGTTAGAAAATGATTTAGAGGACCACCCAACCAATCAATACACAGTAGACAGACTCAATATTGAAAACAATAAGTTGAACGAAATAATTGAAGAAAAAACAAAAGGAATCCTCTTAAGATCAAAAGCTGAATGGGTAGAAGGCTGTGAAAAAAACACAAAGTATTTTTCAAACTTAGAAAAAATAAGATCTGAAGAAAAAACAATAAAGCAATTAACAATAAATGGTACATTACAAAATGATCAAACTATAATACTTGATCATGTAAAACAATACTATATGCATATATATAGCGAAAATAAAAATATAGAACATAGTAATAGCAGTTTCTTTAATCACGCCGAACCAAAAATAGAATTAAGAAGATTCTAAACTAAGTAATTAACATTAATCAAACTGGCTTTATAAAAGGTCGATATATTGGAGAAAATGTGCGTACACTGATGGAAATAATAAATTAAACAAATGAAACAGACACACCTGGACTAATATTTTTTGCTGATTTTCAAAAGGCATTTGATAGTCTAGATCATAAATTTATAATTAAAAATATGCACAATCTAAATTTTGGTGAATCACTAATACAATGGATATCACTGTTCTATAAGGATGCAAAAAGTTGCATTTCAAATAACGGTCATTTATCAGATTTTTTTAAAGTGGAAAAAGGTGTAAGACAAGGTTGTCCCTTATCTGCATACATATTTATTTTTATGTATTGAAATATTATCGAGAGAAATCAATCATAATGAAAATATTACCGGTCTATTCTTAGGTGGTCTGGAAATAAAACAAACACTATTTGCCGACGATGACAGTTTTACACTTGACGGGTCACAAAGATCATTTCAAGAGCTTGTAAAAACGTGAGATAAATTTGCACTTATATCTGGAGTAAAACTAAATAAATCAAAATGTACAATTTTAAAGATAGGCAGATTAAAGCATGACCCAAGCCAATAACAATATGTATACGTGGTCAAGCGACCATGCATCAACACTAGGAATAATATTCACAAACAATAGAGCAAACCTACATGAACTGAATACACTTCCCAAGATAAAGTAATTCCAGCATTGCCTAAATAACTGGAGAAAATGGAACCTATCATTAATTGGCAAAATTACTGTACTAAAGACTTTCGCGCTACCAAAACTAATATATCCACTAACTGTGCTTGAAAACCCAGTAGCTGAAACAATAAAACGGATAAATGATATAATGTTTAAAAATGATTTTCTTTGGGACAGTAAACCAGATAAAATATCAATTAAAACCATAATTCAAAACTATGAACACTGTGGACTGAAAATGATAAATATTCATACGTTTATCAACTCACTGAAATGTTCATGGATAAAACGTTTAAAAGGTATACAAAATCAGTTACAAATAGCATACAATAACGAGCTTAAAAAATATGGCGGTGATATTATATTTAAAAGTAATCTTAATGAGAAAGACACAAAGCAATTAGCAAACAGGTATACCTTTTTAAATGAAGTCTTGATCTCGTGGTGCAAAATTAACTTCCAATATTCAAGTACCAACGTAGCACATGAGATTTTATGGCACAACTCTAACGTAAAACTTGAAAGAACCAGTACGATATTTTATAAAGAGTGGTATAACAAGGTATTATGTACATGAAGCATATAAATTATATGATTTTAGAGCAAACGATTTCTACAGTTTCAGTGATTTTAAGGATAAATATGAAATAAATGCTGGAGACTTCTTAAAATATTACGCATTGATAGGCAATATTAAAACTGAATGGAAAGTAAAGATGAGAACAGAATCGTTAAACAACGAGGTGCCGACATACTTAATAAATAAAACATTATCGTCTAAAAGTATAAATAAAATGTTATACAACAAACAAGTTGAATCAATGAGACTACCACAACTAAATCATGTACGAAAATGGGGAGATCGAATTAGACAATCAAGAAATTGAATGGAAATATATATTTTCAATAACGTACAAGAGTACAATCAGTACAAAACTTAGAGCATTTCAATATAAATATCTATGATGAATAATATCCAAACAATTCGTTTTTTGTTCAAATGCAAACTAAAACCATCAAACCTGTGTGAATTTTGCCACATGACTATAGACTCTAACAAGCACATGTTTTTGGGAATGCACCGTCATACAACAATTTTGGACTGACGTAAACCAGTTATTACAAACGAGTAGGCTAGATTATAATCTCAATTTAACATATGAATATATATCATTTTGTAACGCGAAAGTTGCTTGTAAAAAGAAAACAATACTTATTAGTTGTATTATCCTTTTAGCAAAATATTTTATTTTCAGATGCAAATATAGTGAATAACAACCAACATTGGAACACTTTAACGCATATCTTAAACAAACAATAAAAATTGAAGAAACTATTGCCACTATGAGAGATAAACTCGAAAAATTTCAATTAAAATGGAATGAATTTATTTAGTAAGCAAACACCTTTTAACAACACTGCCTTTATCTTACCATATCAATATTCCCAAACCACTATACGTTACCATATAAGAGAGTTTTGACCATTCTCACCTTCCGATATAAATAAACCTCCTACCCCAATCCAATAATCCAATAGCCTTTACAGACCCTTTAAAAAAATTAAAACTCATTGTTACATGCATATCTGCACTATTAAGGAATGTGACCAAGCTCTGACAAATACGTATTTGTTTTACTGTTTGTCAGACCACGGTCTGTTTTTATTCTTTACGCATACATGTGTACACTATATTTGTTTGACCATGTTAACTATGTGTATGATTGTATGTTATGTATTATATACATGTAACAAAGAGCATTAAAGATTAATAAAAAAAAAAATAATAATAATTTGTTTGTTGTCTTTACGCTCGCCAATTCGACTACACTCGTGGATAAAATTAGCGTGAAAATTTTACGACAATACACAGACCGATTTATGACACCCAATAAACAAACGCCAAATGTGACAATTTCGACAGATTAGTGCATTTAATTGTTATTTTAAAGAAACGTGTGCCGATATTGCACTGGCTAATTAAGATTAAGAAGTGTTTGATGTTGGTGATTGAAATTAGTCCAATCGATTAGCGTGCGATTAAAGTCGACCAGTGTCAATTATTCTTCGCCAATTATCGGGTTATTCGTGTGGGTAAGTACTCGGACAATAAGAAAATTGTCAATTAATTTGCGACGGTCATGGGGAAAACAGGGTTTCTGACATTTGTGAGCGGTCTTCAGGGGATCTGCTAATGCAAACCGATCTGCATACTGCATACCATTGAGGATCTACATTTTTTTGTGAGAAACATAACAACCACATAACTGATCAGCGACCAGCACAGCCCCTGATTATATGGATTATATGGCACATAATTATGTCCAAGCTGATATTGGTCTACACTGGTTGCAAATTTATCATCTGGCGACCCATATAGTGTACAGTATAACATGATAAATATATGAATAAACATTTATCAGGTAACCTGCCCTGTATTGACCAAATACGTACTGACTGATAACATATTGTTGTATCAGGCATTGCCCTGATATAAACATCCAGGTTACAACGAAGTGAAAACTGACGTTCCATTGGTCGGATGACGTCACGTGACGTTACCGAATCACGTCAGTGTAATGACGCAACGTAAACAAGTCCGCGTTCTGTCCATAGAATACGACGTCATCTAATGTCATTTTCGAGCATAAAACGTTACCTGATAAATAGAATACCAGGCTAATGTATTTTGATACCAAGTTTATCAGGCTCGGCTAGGAAACGGTAGGAATTCCTCGGCAAGCCTCGGAATTCCTACGCGTTTCCTAGCCTTGCCTGATAAACTTGATATCAAAAGACACTAGCCTGGTATTCTCTATATATAAATTATGAATGTTCTTAATACATATATTAAATTATACACTGTATTGTATCCATATGTTATTCCATGACCATATTAAGGACCAGTAGCCCATGCTCATATTAAGATGTAGTCTTTTACTGAGGTCCGCTAATAAGACCGACTCGCTAATAAGACCACTTTTCTTCAGTCCCACAAGTAGTCTTAATAGCGGAACTTTACTGTACTATACTAACCACTCTTTCTTCGTACACGGCCTAAATGTCAAAAGCATTCTCAACACTGGTCAACCATATTATTCTCTCATTGACACGTCTGTACAGAGCAATGAATAAAGTATATGTCTCCATCAGCTAATGAGCCTTGTATTGGCGGAATATGTACTGACTGATAACAGAGTATCTTATCAGGCATTCACCCAATATGAATATCTGGGTTACAACAAAGCTCGCCTGTTGGCAGCCTTCACTCAAACTTGGCACAGTTGTATAAAAAACAAACATTAATATTATATAACTTTACCTTGGGTTAAGGGGTGTGCGGTGGACATTGACATTGGGGTCAGTGCTGTAAGGTGGGTCGTGGATTTGCTATAGCATGATATAGCATATTAAGATGAATGCATGTATGAAATATCAATGTGCTCCCTGCAAACAGAAGTTATACAAAATTTAACCCAAAATTAAGTTTATGAATGCACTAAGTTGGTGATTTTCTACAACATGATAGCTATTCACATGAGGAATGCATGTATGAATGTGACCTTGACCTTGGCGAAAGGGGTAGGTCATGGATTTGCTGTAGCACAATAGAGGATCATCAGATGAATGCATGTATGAAATATCAAGGCGTTCCCTGTAAAGAAACAGAAGTTACTAGAAATGTGGCAAGTATCATTTCACCCCAACTCTCCATGGCAACTAACATATGCACTTTAAACGTCCGACGACTAGGATCTAAGTTAAAACGGACTCAAATATTCCAGTGGCTCAAGGATAACAATTACGCAATATGTTTTTTGCAGGAAACTCATTCAGTAATAACTATAAAATGTGTTCATAGAACACGGATGCCCCACATATCGCTTTGATAATAAATGAGGCCAAATTCCAAGTGAAATTATTTTTTACCTGAGCGTTAAAGTTTTTGAATCACCAAGTATGTGACCTTGACCCTGGGCTTGGCGGGGGCAGGACGAATGTGGATTTAGCACAGGGCGGTAGAGGACCATTAGAGCAATGCGTATATGAAGTATGAAGCTGATCCGTGAAAGGGAACAGAAATTATAATGATATTTACCCGAGCGTTTAAAGTTTTTGAAGCACTAAGTATGTGACCTTGACCCTGGGCTTGGCGGGGGCAGGACGAATGTGGATTTGGCACAGGACAGTAGAGGACCATTAGAGCAATGCATATATGAAGTATGAAGCTGATCCGTGAAAGGAAACAGAAATTATAAGATATTTACCCGAGCGTTAAAGTTTTTGAAGCACTAAGTATGTGACCTTGACCCTGGGCTTGGCGGGGGCAGGACGAATGTGGATTTGGCACAGGACAGTAGAGGACCATTAGAGCAATGCATATATGAAGTATGAAGCTGATCCGTGAAAGGAAACAGAAATTATAAGATATTTACCCGAGCGTTAAAGTTTTTGAAGCACCAAGTATGTGACCTTGACCCTGGGCTTGGCGGGGGCAGGACGAACGTGGATTTGGCACAGGACAGTTGAGGACCATTAGAGCAATGCGTATATGAAGCTGATCCATGAAAGAAAACAGACTAGAAATGTGGCCTGTCGGCACACGAATGCCCCAGCTGGCAGCCAAAGAAAACGAGGCATATTTGATTACAAGCCATTTACCCGAGTACGGACGGACGCCGGTAACACTATATGCCCCACTCACCATTCGGTTGCGGGGGCATAATAAGCCATTTACCCGAGTGTTTGTGACCTTGACCCTGGGCTTAGCGGGAGCGGGACGAATGTGGATTTGTCACAGGGTGGCAGAGGACTATTGGAGCAATGCGTTGAGTAGAAATTGTGAAGCAGAAATCCGAGGCAAGGAAACAGAAATTAGAAGGCATTTACCCAGCGTTCAGGTTTCGAACGCACCAAGTCTGTGACCTTGACCCTGGGCTTAGCGGGGGCTGGACGAATGTGGATTTGTCACAGGGTGGCAGAGGACCATTGGAGCAATGCGTGTGTGAAATGTGAAGCAGATCCGAGCAAGGAAACAGAAATTATAAGGCATTTACCCAGCGTTAAGGTTTCGGGACGTACGTACGTTACGTACGTTACGTACGCTACATACGTACGTACGTACGTACGTACGTTACGTACGTACGTACGTTACGTTACGTACGTACGGACGCCGGTAACACTATATGCCCCCCTCACCATTCGGTGGCGGGGGCATAAAAATATAAGATATTTACCTGAGCATTAAAGTTTTTGAAGCACTAAGTCTGTGACCTTGACCCTGGGCTTGGCAGGGGCAGGACGAATGTGGATTTGGCACAGGACAGTAGAGGACAATTAGAGCAATGCGTATATGAAGTATGAAGCTGATCCGTGAAAGGAAACAGAAATTATAAGATATTTACCCGAGCGTTAAAGGTTTTGAAGCACTAAGAATGTGACCTTGACCCTGGGCTTGGCGGGGGCAGGACGAACGTGGATATGGCACAGGACGGTAGAGGACCATTAGAGCAATGTGTATATCAAATATGAAGCAGATCGGTCAAAGGATGAAGAAATTATGAGACATTTATCCGAGCGTTAAAGTTTTGTGACGGACGGACGGGACGGACGGACAGGACGGACGAACAAGGGTAACACTAAATGCCCCCTCCACTATCGTGGTGGGGCATAAAAATAGACAAGAATTCCGCCACGGAAACGGTGTCGCGCCTGCCGAGGCATTTGACCGTGAACATTATAAGTAAATAAATTACCTTGACCTTCAGAATTTGGATGTGGGGGTGTGCATAATGAAGCATCATCCGTAGACAAACATTGATGTGAAATATTATCAATGTCTGGAAAGGGGTTAAAGAGATATTGTGAAAAAATAATAACTTTAACGCATTTCTGTTACAAATCCGGTGAACATTACAAGTAAATAAATGACCTTGACCTTCAAAGTTTGGATGTGGGGGTGTGCGTAATGAAGCATCATCCCTAGACAAACATTGATATGAAATATTATCAATGTCTGGCAAGGGGTTTAAAGAGATATTGTGAAAAAACAATAACTTTAACGCATTTCTGTTACAAAACCGGTGAACATTACAAGTAAATAAATGACCTTGACCTTGAGAATTTGGATGTGGGGGTGTGCGTAATGAAGCATCATCCCTAGACAAACATTGATGTGAAATATTATCAAAGTCTGGCAAGGGGTTAAAGAGATATTGTGAAAAAACAATAACTTTCTGTTACAAAACCGGTGAACATTACAAGTAAATAAATGACCTTGACCTTGAAAATTTGGATGTGGGGGTGTGCGTAATGAAGCATCATCCCTAGACAAACATTGATGTGAAATATTATCAATGTCTGGCAAGGGGTTAAAGAGATATTGTGAAAAAACAATAACTTTAACACATTTGCCTTACAAAAAAAGCGGACGACGCGGACGGAAAAAGCGCCGACTATAGTCGCGCCTCTGCTAAAGCAGGCGCGACAAAAAGGAGTGGGAAACTGACTGGGGTACAGAAGGATTCTTTAGTGGAAAGTCTGAAGGAATTGAAATTGATATAAACAATAAACAGATTCTGCTTATCAATGTATATGGGCCAAATATCGAAGATAAACATTTTTTAACAAGAGTTGTCAGAAGACAACGAAGCTCGCTTGTTGGCAGCCTTCACTCAAACTTGGCAGCAGCCTTCACTCAAACTTGGCACAGCTGCATAAAAAAACATGAATATTATATAACTTGACCTTGGGTTAAGGGACGTGCGGTGGACCTTGACATTGGGGTCAGTGGTGCAAGGTGGGTCGTGGGTTTGCTATAGCATAATATAGCATATTAATATGAATGCATGTATGAAATATCAATACGCTCCCTGAAAACAGAAGTAAAACAAAATTTAACCCAACGTTAAGTTTATGAACGTACTAAGTTGGTGATTTTCTACAGCATGATAGCTATTCACATGAGGAATGCATGTATGAATGTGCTAAGTTTGTGACCTTGACCTTGGAAAAAGGGGTGGGGGTGGGTCATGGATTTGCTGTAGCACAATAGAGGATCATCAGATGAATGCATGTATGAAATATCAAAGCGTTCCCTGTAAAGAAACACAAGTTACACAACATTTACCCCAACGTTAAGTTGATGAACATGCTAAGTTTGTGACCTTGACCTTGGGGTAAGAATTGGGTGGTGGGTTGTGGATTTGCTACAGCATGATAGAGGGTCATCTGAGGAATGCATGTATGAAATATCAAGGCGTTCCATGAAAGGAAACATGTTATAAGACATTTACACCAACGTTAAGTTTATGAATGTGCTAAGTTTGTAACCTTGACCCTGGGCTTAGTGGGGGCGGGACGAATGTGGATTTGTCACAGGACGGTAGAGGACCATTGGAGCAATGCATGTGTGAAATGTAAAGCAGATCCGAGCAAGGAAACACAAATTATAAGCCATTTAACCGAATGTTAAGGTTTCGAACGCACCAAGTATGTGACCTTGACCCTGGGCTTAGCGGGGGCGGGACGAATGTGGATTTGTCACAGGACGGTAGAGGACCATTGGAGCAATGCGTGTGTGAAATGTGAAGCAGAGCCGAGCAAGGAAACACAAATTACAAGCCATTTACCCGAGCGCTAAGGTTTCAAACACACCAAGTCTGTGACCTTGACCCGGGGCTTAGTGGGGGCGAGAGGAATGTGGATTTGTCACAGGGCGGTAGAGGACCATTGGAGCAATGCGTGTGTGAAATGTGAAGCAGATCCGAGCAAGGAAACAGAAATTATAAGCCATTTACCCAAGCGTTAAGATTTTGAAAACACCAAGTCTGTGACCTTGAGCCTGGCCTTAGCGGGGGCGGGACGAATGTGGATTTGTCACAAGGTGGTAGAGGACCATGAAGCAATGCGTGTGTGAAATGTGAAGCAGATCCGAGCAAGGAAACAGAAAGTATAAGCTATTTACCCGAGCGTTAAGGTCTCGGGACGGACATACATAAATACGTACGAACGCCGGAAACACTATATGCGGTGGCGGGGGCATAATAACATATTTCTCTGATGTTAAGTTTTGTAAAGAGACTAAGTATGTCACCTTGGGATCAGCGGGGGTTGGAAGGTCATACGTTTGTCACAGCAAGATAGTACAACCTTGGAGGAATGCACAAGTGAAATATTAAGAATTTTCAATAAAGGAAATAGCAGTTATAACTTATTTCTCTGATGTTAAGTTTTGTAAAGAGACCAAGTATTTGACCTTGGGATCAGCGGGGGTTGGACGGTCGTGGATTTGGCACAGCATGGTAGTAGAACCTTACAGGAATGCATGTGTGAAATATTAAGCATTTTAGATGAAGGAAATAGAAGTTACAACATATTTCTCTGATGTTAAGTTTTGTAAAGAGACTAAGTATTTGATCTTGACCTTGTAATCAGCGGGGGTTGGACGGTCATGGATTTGGCACAGCATGGTAGTAGAGCCTTATAGGAATGCATGTGTGAAATATTAAGCATTTTAGATGAAGGAAACATAAGTTATAACAATATTTCTCTGATGTTCAGTTTTGTAGAGACTAAGTATTTGACCTTGACATTGGGATCAGCGGGGGTTAGACGGTCGTGGATTTGGCACAACATGGTAGTAGAGCCTTACAGGAATGCATGTGTGAAATATTAAGCATTTTAGATGTCAGAAGGAAATAGAAGTTATAACACTATTTCTCTGATGTTAAGTTTAGTGACGGACGGACGGACGGACGGACGGACGTACACACTGACACACGTACGGACGGACGGACGGACGGACAACCTGACTCCAGAATACCCACCCTCACAATTCGTTGCGGGGGGTATAAAGACATTTACTCCAAGGTTAAGTGTATGATGTTGATCTTGGGGAAAGGGAGGGGGGTGGGGGTGGGGGGGTAGTTCACAACAATTTACATTTACCCCAAGTTTATGAACGTGCTAAGTTTGTGACCTTGACCTTGGGGTAAGGGTGGGTCGTGGATTTGCTACAGCATGCTAGAGGGTCATCTGAGGAATTCATGTATGAACTAGATTTGTCAGTAAGCGGGGGCTAACGGAATACCCCCCCGCGTCAGCCCTGACCTAGAATGAATTCCAGCTCGCATACTATCATTTTCAGATAAAAGACTATGTCAGCACATATGGAGAGTGCGATGGTGGTTCCAGTTGAAAAAAGCAAACTAGACATTCTAAGTCCGTGACCTTGACCCCTGGCATAAATGGGGGTTGTAGGTTTGTTGCAGAATGATGTATGAGTGTCAGAAAAGGGCCAGGTAAAATATCACTGCATTCCGCAAAGGGAAAGAGAAGTTATAAGGAAATTTACATTTGTTAAGTTTTAGTTTTTTCTAAGTCTATAAGTCCGTGACCTTGAGCCCTGGCATAAATGCGGGTCGTAGGTTTGTTGCAGAATGATGTATGAGTGTCAGAGAAGGGGTGGGTAAAATATGAAAGATTTCCGCAAAGGGAAAGAGAAGTTAAAAGGAAATTTACAATTGTTAAGTTTTCGTTTTTTTCTAAGTTGCTAAGTCCGTGACCTTGACCCCTGGCATAAATGGGGGTCATAGGTTTGTTGCAGAATGATGTATGAGTGTCAGAGAAGGGGCGGGTAAAATATGAAAGATTTCCGCAAAGGGAAAGAGAAGTTAAAAGGAAATTTACAATTGTTAAGTTTTGTGACGGACGGAAACACGGAAACACGGAAACACGGACGGACGGACGGACAAGCTGACTCCAGTATAAATATCAAGGCGTTCCATGAAAGGAAACAGATGTTATAATACCTTTACCCCAACGTTAAGTTTATGAATGTGCTAACTTTGTGACCTTGACCTTGGGGTAAGGGGTGGGTGGTGGGTCATGAATTTGCTATAGCACGATAGAGTATATCAGATGGATGCATGTATGAAATATTGAGGCGTTCCATGAACGGAAACAGATGTTATAAGACATTTATCCCAACATTAAGTTAATGAATGTGCTAAGTTTGTGACCTAGACCTTGGGGAAAGGGGTGTGACCTTGACCTTCGGGTAGGGGGTGGGCAATGGGTCGTGGATTTGCTACAGCATGATAGAGGGTCATCAGATGAATGCATGTATGAAATGAATGTGCTAAGTTTGTGAACTTGACCTACAGCATGATAGAGGGTCATCTGAGGAATGCATGTATTAAATGTCAAGGTGTTCCATGGAAGGAAATAGAAGTTATAAGACATTTACCCCAATGTTAAGTTTGTGGACGGCAACGCCGACGACGCCGGGGGTATGCCATAAGCTCTTCTGCACTTCGTGCAGGCGAGCTAAAAACAGATGTTATAAAACATTTACCCCAACGTTAAATTTATGAATGTGCTAAGTTTGTGACCTTGACCTTGGGGTAAGGGATGGGCGGTGGGTCATGTATTTGCTATAGCATGATAGAGTATCATCAGATGAATGCATGTATGAAATATCAAGGAGATCCCTGTAAATAAACAGAAGTTACACAACATTTACCCCAACGTTAAGTTTATGAACATGCTAAGTTTGTGACCTTGACCTTGGGGTAAGGGTTGGGTGGTGGGTCGTGGATTTGCTACAGCATGATAAAGGGTCATCAGATGAATAGATGTATGAAATATGAAGGCATTCCCTGTAAATAAACAGAAGTTACAATACATTTACCCCAACGTTAAGTTATGAACATGCTAAGTTTGTGACCTTGACCTTGGGGTAAGGGTTGGGTGGTGGGTCGTGGATATGCTACAGCATGATAGAGGGTCATCTGAGGAATGCATGTATGAAATATCAAGGCGTTGCATGAAAGGAAATAGGTGTTATAAGACATTTACCCCAAAGTTAAGTTTATGAATGTGCTAAGTTTGTGACAATGACCTTGGGGTAAGGGTTGGGTGGTGGGTCGTGGATTTGCTACAGCATGATAGAGGGTCATCTGAGGAATGCATGTATGAAATATCAAGGCGTTCTATGAAAGGAAACAGGTGTTATAAGACATTTACCCCCAACATTAAGTTTATGAATGTGCTAATTTTGTGACCTTGACCTTGGCGTAAGGGGTAGGCGGTGGGTCATGGATTTGCTATAGCACGATAGAGTATCATCAGATGAATGCATGTATGAAATATCAAGGCGTTCCATGACAGGAAGCAGATGTTATAAGACATTTACCCCAACGTTAAGTTAATGAATGTGCCAAGTTTGTGACCTTGACCTTGGGGAAAGGGGTGGGTCATGATTTTGCTATAGCATGATAGAATATCATCAGATGAATGCATGTATGAAATATGAAGGTGTTCCCTGTAAATCAACAGAAGTTACACAACATTTACCCCAACGTTAAGTTTATGAACATGCTAAGTTTGTGACCTTGACCTTGGGGTAAGGGTTGGGTGGTGGGTCATGGATTTGCTACAGTATGATAGAGGGTCATCTGAGGAATGCATGTATGAAATATCAAGGCGTTCCATGAAAGGAAACAGATGTTATAAGACATTTACCCCAACGTTAAGCTTATGAATGTGATAAGTTTGTGACCTTGACCTTGGGGTAACGGTTGGGTTGTGGGTCATGGATTTGCTATAGCATGATAGAGGGTCATCTGAGGAATGCATGTATGAAATATCAAGGCGTTCCATGAAAGGAAACAGATGTTATAAGACATTTACCCCAACGTTAAGCTTATGAATGTGATAAGTTTGTGACCTTGACCTTGGGGTAACGGTTGGGTTGTGGGTCATGGATTTGCTACAGCATGATAGAGGGTCATCTGAGGAATGCATGTATGAAATATCAAGATGTTCCATGGAAGGAAACAGAAGTTATAAGACATTTACCCCAACATTAAGTTTGTGGACACCGACGACGCCGACGACGCCGACGACGCCGGGGGTATGCGATAAGCTCTTCTGCACTTCGTGCAGGCGAGCTAAAAACAGATGTTATAAGACATTTACCCCAACGTTAAGTTTATGAATGTGCTAAGTTTGTGACCTTGACCTTGGGGTAAGGGAAGGGCGGTGGGATTTGCTATAGCACGATAGAGTATCATCAGATGAATGCATGTATGAAATATCAAGGCATTCCCTGTAAATAGACAGAAGTTACACAACATTTACCCCAACGTTAAGTTGATGAACATGCTAAGTTTGTGACCTTGACCTTGGGGTAAGGGTTGGGTGGTGGGTCGTAGATTTGCTACAGCATGATAGAGGATCATCAGATGAATGCATGTATGAAATATGAAGGCGTTCCCTGTAAAGAAACAGAAGTTACACAACATTAACAGATTCCAATTTCGTCACACGTACACATAACCCCAACGTTAAGTTTATGAAGTTTGTGACCTTGACCTTGGGGTAAGCGTTGGGTGGTGGGTCATGGATTTGCTACATTATGATAGAGGGTGATCTGAGGAATGCATGTATGAAATATCAAGGTATTCCAAGAAAGGAAACATATGTTATAAGACATTTACCCCAACGTTAAGTTTATGAATGTGCTAAGTTTGTGACCTTGACCTGGGGTTAAGGGATGGGCAGTGGGTCATGGATTTGCGATAGCACGATAGAGTATCATCAGATGAATGCATGTATGAAATATCAAGGCGTTCCATGAAAGGAAACAGATGTTATAAGAGATTTACCCCAACATTAAGTATATGAATGTGCTAAGTTTGTGACCTTGACCTTCGGGTAGGGGGTGGGCAATGGGTCATGGATTTGCTACAGCATGATAGAGGGTCATCTGAGGAATGCATGTATGAAATAACAAGGTGTTCCATGAAAGGAAACAGAAGTTATAAGACATTTACCCCAACGTTAAGTTTATGAATGTGCTAAGTTTGTGACCTTGACCTTGGGGTAAGGGTTGGGTGGTGGGTCATGGATTTGCTACAGCATGATAGAGGGTCATCTGTGGAATGCATGTATGAAATAACAAGGTGTTCCATGAAAGAAAACAGAAGTTATAAGACATTTACCCCAACGTTAAGTTGGTGAACGACGAAGCCAACGACGCCAACGACGCCAACGACGCTGACGACGCCGGGGGTATGCCATAAGCTCTTCTGCACTTCGTGCAGGCGAGCTAAAAACTAACCTTTCATTGGTTGAATGGTTGATGTTACCAATGCAAACAAGAGACACTAGCCTGGTATTGTGTATGTATCATGTATCACGCGTGTTTACCTCGGGCGCCTCCATGGTCATCCGTCGCAGCCAGCTGTCGAAGTTGGCTGTGGAGCAGAGTCGGTCCCGTACCTCCTCCGACGAGAATGCCCACGACACGAGGAACGACAGCGAGTAGTGCACGACCTCAGAGCGACCCCACGACCCCGTGTGGATCTGGTTCGAGTCGGACGGGATGGCCGCGTCAAACAGGATCTTCATCAGGATACGCAGCACAGCGCTCACGTTCAGGGCAGATATCGTACTCTGGAAGCATCGAGCAACGAAATAAGCCTGGCATTTCAGAAATTTGGTTACATTAACAACGTATACAGGAAAATGAAATTGCTTGGTAAGGATGGAGACTTATATCAATAACATAATTATACAGGAACAAAAAAAAAGTGGCATCTCAGCACACAATGTGCCCGGTGCCAGATTGGAGAAACTCTGGGAAATTTCTTAACCAGACCCACGGATGACGGACACACTGATGACAGACACGCGGATGATGGACACGCGGATGACGGACACGCAGATGACGAACACGTGGATGACGGACACGCGGATGAGAGACAGATGACGGACACGCGGATGACGGACACGTACACACGAATGATGGACACGCGGATGACGGACACGCGGATGAGAGACAGATGACGGACACACACACAAGCTAAAAAAAAAGTAACATGTTGGATAGTGACATGTGGTGGGCACCCCTTGATTATGAAGCTGTGAAAGTTTGGTGGTCCTAGGTGGTACCATACCAAAGAAATGGACTTAAACACGAAAACTTAAAATTGTAAATGCGAAAACTTAACATTGAAAATGGCTAAGTCGACTGCGCGGAAAAAATGGGTCAAGTTAAAAAAAAAGTAACATGTTGGATAGTGATATGTGGTGGGCACCCCATGATTATGAAGCTGTAAAAGTTTGGTGGTCCTAGGTGGTACAGTAACAAAGAAATGGACTCAAACACAAAAACTTAACATTGATTGTGGACGCCCGCCGCCCGCCCGCCCGCCGCCCGCCGCGCCCGCCCGCCCGCCCGGCTTTCGCCAATCCAACAGCCTGGATTTTTTTTCAAAAAACCTGGCTAAGCATGCAGTAAGATGGGACTGATTTTGAGAATGAGCAATTATATACCGAGTAAATCTTATAATCCGAGGCGCTGTACACATACCATATCGAGCCGGGGAATGATGATTTTATCTTGGCCTTTGTGCTTCTTCAACTTCTTCCTGGGGCTCTCATAGGCCTCGAAGATGTCGTCGTGGCCCGCCTCGATGTCAGACTGGTCGATGGAGAACTGCGTGATGAGGCGCAGCAGGTACGCCAGGCACTCCTGGTCCCACTGAAACCAGCAAGTTTGGATACACACACTGCTCCCACTGAAACCAGCAAGTTGGGATACACACACCTGGTTCCACTGAAACTAGCAAGTTTGGATACACACACCTGGTCCCACTGAAACCAGCAAGTTTGGATACACACACTGATCCCACTGAAAACACCTAGTCCCACTGAAACCAGTAAGCGTGGATACACACACCTAGTCCCACTGAAACCAACACCTGGTCCCACTGAAACCAGTAAGTTTGGATACACATACTGATCCCACTGAAAACAGCAGGTTGGGATACACTCACCTAGTCCCACTGAAACCAGCAAGTTTGGATACACACACCTGGTCCCACTGAAACCAGCAAGTTTGGATGGGTAATTTAACGATCGGGGTTCATCCTTACCGGAACCCCGACTGGAGACCTGGTTTGGCCCTCACATAATTCTTTGGCATTTTGTATGTGACAGTTGAATCTGGTTATACCCCTTATGTGAGTATTACGATATTCGTAATCCTATTTTAGGGGAAAGGGCCAAGTGATTTTGGTGTGGTATGGACCTGGCACCAGGTCAGGTTATTCTAATTTCAGGGCTACATATATTTGTTCTCGATGTAAATATTCTGTTCGGATTTTGGGATTTTCCCCCCAATGCAGCAGGTTAACATGGGATCGAACCCATTTTCCAAGCCTTACATGACCTTAGCTGTTGATAGGCCGTTAAACACCAATAAACAAACAAACAAATTCACTAACATGTTCGTGCGAAATTTCTTAAGTTACGAACTTCTTCAGTATTGGAAATCCATCAAGCCCTTTGAATGTAAACTTCCGGTCCGACTTTGACAACCAGACGACAGCTGTTAAATCAACTTCCGTAGTCAAGCATATTGAAAACCAGGAAATTGAATTGGACTGACACTGAGTGTCCCATCCACAGCGCCCAGGGTGTTCGGAATCCTGGTTCCTTGGTTGGAAAACTGATGTTGTCCAGTCGATTATTGATGGCCGAGACAACATCATTAATACACCGAGAAACCTAACTCCTAGATACACCGTGTATGTCGCCAGCCTCGGAGTAGAACTCAAACTTCGCCAGGTAGCGTAGGGTAACCAATGTCTGCAAAGTTTCAAGTGCTTGAGTCTTTGATGATCTCAAATGTGATTTTTATTTGCTTTAGCTTGTACTGTATACTATACGGGGCATGAAATTGCTATATTGGCCATCTTAGTATATGCAATCCATCAGTAATCATTACCTCTTGTGGCGTTTGACACATACCACAATTAATTTGGCATACCCATAAATACAAGTTTGTGCAACGTCCTATTGGTTGTTTTCATCACACTTATATACAAAGTCTGATTTCCCATTATTTTTACGGGAAGGGGCCAAGTGACTTTGGTGTGGTATGAACCTGGAACCAGGTCGGGTTATTCTAATTTCAGGGCTAAATAATTATTTTTTTCGATGTAAATATTCCGTTCTGATTTTGGAACCCCCCCCCCCACACCCCCCCTCCCCCCCCACTCCAATGCAGCAGGTTGAATACGGGATCGAACCAGAGTTGGCCAGGCCTTACATGACCATAACCTGTTGATTAGCTTTCTGGCATAATATTTCTAGCACGATGTTGTCATATCTGTCAATAATGTAGTGATGAAACTGTAAGATGGCTGTACATACAAAGATGGCGGAGATGGCAACTCGATGTACCATATAGTATACAGTAACAAAAAAAAATGTTGTTTTCTGAAAATGTTCTGGAAATGGCTGCGAAAATTAGACGGACATGGGTAATATTCCTAATATGACAACACATTACATATATTACTTTTGTAAGTTATTTGATTTGTATTTTCATTTCACCCCTACACCACACTACAATTATAGTGAATCACTCCTCCTTAAACCACATTATATCAGGCTGCATTTGCTGGCTAACTGATCAGAAGATAAAATTATAGTGAGTAACTACTCCATAAGTCACGTTATATCAGGCTGCATTTGTTGGGATAACTGATAAGCATCTACAATTATAAGCAGCATTATATCAGGCTGCATTTGTTGGGCTAACTGATCAAGAGCTACAATTATAGTGAGTAACTACTCCATAAGCCACGTTATATATCAGGCTGAATTTGTTTGGCTAACTGATTAATAGCTATAAGTATAGTGAGTCACTATTCTATAAGCCACGTTATATCAGGCAGCATTTGCTGGACTAACTGATCAACAGCTACAAGTATAGTGAGTCACTACTCTATAAGCTACGTTATATCTGGGTTGCATTTGCTGGTTAACTGATAACAAGTTAAAACTAGATAATCCGGTCTGTGTACGCACTTACTGCCCCTGTAAGTGATTTAAGAAACTGAGAAAAAAAACGGACGAAATAATTGTATTAATTGTATTAATGCGGAAGCCAGGATGTATCGTTACTAAGTAATGCCAAAAATAAACGGACAGACACAGATGGAATGATAGGGCGAAACCTATAGGGCGAAATATGCACTGCCGATTTAACACGATGTTATTCATGGAATACATGCATAGCGGCCGTGACATTTGCGCTAAACAATCTTCGTACGACAGCCCAATACCTATCGTAGACTTACGAGGAAAGTTACGAACTTTGCAAGAAAGTTCGCAGGAAATGGACGTTAGTGAAACAGTAAAATGCGCCTAAGAAGTTCGTACGATAATTTCTTATCGTAAGAAGTTTAGTGAAAATGGGCCCCTGGTCCCACTGAAACCAGTAAGTTTGAATACAAACTGATCCCACTGAAACCAGCAGGTGGGGATACACATACCTGGTCCCACTGAAACCAGCAAGTTTGGATGCACACACCTGGTCCCACAGAAACCAGTAAGTTTGAATACATACTGATCCCACTGAAACCAGCAGACAGGGATACGGGATACACATACCTGTAAGTTTGGATACACACACCTGGTCTCACTGAAACCAGTAAGTTTGGATACACACACCTGGTCCCACTGAAACCAGTAAGTTTGGATACACACACCTGGTCCCACTGAAACCAGCAAGTTTGGATACACACACCTGGTCCCACTGAAACCCGCAAGTTGGGATACACACACCTGGTCCCACTGACACCAGCAAGTTTGGATACACACACCTGGTCCCACTGAAACCAGCAAGATTGGATACATACACCTGGTCCCATTGAAACCAGCAAGTTTGGATACACATACCTGGTCCCACTGAAACCAGCAAGTTTGGATACACACACCACACACCTGGTCCCACAGAAACCAGTAAGTTTGAATACATACTGATCCCACTGAAACCAGCAGACAGAGATACGGGATACACATACCTGTAAGTTTGGATACACACACCTGGTCTCACTGAAACCAGTAAGCTTGGATACACACACCTGGTCCCACTGAAACCAGTAAGTTTGGATACACACACCTGGTCTCACTGAAACCAGAAGTTTGGATACACACACTGAAACCAGTGGATACACACACCTGGTCCCACTGAAACCCGCAATGGGATCACACACCTGGTCCCACTGAAACCACAAGTGGATACACACAGTCCCACGAAACCACAATTGGATCACAGGTCCCATTGAAACCAGCAAGTTTGGATACACACTGGCCCACTGACCAGCAAGTTTGGATACACACACCTGGTCCCACTGAAACCAGCAAGTGGATACACACTGTCCCACTGAAACCAGTAAGTTTGAATACGCACACCTGGTCCCACTGAAACCAGCAAGTTTGGATACACACAGGTCCCACTGAAACCAGCAAGATTGGTATAACACTGTCCCAAAGAAACCAGCATGTTGGGATACACACACCTGGTACCACAGAAAATACAGCAAGTAATACACACACCTGGTCCCACTGAAACCAGCAGTTTGGATCACACGGGTTCCCACTGAAACAGCAAGTTTTGAATACACTGGTCCCACTGAAACCAGCAAATTTGATACACACACCTGGTCACTGAAACCAGCAAGTTTGGATACACACACCTGGTCCCACACTGAAAGCAGCAAGTGATTTGGACACACACTGGTCCCACTGAAACCAGCAAGTTTGGATACACACACCTGTCCCTAAACAGCAAGTGGAAATACACACAGCACGTTTGAAATATACGCACAAACCTAAGTGAACGCACTGGAAACTGAGCAAGTTTGGAGACACACTGGTCCCACGAAACCACAGATTGGATATATCACTGTCCCATTGAAACCAGCATGTTGGATACACACACCTGGTACCACAGAAAACAGCAAGTGAAATACACACACCTGTCCCACGAAGCCACAAGTTGTGATACACACACCTGGTCCCGAAACCATGTACACACACCTGTTCCCACTGAAACCAGCAAGTTTGATACGCACACCTCTACTGAAACCCAAATTTGGATACACTGGTCCCACTGAAACCAGAAGTGGATACACACTGGTCCCACTGAAACCACAAGTTTGGTACACACTGGTCCCACTGAAACCACAAGTTGGGAACACCCTGGTCCCATGAAAACCGTAATTGGGATACACACATGGTCCCACTGAAACCAACAAGTTGGGATACATACACCTGGTCCCACTGAAACCAGCAAGTTGGGATACACACACCTGGTCCCACTGAAACCAGCAAGTTGGGATACACACACCTGGTCCAACTGAAACCAGCAAGTTGGGATACACACACCTGGTACCACAGAAAACAGCAAATTTGAATATGCACACCTGGTCCCACTGAAGCCAGCAAGTTGGGATACACACACCTGGTCCCACTGAAACCAGAAAGTTTGGATACACACTCCTGGTCCCACTGAAACCAGCCAGTTTGAATACACACACCTGGTCCCACTGAAACCCGTTGGGATACACACACAGAAAGGTTAAGGTCACCAAGGTGAAGGTCAAGGTCAGCTAAATAACAGTGGGTGGATAGCCATCAATGTGAGAAAGATAATTATCTGACTAACGGACTGGGTGAATAGCTATCAATGTGAGGAAGCTATTGATGAAGTTTGGTAATGATCCGAACGAATCAAGAGATATGGGAAAATTGGCTACGTCCAAAATTTACGTCCCACAAAGGTTAAGGTGAAAGTCAAGGTCACCCAAACGACACTGGTTTGATTGCTATCAATGTGAGGAAGCTATTGATGAAGTTTGGTAATGATCGGACTAACGGATCAAGAGATATGGAGAAACTGGCTACGTTCAAAATTTACGTCCCATAAGGTAAGGTCATCAAGCTGAAGGTCAAGGTCACCCGTATGACACTGGATAGATAGCTATCAATGTGATGAAGTCTTGTAATAATCAGACAAACGGATAAAGAAATATGGGAAATTTGGCTATGTCCAAAATGTACGTCCCAAATTGTTGGCGAAACCGACAATGCAGGAATTGTGACCGCTATGTCTCACTTTCCACTATCGTGGATGAGACAATAAAATAATGCAGATTTCAGACGCATGGATAGATAGACAAATGGACGGACACACAGACGTCATTGTGATCACTGTCTCAACAGTAAATTAATGCAAATCTGGATGCACTAACATATGTAGGGACACATGACAATAGCACTGACTACATACCACTCACTGCAAGCGGGCACGGTGAAGGTTGAGGTAGGCAGTGCTGATAGGGTTAACTAGCACACATCGATGAGGGAGGGACTATAATGATGCCAGCAATATAATTGTGTTGTTCCCAATAACCTTGGAATCAGGCCAGATGAGATGTGACCTTGGAATCAGGCCAGTTGAGATGTGACCTTGGAATCTGGCCAGATGAGATGTGACCTTGGAATCGGACCAGATGAGATGTGACCTTGGAATCCGGCCAGATGAGATGTGACCTTGAAATCAGGCCAGATGATATGTGACCTTGGAATCAGGCTAGATGAGATGTGACCTTGGAATCAGGTCAGATGAGATGTGACCTTGTATTCAGGCCAGATGGGATGTGACCTTGGAATCAAGCCAGATGAGATGTGACCTTGAAATCAGGCCAGATGATATGTGACCTTGGAATCAGGCTAGATGAGATGTGACCTTGGAATCAGGTCAGATGAGATGTGACCTTGTAGTCAGGCCAGATGGGATGTGACCTTGGAATCAAGCCAGATGAGATGTGACCTTGGAATCAGGCTAGACGAGATGTGTCCTTGGAATCAGGTCAGATGAGATGTGACCTTGTATTCAGGCCAGATGAAATGTGACCTTGGAATCAGGCCAGATGAGATGTGACCTTGGAATCAGGCCAGTTGAGAGGTGACCTTGGAATCTGGCCAGATGAGATGTGACCTTGGAATCGGACCAGATGAGATGTGACCTTGGAATCCGGCCAGATGATATGTGACCTTGAAATCAGGCTAGATGAGATGTGACATTGGAATCAGGCCAGATGATATGTACCTTGGAATCAGGCCAGATGAGATGTGACCTTGGAATCCGGCCAGATGAGATGTGACCTTGAAATCAGGCCAGATGTATGTGACCTTGGAATCAGGCTAGATGAGATGTGACCTTTGAATCAGGTCAGATGAGATGTGACCTTGTATTCAGGCCAGATGGGATGTGACCTTGGAATCAGGCTAGATGAGATGTGACCTTGGAATCAGGTCCGATGATATGCAACCTTGGAATCAGGCCAGATGAGATAGACCCGTGAGGTGCGGAGGCCAACTGAACAGACCTGGCTCCAAGCTTCGTCGTCGTTCATCTGCAAGCTGCCGGACATGAACACACTGAACATGTGACTGAGGCCCTTCTTGACGATGAACATCTTACTCCAGACGTCCTGGGGCGACTGGCCTTCCTCCATCACCAGGTCTGTGTCGGTGCTAGTGATGTATGAATCACCACCCCCTGACCGCGCCTACAACATAAAGTAGTGATAGGATAGGTGAGGACAGGATTCCTGGAGACAAGGTTATAAAACAGAGTGGAACTAGAACACACCTGTACTGTATATTTAATGGTTCCAGATTGTCTTTTATGTATGTATGTACATAGTCTAAGATTTTTGAAAGAAACACAAATGTGGGCATATTATCGACAATTACTGTAATACCGGTAATCAATAACAAGTTTATCAGACAGCATGTCAACACCTGTGTGCATTTCACTGATGTCACAGTGGCAAAATCAATCATTTTCAAAATTGTTACCGATATGGACATAAGCCTAAAAACCATAGGTTCTCTACAAATAAGCTATTGATTAGCTTTCACATTTGTAGAACAAATACAATTACAGCTCATTATACACATACATAGACAGTAACCTGTCAACTCGTCATGAGTTGATCAAAAGTCTTAAGATTTATAATTGAAATAAGTTACTTTACTTCTGCGGTAATAATACTTACCGAATCTTCCATTTATCGATGGATTGATTATGTGTTGACAATTGCTATAGTTATGCTGTCTGCAACATTTCCGAAAATCACGCAAATTTTGATGGCAAAACACAATTATGTATCCATATATTGTGTTGTTGTTGTTGTTGGTGGTGTTCAATGGCCTATCAACAGCTAAGGTAATCTACGGCCGGGCCAACGGGTTCAATTCCGTATTCAACCTGTGGCATTGGGGGGAAAACCCCAAAATCAGAACGGAATATTTACATGAAATTACACGGAAAATAGAATAACCTGACCTGGAGCCAGGTCCATACCACACCAAAGCCTCAAGACCTCTTCCCCTAAAAGTAATAGGATTACGAGTAATCATATTACTCATATAAGGGGTATACCCAGATTCAACTCTCACATACAAGAATGCAAAGATGTACACGAGGGCCAAGCCAGATCTCCGGTCGCGATTCAGGTAATGATGAATCTTGATCGTTAAATTACCCTTGCATGCTCCCACCTGCCACCCACCAATATATTTTGTACATGGTGACTTCGAAGGTTGAAAATGTGGATGTAACAGACGGCAGAATACACTGTAAGGTACGGTATAGAGTAGGGAAAACCTCTGATATTGAAGAAGGTACTTATAGAGTCAATACAAGTTATCTGCCTTGGAATTTTATACCGCAGAACATGGATATGGATAAAACAAGAGCCGGGCAAATTGCGGTGCCACCTGGTGGTTCCGCCCCTCATCACTGAAAGGAGAATCTACTTGGGGCACCGTCTCGCAGAAACAGACTTATCTCACTTATGATCAGTGTAAATTCTGATGAGCCTGGGACTCTACTCGCCACACTGATGTGAGATCACACCTTGGATTACAAGACAATTCAGCTCACCATGGACTTGCGGCGGTGTTTGGGACCGCGTGAGAGCCCCTCGACGATCTGCAGTGAGTACATCAATCGGTGCGGGCTACGCGCATCCAGCAACTTCATCCAGTTGGGTGACGACATCTCCTGTTTGCGAGTGGTTATTGATTACTTGAGCTGTGTGGTACACAACTGAACTACACGGTTTTACAGTCTTTACAATCTCAACATCTACATATGCATTGACATTGTAAAGATTGTGAAAATGGGTAGTTCAGTTGTGTAACACCCACAGGAGACATGTGACTCAACTGTGTATCTGTATCTACATATGTGCAGTATATACATATGTGCAGTATACATATGTGCAGTATCTACATATGTGCAGTATCTACATGTGTGCAGTTATTCTACATGTTTGCCATATCTAACATGTGGTGAGTTTATTGTGGGCCAGTACTTTACATGTGTGCAATTTATTATACCTTATTGCAGGATCTAATTATGTGCCATATCTACATTATGTGCGTATCTTACAATGTGTGCAGTATATAACATATTGAAATAGATTTACATATTGCAGTAATTAATGTGTTGCAGGTTATTACATTTTAAATGGTGCAGTATCTCATATGTGCAGTTCTACATTGTGTCCAGTATCTAAATATTAGTATATTACTATTTGTTGCATATCTACTTATGTGCTGTAATCTACATGTGTGCAGTAGTAGATACAATTAATTGTTAATTGGATACATATTGCTAATTATTTCTACAATATGTGCAGTTCTACATGTGTGCAGTATTTCCATTTAAGTATATTATTAATATGTGCCATTTCTACATTATGTGCAGTAATCTAATGTGTGCAGTTGATACATATTGCAATGGATACATATTGCATTATCTTACATTGTTTGCAGTATCTACATAGGGCAGTATCTACATATTTGTGCCCCAGTATCTAATGTGTGCAGTATATATTATAGTGCAGTATCTACATGTGTGCAGTATATATTGCAGTGAAAATGCATGTAGTGCATTTTAATATACATATTGCAGTATATACTATGTGCAGTATCTACATGTGTGCAGTATATACATATTGCAGTATATACATATGTGCCATATCTACATATGTGCAGTATCTACATGTGTGCAGTATCTATATGTGCAGTATCTACATATTTGTGCAGTAGTATACATATTGCAGTAGATACATATTGTTGCAGTATATAATATTGCAGTTTTACATGTGTTTGCAGTAGGATTACATATTGCTGTTAATACATATTGCAGTATCTACATATGTGCAGTATCTACATGTGTAGCAGTCTATTACAGGTGTGCAGTATATACATAGGACAGTGCAGTATACATACTGTGCATATCCATCATATGTGCAGTATCTACATGTGTGCAGTAGATACATATTGCAATAGATACATATTGCAGTATATACATATTGCAGTATCTGCATATGTGCAGTATCTACATGTGTGCAGTATATACATATTGCAGTATCTACATATGTGCAGTATCTACATGTGTGCAGTATCTATCATATGTACATTATCTACATATGTGCCATATCACATAGTGTATATGCAGTACTCTGACATGTGATGCAGTAGATACATATGCAGTATCTACATATGCAGTGCAGTCTACATATGTGCATATCTATGGTGCAGTATCTACATGTGGGTCATATTACTATGTCATATCTACATGTGTGCATGTACATATTTCTACTTATAGTATATCACTATGCGTACTACATATGTGCCAGTACCTATGCAGTTACATAGATGTGCAGTATTACATATGTGCAGTATCTACATAGTTGCAATAGATACTACATGGGGATCAGATATATTTAAATAGATATACATATGTGCAGTATTAAGTGTGCAGTATTGATAGACTATATTGCAGCCATATACATATGTGCAGTATCTACATGTGTGCAGTATCTACATATGTGCTAAGTGCTACATGTGTGCAGTATCTACATGTACATTATCTACATATGTGCATATACTATGCATAGATACTGATGCAGTATTACATATGTGCAGTATCTACATGTGTGCAGTATCTACATTAGTGCATTATCTACATATGTGCATATAACTACATATTGTGCAGTATCTACATATGTGCAGTAATACATGTGCAGTATATATATAGCAGTATCTACATTGTGTATCTACATGTGAGTACTACATGTTGTGCAATATATACATATTGCAATAGATACCTATTGCAGTATATACATATGTGCAGTATCTACATATGTGCAGTATCTACATATGTGCAGTATCTACATGTGTGCAGTATCTACATATGTACATTATCTACATATGTGCCATATCTACATATGTGCAGTATCTACATGTGTACATTATACATATTGCCAGTATATACATATTGCAGTATCTACATTGTGTGCAGTATCTACATGTGTGCAGTATCTACATATGTACATTATCTACATATGTGCCATATCTACATATGTGCAGTATCTACATGTGTGCAGTAGATACATATTGCAGTATATACATATTGCAGTATCTACATATGTGCAGTATCTACATGTGTGCAGTATCTACATATGTACAGTATCTACATATGTGCAGTATCTACATGTGTGCAGTAGATACATATTGCAATAGATACCTATTGCAGTATATACATATGTGCAGTATCTACATGTGTGCAGTATCTACAGTATGCAGTATATACAATGTATGCAGTATATACATATTGCAGTATATACATATTGCAGTATCTACATATGTGCAGTATCTACATGTGTGCAGTATCTACATGTGTGCAGTAGATACATATTGCAATAGATACCTATTGCAGTATATACATATGTGCAGTATATACATATGTGCAGTATCTACATGTGCCGTATCTACATATGTGCAGTATCTACATATGTACATTATCTACATATGTGCCATCATACCTTATGTGCAGTAATCTACATGTGTGCAGTAGATACATATGCATATATATTACATGCAGTATCTACATATGTGCAGTATCTACATGTGTGCAGTATCTACATGTGTGCAGTAGATACATATTGCAATAGATACCTATTGCAGTATATACATATGTGCAGTATATACATATGTGCAGTATCTACATATGTGCAGTATCTACATATTGCAGTATCTACATATGTACAGTATCTACATATGTGCAGTATCTACATGTGTGCAGTAGATACATATTGCAATAGATACATATTGCAGTATATACATATTGCAGTATCTACATATGTGCAGTATCTACATGTGTGCAGTAGATACATATTGCAGTATATACATATGTGCAGTATCTACATATGTGCAGTATCTACATATGTGCATACAGGTATGCAGTTGAGTAACCTTGTCTCCTGTGAGTGATTCGCTACTAGTTGCTTAAACAGTGCAAGACCGAACTACCATCACTGTTGTACAAGCCACATATTACAATTACAAATATAGTTGGGCGAAGTCGTCTCCTGTGGGAGTGTTGACCGATTACTCAACGGTGCTAGACACAACTAAACTACTGTACCAGGCACCCTTACTACACCAGTAGCCTATTTCACCAACATTGCAAATTATACTTTTCTAGCAAAGTATATACTTTGAGGGAGTAATCATTTTTTTTCCTGAAATGCATTATTTTATATAGAACTAACAACTGCATATATTTGATGATTAACAGTATGCAGAATTTTTATACTGAATTTATTACATTATCACACCCAAAATGACTGTGATAGTGTAATAAATTCAGTTTAATAAAAATTAAAAAATTTATCCTAAAATTGAAAATTTCTCCCTCAAAGTATACTTTGCTACAAAAGTATACTTGCAATGTCGATGAAATAGGCTACAGGTCACTTGGCCCCATGTGTGGGAATCACAGTAAGTAAGATTCACCATTAAGATGAAGCTCTAAGGATGGATTCACTGATAATATATGCATACCCACCTTCCTCCACATGTATGTGAGGAATGAAGCAAGAGTGGCTGCAGTCTATCCAGCTACTCCTTGTAAACGCAACATAACATCAAACAAGAAAACCAAAAGTGCCAAGTATCCATAAGCAAAGTTGTGAGGGTCCACATGTTATGATCACATTAATGGCAGCATGGTTGCATGGCATTTGTGCACAACTAAGATGTACTGAAATATTAAAGGAATCCTTCGAGGGATCTGTAAGTTATGACAGAATTGAGAAACTCTGCATTTAAGTATTTTAGCAAAAGTAAAAGTGAAATATTGGAAGTCAGGTGTTCTAACCCGTACTGTCTGTTTCATGTTAACCTGCCCAACTTTTACACTGGTCTATTTAAACATCCTAAGTCTTATTTTTTTGCATAAAATCGTTTTTCAGCAAAATTTAGCAATGAGCCATCTTTTTATTTTTTGAAATTCGGTCCTATAATGAAGTAATAGCCCTAAATCAAGAATTGAATGCAGAGTTGTAATGTTAAAATGTCACGTGCGATCAGATTTTTAACATTTTTCTAGTATCGAACTGCTTGCTAGATTTTATCATACAAAAAAAACAACACTAACCTTGTATTTATGCCAGGTTGAAAAATAAAGGAATCGAGCCTCCATTTCTCGGTGTTCGTACAAGAATTCCAGAAGAAAATGCAGAGAATTTGGTCAAAATACAACATGATGTCATCATCATCTGCTACAGCTTTCGTATCTATTGACAATGCCAGGCTGAGGTTGGCACGCTGTTCCTACCACGCAAAATTAATTGCACATATCCTCACACATCTACACCAGTGTAAATCTACATTCTCTAATGGTATGACTTGGGAACACCATATATATGGCATTTCCGGCTTCCTGTGAGCCAGTTTCTTTGCCGGACGAATTTCCGGCGGACAACTTGGTTTACTAAAAGCTGATTGGTTGGTGAAGGTCATCACATCAAGTTCGTTAGCATTCACAATTTACAATACCTTAGGACGTATTAGCAGTAGTATCAGTTCGACTTTGAACCTTATGGATGAATGATATTCGTTAAATATATGAATATTAAATGATTAATTGATATATTTTAATGCAAACCGTTTAAGTTATATGCCAGAAAATGCTGTTAATACACAAATTTCTTAAGAATTTGTGTTCAGTTCGCAATAATAGTTGTTGTTATTTACCGGAAGTGTTTATTGCAATAGTAGTTTCTCGTTTTATTGTCAACAACTAAAATTCGGTGAAATGAATTTATAAGGCAAAACTCCCATCCATGACTGTTTATTCGAAATACATGTAACTTTGTTATTAGACGGATGGTCTTGAAATAAAAAGTAGTCTCATTTCTAAAAAATAGTTTTATATTGTTTTATATAAACGAGGATGGCCGCGGCCCGCATGTCGAGCCCGCTGAGGCATTTGATGGTCTCAGAGTGTATTTATTTGAAGTTTGATGCCCAATAAGCATACAAAGTTTAAAGCAAATCTGTTTTACGGTTACAGAGATAGTAGGTATGTGAAAACTTCAACGCAAATTTTGACAGAAACTTTAACGCAAACTTCTAAGTCATTTGACCTTGATATAGGGGCACAGGGGCCGTATGAGTGGGACACAGAATAAATATATGGATGATGACTAATAAGCATATGAAGTTTCAAGTCAATGTGACTTAGGACTGCAGAGATAGTAGGTATTTAAAAACTTTAATGCAGATTTCGGAACGCAAACTTCTAAGTCATTTGACCTTGGGCACAGAGGCCGCACGAGTGGGATACAGCATGAATATATGGATGATGACTAATAAGTATATGAAGTTTCAAGTCAATGTGACTTAGGACTGCAGAGATATAAGGTATTTAAAAACTTTAATGCAGATTTCGGAACGCAAACTTCTAAGCCATTTCACCTTGACCTTGGGCACAGGGGCCGCATGAGTGGGATACAGCATGAATATATGGATGATGACTAATAAGCATATGAAGTTTCAAGTCAATGTGACTTAGGAATGCAGAGATATAAGGTATTTAAAAACTTTAATGCAGATTTCGGACGGACGGACGGCCCACCAATAGTGAAGAAGGGGCCATTTCCATTGTTCTAGATCAAAGAGATGGCCCCATAGAATAAGGGGCCACACGGAATAAATCAAAGGATTCTTTTGTGTTAGGCTCCGCCCCATGGCCCCTTCTACACCCTTGGTTGCTCGGACGGACGGACGGACGGACGTTCTTACATTAGGGTACTTATGTGGCTTATCACATGTTAAATATTAGCCACATAAAACGATTTTTAACCACATAAAACGATTTTTTAGGTGGCTAATTGTAACCAACCCTATCCTTTAACAAGTCCATAACCCCGTGGGGCTAGCCACATAAGTACCCTAATGTGTGCCCGGACGGACGGACGGACGGAACGGACGGACGAACTTACATTTCGGACCTTAGGGGGTCTTGCTATATAAAAGATCAAAGGAAATACCCCGTAAGACCAAAAAGGCTTACGTTGGTACGGAATATGTTTCCATTTGTCTTCTAATTGTCTTAGGCACGCCCCCTACCCCATAAAGTACCCTAATGTGTGCCCGTACGGTACGGGTTCGGACGACGGACAGACGGAACGGACGATCTTACAGTACTATACTTATGTGGCTTATTCATGGTAAATAATAGTCCACATTAAAATGATTTTAGCCACATAAAAGGATTTTTTAGGTGGTAATTGTAACCAAACCCTATCCTTACCAAGTCATAACCCTGTGGGACTAGCCACATAAGTACCTAATGTGTGCCGGACGGATGGACGGAGGAAGGACGGTCGGACGTACGACAGGAGGAACGAACTTACATTTCGGACCTTTAGGGTTGGTACTTGCTATATAAAGATCAAAGGAAATACCCCGCCAAGACACAATAGGCTTACGGAGGTACGGAATAAAGTTCCATTGTCTTCTATTGTTCTGAGGCCCGCCCCCTACCCCTTTAAAGTACCTAATGTGTGCCGGTGGACAGACGGACAGGACGGTGGACGGTACGGCGGGTAAGGTGTTCTTACCCCCCCCAAAGTACTTATACTTATGTGGCTTATCACATGTTAATATTAGCCACAATAAAAACGATTTTTGCCACATAAAAAGGATTTTTTAGGTGGCTAATTGTAACCAACCCTATCCTTACCAAGTCCATAACCCTGTGGGGGCTAGGCCACATAAGTACCCTAATGTGTTGCGACGACGGAAGGAGGACGGGACAGAGGACAGACGGACAGAAGGCGAGGACGGACGGAGGTGTATGGTACGGACGCGTTTTACAGTCTATACGTATGTGGCTTATCACATGTTAAATTATTAGCCACACAAAAGGATTTTTAGCCACATAAAAGGATTTTGGATGGTAATTGTAACCAACACTATCCTTTACCAAGTCCATAACCCAGTGGGGCTAGCCACATAAGTACCCTAATGTGTCCGGACGGATCACGGGGACGGCACGGTCGGGGTCGGTTACGGGACGTTCTTACAGTACTACATGTATACTTATGTGGCTTATCACATGTTAAATATTAGCCACATAAAACGATTTTTAGCCACATAAAAGGATTTTTTAGGTGGCTAATTGTAACCAACCCTATCCTTTACCAAGTCCATAACCCTGTGGGGCTAGCCACATAAGTACCCTAATGTGTGAACGGACGGACGGACGGACGGACGGACGGACGGACGGACGGACGGACACACGCATGGACGCACGCATGGACGCATGGACACCCGGACGTCATTGCGATCACTATGTCTCGCTTTCCGCAAGTGGGCTCAACAAAAATAAGCCGCTTGTAGTGTTTTTATAGCAATAAATCTTGGGCAGCATTTCGTGGAACAGACAGTAGGCGATAACCCATCCCTAAATAGTTTAGCAAAGTTGTGACGGTCATATTAATGGCAGCTTGGTGTATAAAAATAGTATCCTTCAAAGGATAGACAGAATTGAGAAACTCCGCTCTAGTAAATAAGTTGCAGAGAAAATACTTGAGAAAGTGAGCAGGGGCTCATCTATACCCCCGGCTGCCGCCTGGACGACAAATAAGTGACACAAATATTTAAAAATAAAAAAAATTATTTTTCTAAGTAGAGTCGAGCACCAGTATCTCGAAGCGAAGGGAGATCGTATTTTAGTCGAGATAGGACTAGGTTCGAGATACCGAGGAAGTGACATGGTCAAATATTTTCGCAAAAAAAAAATCAAATCATGTTACCCATCACATCACGAGTAAACAATAAAGGAATAATGAAACAAAACATGTGTTGCTTTTATTATTTTATATACCAATTAATTGACAAACAACACTATGAACATTACATACATTATATACATGTATTCAATAGACAATATGTCACTTACTAACAAGGAAATAAAGTTGTGTTTACATAATGAGTAACATATAATACAACAGAATAGTACGTTTTAAACGAAACGAAATTGACACCGTCACTCGCAGTCAGGTCTTGTGAAGAAGTCCTTGATCGTCCCTTGCTTCGTACACAGGCGTCTATACAGCTGTGTGAAGAATGCCGTGGACTTTGACAGAGCGTTAAGAATGTCATGTGGCACGTCGTCTCGTAGTTCGCAGTACCGTTAAATGACCAGCATGATATGCTTAATGAATCGTGTCAAACACTCAAACAAATCGAGGTGGACCAATTAAGCAAACAACCCGAGGCAGGTGTGAATTTATTTTGTTTCGTTTGATAATAGGTTTTGAAAATTAGTGTTAACCAAATCAATCTTGGCAGCCAGGTGATTTAACCAAGCGTTTGTTTATGTGATCGAGATAGCGAAGTGATTTTTAACGTATTTTTATACGAAGGGGACAGAATGAACAGTCGAGATAGAGAACATGTTCGAGATAGGGCATGTTCGAGATAGCCGAGGCAATTTACATTAAACAAATAAGGATATAATTCGGGACTTTAGCGAATCATTAAGATAGGGGATACCATCGAGATACTGACGTTGGAGGTACTGGTGCTCGACTGTAATTTGACCTTGACCTTGGACATGATGAAGGCCGCATGGGTGTGGTATGGAATGAAAATATGGATGATAATAAGGAAGTGTATGAAGTTTGAAGTCAACCCGACTTACCGTTGCAGAGATAATGGGTACCCGAAAACTTTAACGCAAATCTTACTAAGTAATTTTATCTTGACCTTGGACATGAAGGCGACATGAGTGTAGTATGAAATGAAAATATTGATGATGATAAGGAAGTATATGAAGTTTGAAGTCAATCCGACTTACCGTTGCAGAGATCATGGGTACCTAAAAACTTTAACGCAAATCTTTCTAAGTAATTTGACCTTGACCTTGGAAATGAAGGCCATATGAGTCTGGTATAGAATGAAAATATGGATAATGATAAGGAAGTAGATGAAGTTTGAAGTCAATCCGACTTACCGTTGCAGAGATAATGGGTACCCAAAAACTTTAACGCAAATCTTTCTAAGTAATTTGACCTTGACCTTAGACATGAAGGCCGCATGAGTGTGGTATGGAATGAAAATATGGATGATGGTAAGGAAGTATATGAAGTTTGAAGTCAATCCGACTTACCGTTGCAGAGATAATGGGTACTCAAAAACTTTTAAAGCAAATCTTTCTAAGTAATTTGACCTTGACCTTGGAAATGAAGGCCATATGAGTCTGGTATGGAATGAAAATATGGATGATGATAAGGAAGAAGATGAAGTTTGAGGTCAATCCGACTAGATAATGGGTACCCGAAAACTTTAACGCAAGTAAATTTACCTTGACCTTGGACATGAAGGCCATATGAGTGTGGTATAGAATGAAAATATGGATAATGATACGGAAGTATATGAAGTTTGAGGTCAATCTGAGATAATTGGTATCCAAAAACTTTAACGTGGACGGACAAACGGACGGACAGACAAACGAACGGAAGGACAGACAGAATTACGAAAACTATACACCCCTCGATATACTTTGATATACCCTAGGGTATAATATACCTCGATATACCCTAGGGTACAATAAAAACTCAATAAATTTGATGTGGATATATGCTATATATTTTTAACCAACTGAGACAGAGCTGTGTACCTTATCAGCGGTGATACTCTTGAAGCCCTGCAGCATGTCTGGGTTGGTGGGCAGCAACATGAGCAGCTCCCAGACCCGGCGGGATAAGACCCGCGCCTTCGTCTGTAGGCCCCACCGCTCCTGGCTCTCCTACAACACAGGTGCATAGCTGATAGACAGGAACAAGTAGTTCACTGATGTAAAACATCATATAAATAACTAGAGCAAGTGAGCAACACCTGGATCAACAAATAAAAACTTTAACGCAAGTCTTACAGACGGACGATGGATGGGCGGACAGAATGAAAACAAGAGGGCCATGATGGCCCTAATTCGCTCACCTGACTCCATGAACACCAGAGGAGTGAGTGAGTGAGTGAATAGGGTTTAACGTCCGCTTTTCTGACATAGAGGTACAAGCCTCAGGGAGTCTACACGCAGACGGGTCAACGGGGTCGAGTCCCGTATCCACCTGTCCAAGGGGGGTAAATCCCAACTTCAGAACTCAATATTTACAATCAAAATATATATTCAGTCCTGAAATTAGAACAACCTGATCTGGTGCCAGGCCCTCGCCACACCAGCATCATTTATCCCATCCCCTAAAAGTAATAGGATTAGCGCTAATCTTATTTTATATATGGGGGCATAGCCCGACTCAACTCTCACATACAAGAAAGCCAAACATGCACATGAGGGCCAAATCCGGTATAGTGGGTTCCGGAAAGTATGAACCCAATCGTTAAGCCAGTTTAGTCGCCTTTTACGACAAGCAATGGCTACTGCAGCACTATTCTCAGGATCAGTTGATCCCGCCCCGGTGCCTGCACGGGGCATAACACCAGAGGAGAATGTGACATCGAGTTCATGTGTTTTAAAAAAATTGTGCTATTTTTAGATGGCGGTCATCTTGGATTAAGCGATGACTCTCATTTTACAAAATCTGAAAATGCTTCACCCAGCATCGGCCATGTGGTTCCTGAGAAAAAGACGTTAAAAATCTTGAATAAATGGACCTTTTGGTGGCCATCATGGATGACATAATCATCCGATTTCGACAAATATTGCACCAGAGTGATTGCCTCATTGATACCTTCAATTTGATATATGACATGACCATATTCAGTCAAAAATAAAATTTGACCCCAATTTGACCCCACGGGCCACGCCCATTTTTGAACCCGGGGTCACCATTTTAACAACTTTCAAAGAGCAATGTACATCGATCATTCCTACCAAGTTTCGTCGAAATCCGGATAGCGGTTCATGAGAAGAAGATTTTTTAAGAATTTATGCTATTTTTAGACGGCGGCCATCTTGGATTAGCGATGACCTCCATTTTCACAAATCTGAAAAGGCTTCACTCATGGACCATAACTTTTAAGTTTGGCTACCATGGGCCAAGCGGTTCATGTGAAGAAGAATTTTGAAATCTCTAATAAAAGAACGACCTTTTGACATTTCGGCGGCCATCTTGGATGACATAAAAATCCGATTTGGACAAAAAATGTACCAGAGTGATCGCCTCATTGATACCTTCGATTTGATATATAACATGACCATATTCGGTCAAAAATAAAATTTGACCCACGGGCCACGCCCAATTTTTTGACCCCGGGGTCACCATTTTAACAACTTTGAAAGAGCCATTGTACATCGAACATTTCCTACCAAGTTTCGTCGAAATCCGGCTAGCGGTTCATGAGAAGAGAATTTTTTAAGTTTAATTTATGCTATTTTCAGACGGTGGCCATCTTGGATTAGCGATGACCTCCATTTTTAATAATTCTGAAAAGGCTTCACACATGGACCTTAACTTTTAAGTTTGGCTACCATGGGCCAAGCGGTTCATGTGAAGAAGAATTTTGAAATCTCTAATAAAAGAACGACCTTTTGACCTTTCGGCGGCCATCTTGGATGACATAACAATCCGATTTCGACAGAAAATGCACCAGAGTGATCGCCTCATTGATACCTTCAATTTGATATATGACATGACCATATTCGGTCAAAAATAAAATTTGACCCCAATTTGACCCCATGGGCCACGCCCATTTTTGACCCCGGGGTCACCATTTTAACGACTTTGAAAGAGCAATGTACATCAATCATTCCTACCAAGTTTCGTCGAAATCCGGCTCATGAGGAGAAGATTTTTTAAGAATTTATGCTATTTTTAGATGGCGGCCATCTTGGATTAGCGATGACCTCCATTTTAACAAATCTGAAAAGGCTTCACCCATGGACTATAACTTTTAAGTTTGGCTACCATGGGCCAAGCGGTTCATGTGAAGAAGAATTTTGAAATCTCTAATAAAAGAACGACCTTTTGACATTTCGGCGGCCATCTTGGATGACATAACAATCCGATTTGGACAAAAAATGTACCAGAGTGATCGCCTCATTGATACCTTCGATTTGATATATAACACGACCATATTCGGTCAAAAATAAAATTTGACCCCACGGGCCACGCCCATTTTTGACCCCGACCCCGGGGTCACCATAACAACTTTGAAAGAGCATTGTACATCGATCATTCCTACCAAGTTTCGTCGAAATCCGGCTAGCGGTTCATGAGAAGAAGATTTTTTAAGAATTTATGCTATTTTTAGACGGCGGCCATCTTGGATTAGCGATGACCTCCATTTTAATAAATCTGAAAAGGCTTCACACATGGACCTTAACTTTTAAGTTTGGCTACCATGGGCCAAGCAGTTCATGTGTAGAAGAATTTTGAAATCTCTAATAAAAGAACGACCTTTTGACCTTTCGGCGGCCATCTTGGATGACATAACAATCCGATTTCGACAGAAAATGCACCAGAGTGATCGCCTCATTGATACCTTCAATTTGATATATGACATGACCATATTCGGTCAAAAATAAAATTTGACCCCAATTTGACCCCATGGGCCACGCCCATTTTTGACCCCGGGGGTCACCATTTTAACGACTTTGAAAGAGCAAATGTACATCGATCATTCCCTACCAAGTTTCGTACGAATACCGGCAAGTCGGCTTCATGATAAGATTTTTTAATTTTAAGAAATTTTTTAGCTAATTTTTTAGACGGCAGGCCATCTTGGATTAGCAATGACCTCCATTTTAACAAATCTGAAAAGGCTTCACCCATGGACCATAACTTTTAAGTTTGGCTACCATGGGCAAAGCGGTTCATGTGAAGAAGAATTTTGAAATCTCTAATAAAAGACGACCTTTTGACCTTTCGGCGGCCACCTTGGATGACATAACATCCGATTTCGACAGAAAATATGCCCAACCAGAGTGATCGCGCTCATCGATACCTTCAAATTTTGATTTTATTTGACAATGACCATATTCGGTCAAAAATAAAATTTGACCCCAATTTGACACCACGGGCCACGCCCATTTTTGACCCCGGGGTCACCATTTTAACAACTTTGAATGAAAGAGCAATGTTACATCGATCATTCCTACCAAGTTTCGTCGAAATCCAGGCAAAGCAGTTCATGAGAAGAAGATTTTTTAAGAATTTATGCTATTTTTAGACGGTGGCCATCTTGGATTAGCGATGACCTCCATTTTAACAAATCTGAAAAGGCTTCACCCATGGACCATAACTTTTAAGTTTGGCTACCATGGGCCAAGCGGTTCATGTGAAGAAGAATTTTGAAATCTCTAATAAAAGAACGACCTTTTGACCTTTCGGCGGCCATCTTGGATGACATAACCATCCGATTTCGACAAATAATGCACCAGAGTGATCGCCTTGTTGATACCTTCGATTTGATATATGATATGACCATATTCAGTCAAAAATACAATTTGACCCCAATTTGACTCCACAGGCCACGCTCATTTTTGACCCTGGGGTCACCATTTTAACAACTTTGAAAGAGCATTGTACATTGATCATTCCTACCAAGTTTTGTCGAAATCCGGTTGGCGGTTCTTGAGAAGAAGATTTTTGAAGAATTTGTGCTATTTTTAGACGGCGGCCATCTTGGATTACGTAATGACGTCATTTTAACAATTTTGTAATCCCCCTACCTAAGGACCATGACCATGAAGTTTGGTGACCATAAGCCCAATGGTTACCGAGGAGAAGACGTTTGAAAATGTTCACGGACGACGACGACGGACGACGACGGACACATTGAGGTAACAATAGCTCACATGAGCTTCACTCAGGTGAGCTAAAAACTATATACCCCTCAACATTCTTCGTATTCCTAGGGTATAAATGCTGGAACAGCAGCATCAACTAGAAATGTATGCTTGCCCACAAGTGCACGTGTATCCCCCCTCTCTGCCTACATGCAGTCAACAAAGACAACTAATATGTTAGTAAGCTGATAGTTGTCATTATTGCATGTGACACACATTTTGGTATTGGTCTATGCAGCTGTGAAGTTTCATGAACATATTCCAAAGGGTATTCGAGTTATGCTCCAGACACAAAGTCAATGCATAAAAAACAAAGGGAGATAACTTGAAAATCAATTACTGGTAGTGAGGCAAGAATTATCATTCTTTCAAGAGACACATCTTTGAGTAGTGGTCTATGCATGTGTGAAGTTTCATGAAAACATTCCACAGGGTTTTGTTTGTTTGATGGGGTTTAACGGCCTATCAACAGCTAAGGTCATTTAAGGCCGGGTCAATGGGTTTAGTACTAAATCCCATATATTACCTGTACAAGTACATGTACATGTTCAAGTACATATACAAATGGGGGGAAAATCCCAAAATCAGAATTGAATATTTACAATCACAAAACTATATATTCAGCCCTGAAATCAGAATAATCCTGATCTGATGCCAGGTCCTCGCCACACCAGAATCACTTGACCACTCCCAAAAGCAGAAGGATCAGTAATAATCTTACTACTTTTATAATGGGCAATAACCCAATTCAACTCCCAGGTAACAAAAGAGCCAAAGATAACAACGTACCGGAGGGCCAAACCAGGCAAATCGTGATTCCTATAAGGAGGAACCCCTACCGTTAATTTACGCCATCTCGTTCGCACGACCACCACCCACCGTTCCACAGGGTATAAGAATTATGCTGCACAAAATCATTGCACAAAAAAACAAAGGGAGATAACTTGAAATTCTGTGAGGCAAGAGTTGTCGTTATTGCGTATGATGCACCTTTGGGTAGTGGTCTCAGCATGTGTGAAGTTTCATGAAAATATTCAAAGGGTATCCGAGTTGCGCTCCGGACAAAAAATCAATGAGTAAAAAGCAAAGGCAGATAACTCACAATTAGTGAGGCAAGAGCTGTCATTCTTGCATGTGACACACCTTTGCATCGTGGTCTATGCATCTGTGATGTTTCATGAACATATTCCAAAAGGTATTTGAGTTATGATCCAGACAAGAAGTGTATGTGGCGGATGCGGATGATGTTCGGTGTAAAATACATAGTATCCCCTGACTTTCGTTGAGGATACCATTAAGCAGCCAACAAGACAAATCACTACTACCACAAGCCTTCTATAAAGGAAAAGACAATGATCACTTGCAGAAAATTGTTGACTCAGAAGTAGTTGTACCATCAAGTTCTCGATGGACATATCCAGTGGTTATGGGGTCAGTTGGTGTGTAAAGTATCGGGAATTGAACGACATCACGGTAACAAATGGATATCCGATCTCAAAGGTAGATGAATGTTTGGATCTGGATCAGCATTATTCAGTACCCTGGATCTAACTAGATTGGTCAGTAAGCAAGGCTTACGGATACCCCCCGCGTGGGCCCAGTTACCCCTAAAATATGTAAAAATGTCCAAGTGTGTAGGCTTGTGACCTTGACTCTGGGCTTAGCAGGAGTGGCATGAACGTGAATTTGTCACAGGGTGGTAGAGGAGCATTGGAGCAATGCGTGTGTGAAATGTGAAGCAGATCCGAGCAAGGAAACAGAAATTACAAGCCATTTACCCGAGCGTTAAGGTTTCAAACGCACCAAGTCTGTGACCTTGACCCTGGGCTTAGCGGTGGAGGGACGAATGTGAATTTGTCACAGGGCGGTAGAGGACCATTGGAGCAATGTGTGTGTGAAATGTGAAGCAGATCCGAGCAAGGACACAGAAATTACAAGCCATTTACCTGAGCATTAAGGTTTCAAAGCACCAAGTCTGTGACCTTGACCCTGGGCTTAGCGTGGAGTGACGAATGTGGATTTGTCACAGAGCAGTAGAGGACCATTGGAGCAATGCATATGTGAAATGTGAAGCAGATCCGAGCAAGGACACAGAAATTACAAGCCATTTACCCGAGCGTTAAGGTTTCAAACGCACCAAGTCTGTGACCTTGACCCAGGGCTTAGCGGGGACAGGACGAATGTGGATTTGTCACAGGGCGGTAGAGGACCATTGGAGCAATGCGTGTGTGAAATGTGAAGCAGATCCGAGCAAGGAAACAGAAATTATAAGCCATTTACCCAGCGTTAAGGTTTCGAACGCACCAAATCTGTGACCTTGACCCTGTGCTTAGCGGTGGAGTGACGAATGTGGATTTGTCACAGAGCAGTAGAGGACCATTGGAGCAATGCACATGTGAAATGTGAAGCAGATCCGAGCAAGGACACAGAAATTACAAGCCATTTACCCGAGCGTTAAGCTTTCAAACGCACCAAGTCTGTGACCTTGACCCAGGGCTTAGAGGTGGAGGGACGAATGTGGATTTGTCACAGAGCAGTAGAGGACCATTGGAGCAATGCATATGTGATATGTGAAGCAGATCTAAGCAAGGAAACAGAAATTATAAGCCATTTACCCAGCGTTAAGGTTTCAAAAGCACCAATTCTGTGACCTTGACCCTGGGCTTAGCGGGGGCAGGACGAATGTGGATTTGTCACAGGGTGGTAGAGGACCATTGGAGCAATGCGTGTGAGAAATGTGACGCAGATCCGAGCAAGGACACAGAAATTACAAGCCATTTAACGGAGCGTTAAGGTTTGGAACGCACCAAGTCTGTGACCTTGACCCTGGGCTTAGCGGGGGCGGAACCAATGTGAATTTGTCACAGGGCGGTAGAGGACCATTGGAGCAATGCGGGTGTGAAATGTGAAGCAGATCCGAGCAAGGAAACAGAAATTATAAGCCATTTACCAAGCGTTAAGGTTTCAAAAGCACCAAGTCTGTGACCTTGACCCTGGGCTTAGCGGGGACAGGACGAATGTGGATTTGTCACAGGGCGGTAGAGGACCATTGGAGCAATGCGTGTGTGAAATGTGAAGCAGATCCGAGCAAGGAAACAGAAATTATAAGCCATTTACCCAGCGTTAAGGTTTCGAACGCACCAAATCTGTGACCTTGACCCTGGGCTTAGCGGGGGCGGGACGAATGTGGATTTGTCACAGCGCGGTAGAGGACCATTGGAGCAATGCGTGTGTGAAATGTGAAGCAGATCCGAGCAAGGGAACAGAAATTATAAGCCATTTACCCAGCGTTAAGGTTTCAAAAGCACCAAGTCTGTGACCTTGACCCTGGGCTTAGCGGGGGCAGGACGAATGTGGATTTGTCATAGGGTGGTAGAGGACCATCGGAGCAATGCGTGTGAGAAATGTGACGCAGATCCGACCAAGGACACAGAAATTATAAGCCATTTACCCGAGCGTTAAGGTTTCAAAAGCACCAAGTCTGTGACCTTGACCCTGGGCAAAGCGGGGGCGGGACGAATGTGAATTTGTCACAGGGCGGTAGAGGACCATTGGAGCAATGTGTGTGTGAAATGTGACGCAGATCCGAGCAAGGACACAGAAATTACAAGCCATTTACCCGAGCGTTAAGGTTTGGAACGGACCAAGTCTGTCACCTTGACTCTGGGCTTAGCTGGGGCGGAACGAATGTGAATTTGTCACAGGGCGGTAGAGAACCATTGGAGCAATGCGTGTGTGAAATGTGAAGCAGATCCGAGCAAGGAAACAGAAATTATAAGCCATTTACCAAGCGTTAAGGTTTCAAAAGCACCAAGTCTGTGACCTTGACCCTGGGCTTAGCGGGGGCAGGACGAATGTGGATTTGTCACAGGGCGGTAGAGGACCATTGGAGCAATGCGTGTGTGAAATGTGAAGCAGATCCGAGCAAGCAAACAGAAATTATAAGCCATTTACCCAGCGTTAAGGTTTCGAACGGACAAAGTCTGTGACCTTGACTCTGGGCTTAGCGGGGGCGGGACGAATGTGATTTGTCACAGGGCGGTAGAGGACCATTGGAGCAATGCTGTGTGAAATGTGAAGCAAGATCCGAGCAAGGAAACAGAAATTATAAGCCATATTACCCCCATCGAATACGGTTCGAACGCACCAAGTCTGTGACCTTCACCCTGGGCTTAGCGGGGGCGGAATGAATGTGGATTTGTCACAGGGCGGTAGAGGACCATTGGAGCAATGCGTGTGTGAAATGTGAAGCAGATCCGAGCTAGGAAACAGAAATTATAAGCCATTTACCCAGCGTTAAGGTTTCGGGACGTACGTACGTACGTACGTACGGACGCCGGTAACACTATATGCCCCCCTCACCATTCGGAAATAGAAGTTATAACAATATTTCTCTGATGTTAAGTTTTGTAAAGAGACTAAGTATTTGACCTTGACCTTGGGATCGCGTTGAGGTGTGGATTTGGACAGCATGGTAGTAGAGCCTTACAGGAAGAATGTGTGGATAGTAAGCATTTTAGATTGAAGGAAATAGAAGTTAACAATATTTCTCTGATGTTAATGTTTTATTTGAGATCTTAAGTGTGGACTGACTTGGAAGAATCAGAGTTTGACGTTGACCTTCCGGGATCAGCAGGGGGCTGGACGGTCGTGGATTTGGCACAGCATGGTAGTAGAGCCTTACAGGAATGCATGTGTGAATATTAAGCATTTTAAATGAAGGAAATAGAAGTTATAACAATATTTCTCTGATGTTAAGTTTACGGACGCACGGACGGACGGACACACCTACGAATGGATACTTGTTGGGTTTTTAAAAAATACCCAAAAATACACAACACTAACCCTAACCCTACCCAATAAGACCCCTAAAAAGCTTGCCCACCACACGAGAGGGCATATGTTGGGTACTGTACCCAACAAGTGCCCTCTCGTGCGGACGGACGGAGCGGACGGACGGACGGACGGACGGACGTTCAAACATTTGGGAGTTATGAGCTATTTGTTCTTTAAAAGATCAAAGGAATAGCTCCTAAATTTCAGACGGACGGACGGACGTACTCCCTGAAGTGACGTTGTGGGGTTTGTTGCATGTGGGGTTTTTGGCCAAGTCTTTTGGGTTTTTTTGGGTGCTATTTGTGGGGTGCAAACAATGCTACAGGTGTTATCTCCCCTATACTAACTTGCTCTCGTTTTCTTATGTCTCCTGCATGCACTTGTGGGGTATTTGGGTTTGATCAGTGAAGTACAATATGTACTTGTGGGGAAATTTAGCCAGCCATTGTTTGTGGGGTTTGGATGGACGGACGGTTTTGACCATCACCCTCTGGGGTATCAATTTTTTATTGCTTTTTTGGGCTTTTCAGAAGTGATGGAGTTCATTAAGATATAGTTGCGTATGGGGTGCACCCCACATGCAACAAAAACCCCACATGCATGTCATGTACTCGTGAATCACCCCACAACGTCACTTCAGGGAGAGCGGACGGACGGACGGGCGGGACGGACGGACGGGACGGACGGACGGACGGACGGACTGACGGACAGACGGACGTTCTTACAGTACTATACTTATGTGGCTTATCACATGTTAAATATAGGCACATAAAACGATTTTTAGCCACATAAAAGGATTTTTTAGGTGGCTAATTGTAACCAACCCTATCCTTTACCAAGTCCATAACCCTGTGGGGCTAGCCACATAAGTACCCTAATGTGTGCCCGGACGGACGGACGGACGGACGTTCTTACATTACTATACTTATGTGGCTTATCACATGTTAAATATTAGCCACATAAAACGATTTTTAGCCACATAAAACGATTTTTTAGGTGGCTAATTGTAACCAACCCTATCCTTTACCAAGTCCATAACCCTGTGGGGCTAGCCACATAAGTACCCTAATGTGTGCCCGGACGGACGGACGGACGGACAAACGGACAAACAGACTAGGCTATGTAATACCCCTTCAATATTTCAGATGCTAATGAAATTTGTACTTGTGGGACTCTGGTGGCTGATTGAACTGTTTGTTTGTTTGTTTATTGGTGTTTAACAGGGCCTATCAACAGCTGAGGTCATGTAAGGCTGGGCAAACGAGTTCGATCCTGTTTTAACCTGTTGCATTGGGGGGAAAATTCCAAAATCAGAACTGAATATTTACATCGAGAAACAATATATTCAGCCCTGAAATTAGAATAACCTGACCTGGTGGCAGGTCCATACCACACCAAAGTCACTTGGCCCCTTCCCATAAAATTAAGTATTCCAGTATTAAGGATGAACCCCGATCGTTAAATTACCCATCGCTTGCACCCACCTTCCACCCACCTTCCACCCACCGCTGATTGAACTGATTTATTGGATGATGTTATAATAATTGGTAGGTAATTTGATGAATACCTAGCGAATTTGTAAAATTGCAGCAGAGAAGATCATATAAAATTTTTTAGTTCGCTTTGGTGTGCTAGTAGAGACTTATGGACCAGGGCGGTAACTTTCAAGAAATGGCCAACACCATACAACCCAGCATCAAGTGGCCAAGGCGAGTGGTTTAATCACACAATGTGCAGATGGTTAGGTGCTATTTTTGAGATGGGCAGTAAGAGGAAATGAATGTGTTTCAGATCCCTGCAGCAGCTAAGGTAATATAAAGATAGGACCTCAGTCTTTAAGCCTCATCTGAAAGACTAACGATGCACAGATTTTTATCACAGTATATGGGGTATATGCAACTACCTAGCACCAGCTTTACACCAAATAGCCTAATGTTTAACCAAGAAATATCTATGCCACATGATCTTGTGTTTGGACTATATGGTTTCATTTGATCGTCGAGGAACCGAAACGAGCACATGATATCTTTAGTTGATGCTGGAATGGGGACTCTGTAGTTATAAAATATAGCGTTTCAGATCTGATGCTGATGTCGGAAGAAGCGAAAGTTAAAGGAAAATGTCTGAAGCTGCAATGTTAGTTAGTGACCAAAAAAAACAAAACAAAATACAGCCCACAAAAACAGCTTAAATACATTGCATTAATATGCATCACATACGATGTCCAGAGAAGACAACACAAGCTTGCTGAGTTCCTCCAACATGGTGACCAGCTGACTGAAGTACGGTTCCCGATTCAGGAGCATCATGGGAACCTTCTCCCTGCAGGGAGCTGGTAGGCTCGACGAAGGCAGGGTTCCGTCAAATTTCCTAGGGGGTCTGCTGGCACCAACGGAGACCAAAACCAGCTGCAACAATATAACATGCGAGTGTATATTGTGTGATCACCAATACATTTTAACCCTTTCACCCCTAAGTAAATGACATTTTGCAGACTATCCACAAATGGTACAGATCCGGATGATCAGGACCTACACTGTTTGCAAATGTGTTGAAAGGGTTAAATTAATGAATACCAGGAATTAGCAATTGATGGGAATTAACAGCAGTCACCACAGCAGCCATCACAGCCATACCTGCATGTCCTTAAATTGCATCTCGGCAAGCGTCTTCTCGTCAGCGTCACTTGTCAGCTCCTGGCCAAGGGTGATCATCCTGATTGGTCCGTCGCCCAGCATCGCCCCCAGGATCGGGGTGAGCATACTGCCACCCGCCCCGCCCTCCTGTTGTCGCTGCAGCTGCTGACACTGCAACATCTCCCACCACCGGCCCGCCACCCTTGACACGGCAGCTCAGACTACAAGGTCAGTGGACAACATCTCTAACCCGTGGTCTGGTAACCACATAGAAAGATATGTAACTTTAACTAAGAGGACTACTGCAGCATCTCCCACCAACCCTGCGCTCACCTCCGCACATTAGCCTCAAGTCACGAGGTCAGTGGACAAACATTCTCTACCGTGGTCTGGTAACACAAACATTCGACCAGTAAACGTGTGCAGGGGTTTCACCGAATACCCTCGACCACCTACCTGTATTTCACAAATAAAAGTAAATGAGTTTTAACCATCCACAGCAATTATCTAGTCCCCCCAATTATAGAGACACAACCACTGTTTTGAAGAGTCTCATTTCTGACAGACCAAATGGGATGGCAAATTAACTATGAAAGTACTTTTTCACGCCTGGGGTGAGGATTGAACTCACTAACCCCGGTAAATTAAAAGTCAATTGCCATTATCCCCTGGGCCAACTGGCCAATCCCTCTGAACTGACAAATGAAATCTTCTTATTGCAAATGTTTGCTAAAATGGGCATGAAAACCACATGAGTGTTTCAACACAGAATGAAAACTAGAAATGTGGACCTGTCGGCCACACGAATACCCCCCACTGGCAGGCCAAAAAAAAGAAAATGGACGATTTTTTATTATTTTTTTATAAGCCTATTTAAGCCGAGCGTTAAGAGTTTCAAACGCACTCAAGTACTGTAGACCTTGGACCTTGGGCATAGTGTGATAATCCATGCAACGGTGTAGTAAGAAATATAGAGCGGAAGGGAATTTCAATTAAGGTTTTGACCTTTGGAACCTTCAATTTGTGACCTTTTGACCTTGTACGTAGGTGCTCTGGATTATTGATCGCGAACAACACCTTCTCATCCTGAGAAAACAATTTGGTGACCAAGGCATGTGATAATCCAATGCATCGGTGTTAGAAAGATAATAGAGCGGCAAAAGGGAATTTCAATAGGTTTGACTTTTGACCTTCAAACTGTTGACCATTGACCTTGGAACTAGGTAGGGGCGTGGTTATGGATACGCGACCACAACCTTCTCAATCAATGAGAAAACAATTTGTTGCCAAGGCATTTGCTAATCCATTCCATCGGTGTAGAAAGATATAGAGCGGAAGGGAAGGAAATTTCGATAGGTTTGGACCTTTGACCTTCAACTGTGACCTTGACCTTCGGACATAGGTGCGTGGTTTTTTATTGATCGCGAACCACCACCTTACTTGCATCTGAGGAAACATTTGTGACCAAGCCATTTGATAATCCAATGCATCGGTTGTAAAAGAAATAGATATAGAGCGGAATGGGAATTTCGATAGGTTTGACCTTTGACCTTCTTCAACTGTGACCTTGACCTTGGTCGTAGGTGCATGGTTATTGATTGATAATCCATGCATCGGTGTAGAATGATATAGAGGGCGGAAGGTGTAATTTCCTCCAACACAGAATGACCACACGAACCCACCGACCCACCGACAAGCTGGACTCCTATATAACCCCAAAAAAAACTTTGAAACTTTGTTTGGGGGTTGGGGATAAATTTATGAGCCACCATTAATCAAGCACAATCAGTTTCCAGTCAGCTTGAGAGGAACCATACAATTAACCTTCTCTCACCATGCCGGCGGGGTTCTGCAGCAGGGACACGTATGGCCGATGATTTTTGTTTGTCCATGAGGCTTCGCGGCTGGTTGACTGATGATGCCCTGGCCGTCCATTGTGCCAGTTACGCAGGTGGAAGCCGTAGCGCTTGCGGAACAAACTCGAGGGTGGTTCTTCATTAAGGACTATGGGCCGCCAGTCTGTACCACCCAACAGGCTGTTGTCTGGTGGTCCCTGGAGTGGGGTAATTGGGTCTCACTCATGATCAACAGACACAGTGGCAACTCATTACAGGTCAACCACGGATGAGAAATGGGAAACTAATAAAATATTAAATCCTAATCCTCTGGGCAAATGTTTCCTGCTGAATTAAATCATCAAACCGTTGGTAACTAGTGGCTAATTGAAAAAGACATACAGTGACATTTGAGTGTGGTAGATGTAAAGCCCCCCCCTTATCTTGATTTCCTCCATTCGGAATCTAGGGCTAACGCTTCTTCTCTGGAAATAGGGCCTCAATCCACTGACGCCAGCAAAGGCCAACTGTTAAGAAAGGAAGAGGTTCATTTTCTGACAGAATAGGTGATTCTTTTGTGAGTTGATGTAATTGGTTTTGAAATAAATTAAATTTTGATAAACAGTGTTTGCATTTCTCTTAGCTATTAAACATTTTGATTCCACTGCTCATTTCCTGGCCTCAAATTCCTACAACAAAACAAAACAGAGTAGAGACAACCCTGTTATTAACATAACAAAAACCCGTCTATACCCAGAGATGTTTTGCCTTAGACCTCCTGAGCGTTCCATTATACACATATTTTATCCTGAACCTGGTGGGTATCAACACAGTGGCCTGGCGGACAAGGCTACGAACTAACCAGTGGACAGATAGCGTACCATGGTGGCTTCGAATTGTAGCCTGGAAAAGGTGACTACACAAGGGACATAATTAGCGTACCTTGGGGGTGGGCGTTTTCGACCGTAGCTTGGACGAGGACTCTCCATACATCGCTGAACGAAACTTCTTCCTCCTTCTTCTTGAAAAGACAGTTGCCAAAAGTTGTTGATGTAGTAGCTGTTCAGGTACTGAATCGTGGCCCGTTGTTCTCACATCCGTTTTGTTGAGGGCTCGCAGGGACAATGTTCCACAGCTGGTCCATTACCGCTTATCCTGCACACACAAGACCCAGCGGGTTTATACAAGCAGATCAACGTGCAGTTTTCTCATAACAGGCCACAACTCACATTACTTGAATTTCGAAGGGAGATAAAAAAATACTTTGGAGTTAACAGTAAGTTTTGACGTATCCGGTAGTATACGCAACCTGTCGGGACAACAAACTATTTTAATTGACAGTTTAAAGAACCAAATATGATTACTTGCTGATGTAGCCCTTGAAGTAGTAAATATGATTTATTTTAGCAATTTAAATGTACAAATCGATACATGTTAAATGCTGATTTTTCTTCTAAAACAAAATCAATATTTAAACCACTTTCGGTTTTGATTTACAAATACAACATAATGTATGTCCTGTGTGTTAACATTTAATAGATAACCCGGATGTGGCAACACGTGACATGCGCCATGTAGCGATATGTAAACATATTCTGTTTCACCAATGAAATAAATAATAACAATGAACATAATAGTTTTATGAAGTTAATTTTAATAAATTATACCGGCAAACGAAACAAGAAGAAATTACTTTTTTGGTAACACTATTTTAAATGATTATTTCTGGACCCAAGACTTGATTTGTACAAACTAATAATGTTTTAGAAATAAAAATTAAAACTCTCCCTGGTCAATGTTTCGTCCCTATTTCTGTATAACTCTGAATTCCACGCCAGATTTCGGATTTGTTGACACTGTATGTACATTTACAGTTTTAAATTAAAACACTAAAACGTCACATACATTGTACACAGTAAAATACTCGTTAGAATAATAATCACAATCGAATCCCCATACTAACGTTCAAGTAAAAGCATTTCTTAAGTGCCAGTCCAATTAAAAATTAGATTGCCATTTATTGCTCACCGCCCCCCACTTAATGATCTCAACGACAGTCATTTGTGGGAGTCCTGTTTAATTCAGTGTCAACGCAAACACCTTTAATTACGGTTCCTGAATTACCCGGACTTTGATCAGGTAAACTGCAGGTGACAAACTTCTACTTACCTCCGCAAATTTGAACATTTCGACTTAAATAAGAGTGGTGAAAGTACAGTAGATTTACCGTTTTTCGGGGGACCTAAATATACCTTCGGAATAACAAAACGGGAAAATTTGAGGTTTAATCGAAATTTGGACTTAACCCGAAAACTTAAGTTATATGGAAAAATAAATATTAGGATTTTAAATACGGGACCGTGCTAGTAATTCGACGTGAACCAGGTGATTTCGACGGTAAGCGACTTTGAGTAAACGAGCGGTTTTAAGCCTTGGTATTTAATCAACTGTCAGGCGATATCGAAACCATTCAAGGTAATACCTCCTCACTTGGGTCCATAATTACCCATATGTGTTTTCACAGCAAATCACAAACTGTGAAAAGGCTTACGATAGCAATAAAATATGTTAATTTATTATTTATTTATATTGTGGTTAAAACATAAGATCACACTTTAGGCATGTCTATACCATTTGTTTTGACATCTTACAGTGGTTAAAAAAAAAAGGGAAATAAAAACCGCCCACAGATTGAACTTCAAAGACCTATTTGACTATTACATTGTCCCAACAGCTTACAAATGTTATAAAATACAATGTACCATGGCGAAGGCATACCTTGGTCTCGGTACGGACGGGGCGTGTCAACAAACTCCGGATGGCCCAGTTGGCGATACCGAACAAAAGGTGCGACAGCTGCTTGGTAACAGGTTTCAACCCTGTCATAGCTCATTGACCAGATCGGCTCAAAACTGGGGCCATTCTACAGGGATTACAGGTACAATTACTGATACTGGCAAGGGTTGGTTAAATCAAATATAAGTCGGTTTGATAAATCAGCCCCATGGTTGGGGAGTGAAAACCAAAATGGTTGTGCCTTACCTTTTAAATGTATTAAGTAAGTTTTGTAAATAAATACAGGAAAGAGATACAACAATGAAAATGACAATACACCAATCAGGACTTTTGTGCATGGAGCCATTATTAAAAATTTAACAAAAAGAAAACGAGGCAAAGCCACGAAGGCCAGTTTTTTCTTTTTCCAAGCAATAGACACTTGGAAAATAACATAATTATAACCCCACTTTTTGTAGTCTAGATGGCCGTGGCCTGCTTATGTCGCGCCTTTGGGGCGCGGCATGGACACTAAAAAAATAATTGATATAGTCGATGGAAAGACTTTAACCAAAAAACTTAAAAACCTTTAAGGACACACGGAACGAACGTACGGAGGAAGTATGCCAAAATGCCGGACAATCTCGCGTATTCCGCAATGCAGGTGTGAACAATGATGATAAATACAACCCATCGTGAAGTATCAAAGGTATTAGGGTGAAGCAGTTTGCAGAGGATATAAAAAGTACACGAAAAAAACCCATTAACAAAAAAACAAAATTCAAAGTAAATTTGAACTTGACACTTGGGGCAACAGGATCGCGCTTTTCCGGCAAGCAGGCTGTGAAACAATGAATGATAAACACCAACCCATGTGAAGTAAGCCTAAGGTAACCCTTGGGCCCTTGCCCAAGCCAAGTTGCAGAGATATAGTTACATACGAAAAAAAACCCTTTTAACCAAAAAATTTTCTCAAAGTAACTTTGACCTTGACATTTGGGCACAGGCTCGCGCTTTCCGCAAGCAGGTGCGGAACAATGATGATAAAACACCCATGTGAAGTGATCAAGGTTATTGGGGTTGAAGCAGTTGTGCCAGGAGATATAGTACCACCGAAAAAAACTTTTAACAAAAAAAATTCAAAAGTAATTTATTGACCTTCTCCTTGGACATTTGGGCACTAGGATCGCGCTTTATCCTTCCTCAAGCAGGTGTGACAATGATGAAAAATAAACACCCATTGTGAAGTATCAAGGTTATTGGGAATGAAGCAGTTGGCAGGAGATAAATAGTACAACGAAAAAACTTTACTTTAACAAAAAAATTAAAATTTCAAAAGTAATTTGAACCTTGACATTGGGGCTCAGGATCGCGCTTTTCCGCAAGCAGGTGTGAACAATGATGATAAAACACCCAATGTGAAGTATCAAGGTATTGGGTGAAGCAAGTTGCCAGAGGATTTATAGTACTCACGAAAAAACTTTAATAAACCAAAAAAATTCAAAGTTTAAGTTTTGAACCTTGACATTAGGGCACAAGGATCGGCTTCTTTCCGCCAAGCAGATGTGACCAATGATTGATAAAAAACACCCATGTGAAAAGTATCAACAGGTATTTGGGGTGAAGCAGTTGCATGAGATATAGTACACGAAAAAAAACCTTAACAAAAATTTAATTCAAAGTAATTTGACCCCTTTGACATTGGGCCAACAGGATCTGCGCTTTCCCGCAAGCCAGGTTGCAACAAATGTGATAAACACCCATTGTGAAGTATCAAGGTATTGGGTTGTGTGAAGCAGTTGCCAGTGATATAGTTACAAACGAAAAAATCTTTAACAAAAAATTTTCAAAGTAATTTGAACCTTGACATTGGGCACAGGATCGCGCTTTTCCAGCAATGCAGGGTGCTGACAATGATGATAAAAACCCACCCATGTGAAAGTATCAAGGTATTGATTGGGTGAAGCAGTTGCATATATATAGTACACGAAAAAACTTTAACAAAAAAAAATTCAAATGTAATTTGACCTTGACATTGGGCAACAGGAATCGCCGTTTCCCGCAAGCAGGTGCGACAATGTATTGATAAACACCCATGTTGAAAGTATCAACGGTATTGGGGTGAAGCAGTTGCATGAGATTATATACACGAAAAAATAAAAACATTAACAAAAAAATTCAAAGTAATTTGACCATTGACATTGGGCACATGGGCCGCACGGTTGGGGGTTCGAATGCAAATATGGAATGATGATAAACACCCATTGTGAAGTTTATCAAGGTAATGGGCCGGAAGCAGTTTGCAGAGATAGTAGTTAAACGAAAAAGTTTTTAACCAAAAAACTTCTAAGCCAGACGTACGTTAAAAACAGTTAAACGTTGGAAAATGGGCTAAGTCAAATTTACGTAGAAATTAATAAGGTGAAAGGTAAAAAAATGGTCCACATGTTGGGAATAGTTGTATTGGGTGGAAGGGCCACCCCTTGGTTAATGAAGCTGGTGAAAGTTTGTGTCCTAGGTGGTACAGTACCCAAAGAAATAGGGACTTAAATACACGAAAACTTAAACATTGTAAACCGCGGAAAAACTTACATTGGTAAAAACAGATCAGGTAATTGGCTAATCGACTGAGCGGAAAAAATGGGTGTGTTAAAAAAAAAGGTTAAAAAAAAAGTAACATGTTGGAACTAGTGATTATTGGTGGTGGGTTAACCCCTTGATTATGAAGCTGTGAAAGTTTGGTGGTCCTAGGTGGTACAGTAACCAAAGAAATGGACCTTAACACGGTAAAACAACTTAACATTGTAAACGCGAAAAACTTAACATTGAAAATGGCTAAGTCGACTCTCGCACGGGAAAAAATGGGTGAAGTTCAAACAATAAACAGAGGACAAAGCCTCGGAAGGCCCAGGTTTTTTTATTTCCAAGCAGTAGACACTTGGAATACATTAATTCAATAACCCACTTTTTGTAGACTATAAGTATCGGCCGTGGCCTGCATGTCGCAGACCTTGGGGGCGAGGCATGGACAAACTAAAAAAATCGATATAGTAGATTTGGAAAAAAAGTTTAACCAAAAAAAATTAAACAAAAAACTTTAATAACCTGGACACAACGGACGAAACGGACGGACGTTTATGCCAAAAATGCTGACGATATCGCGCTTTTCCCGCAAGCCAGGTGTGAAAACAATGATGATAAACCACCATGTTGAAAGTATCAAGGTATTCAGGGGTGAAGCAGTTAGCAGAGATTTATAGTACACGGGAAAAAACTTTTAAAAAAAAAACAAAAAAATTTCAAAGTTAATTTGAACTTGACATAGGGCTCAGGAATCGCGCCTTTCCAGCAAAGACAGGTGCAAACAATGATGATAAAAACCCAATGATGGAAGTTATCAAGGTATTGGGTGTAAGCAGTTGCAGAGATATAGTACAAAAAAACGAAAAAAAAAAAAAACTTTAACAAAAAAAATTCAAAGTAATTTTGACCCATTGACATTGGGCAAACAAAAAACAATAGGATCGCGGCTTTCCCGCAAGCAGGTGCGACAATGATGAAAAATAAACACCCATTTGAAAGTATCAAGGTATTGGGTGAAGCAGTTGCAGAGATATAGTAAAACGAAAAAAATTATTTTAACCAAAAAAATTCAAAGTAATTTTGACCTTGACATTAGGGCACAGGATCGCGCTTTCCCGCAAGCAGGTGCGACAATTGAATGTATAAAAAACCCATGTGATTTGGTGTGAAGTATCAAGGTAATGGGCGAAGCAAGTTGCAGGAGATATAGTCAAATAACGAAAAAAGTTTTAAAACCAAAAAAACTTTAAACCCAAACGTCACGTTAAAAAGTTAAACGTTGAAAAATGGCTAAGTCAATTATGTACAAAAATAATTGGTGAAGGTGAATGAACAAATTGTCACATTTGGTTGGTTAGGTTGATAGTGGTAGAGGCACCCCTTGGTTATGAAGCATTGTTGAAAATTTGGTGGGTCCTCGGTGGTACAGTACCAAAAGGAAATGGACTTAAACACAGCCAAAACTTAATAACAGTTGTAAACTGCTAAAACTTAAACATTGAAAAATGGCTTAAGGTTGAATCTGCGCAGGAAAAAAAATGGGTGAAGTTAAAAAAAAAATAAAAAAAAAGTAAAACATGTTGGATAGTGATAAATGTGGTGGGCACCCACTTGATTATGGAAGCTGTTGAAGTTTGGTGGTCCTCTAGGTGGAGTACTGTACCAAAGAAATGGTAAAACTTAAACAAAAACTTTAAAATTAACATTGTAAAACCGCGAAAAACTTAAACATTGAAAATGGCTAAGTTCGACTTACGCAGGGAAAAAAAATGGGTCAAGATTAAAAAAAAATAAAGTAAACATGATTAGGAATTAGTGCTACTGTGGTGGGTTCACCCCTTAGATTCTATGAATGCTGTGAAAAGTTTGGTGGTCCTAGGTGGCTACAGTACCAAAGAAATGGACTCAAACACGAAAACTTAACATTGATTGTGGACGCCGCCCGCCCGCCCGCCGCCGCCCGCCGCCCCCGCCGGCCCGCCCGGCCCGCCCGGCTTTCGCCAATCCAATAGCCTGGATTTTTTTTCAAAAAACCTGGCTAAATATCAAGCATTTTAGATGACGGACGGACGGACGGACGGACGGACAGACGTTCTTACATTAGGGTACTTATGTGGCTTATCACATGTTAAATATTAGCCACATAAAACGATTTTTTAGGTGGCTAATTGTAACCAACCCTATCCTTTAACAAGTCCATAACCCTGTGGGGCTAGCCACATAAGTACCCTAATGTGTGCCCGGACGGACGGACGGACGGACGACGGACGGACGGACGGACGGACGGACGGACGTTCTTACATTACTATACTTATGTGGCTTATCACATGTTAAATATTAGCCACATAAAACGATTTTTAGCCACATAAAACGATTTTTTAAGGTGGCTAATTGTAACCAACCCTATCCTTTAACAAGTCCATAACCCTGTGGGGCTAGCCACATAAGTACCCTAATGTGTGCCCAGACGGACGGACGGACAGACGGATGGACGGACGTTCTTACATTACTATACTTATGTGGCTTATCACATGTTAAATATTAGCCACATAAAACGATTTTTAGCCACATAAAACGATTTTTTATGTGGCTAATTATAACCAACCCTATCCTTTAACAAGTCCATAACCCTGTGGGGCTAGCCACATAAGTACCCTAATGTGTGCCCGGACGGACGGACGGAGGTCGGACGGACGGACGGACGGACGTTCTTACATTACTATACTTATGTGGCTTATCACATGTTAAATATTAGCCACATAAAACGATTTTTTAGGTGGCTAATTATAACCAACCCTATCCTTTAACAAGTCCATAACCCTGTGGGGCTAGCCACATAAGTACCCTAATGTGTGCTCGGACGGACGGACGGAGGTCGGACGGACGGACGGACGGACGTTCTTACATTACTATACTTATGTGGCTTATCACATGTTAAATATTAGCCACATAAAACGATTTTTAGCCACATAAAACGATTTTTTAGGTGGCTAATTATAACCAACCCTATCCTTTAACAAGTCCATAACCCTGTGGGGCTAGCCACATAAGTACCCTAATGTGTGCCCGGACGGACGGACGGACGGACGGACGTTCTTACATTACTATACTTATGTGGCTTATCACATGTTAAATATTAGCCACATAAAACGATTTTTAGCCACATAAAACGATTTTTTAAGGTGGCTAATTGTAACCAACCCTATCATTTAACAAGTCCATTACCCTGTGGGGCTAGCCACATAAGTACCCTAATGTGTGCCCAGACGGACGGACGGACGGACGGATGGACGGACGTTCTTACATTACTATACTTATGTGGCTTATCACATGTTAAATATTAGCCACATAAAACGATTTTTAGCCACATAAAACGATTTTTTATGTGGCTAATTATAACCAACCCTATCCTTTAACAAGTCCATAACCCTGTGGGGCTAGCCACATAAGTACCCTAATGTGTGCCCGGACGGACGGACGGACGGACGGACGGAGGTCGGACGGACGGACGGACGGACGTTCTTACGAGAGCTACATTGTGAGGTTATTTCCTTTGATGTTTACACTGTGGGGTTAACCTCACAATGTAGCAACTTATTCCGTTATTTTCTTCCTTAACGATTCTCTTACGGAATAAATCGCATAATATGCAAATGAGCTAGCCATTAGTTAATTATATTTGAAAAACACTTATCCAAGTGTCTTAAATAGGGCGGTGGGTAGGTTTCAGCACAACACAGCAACCTCACAATGTAGCTCTCGTAAGTACGGACGGACGGACGGACGGACGTTCTTACATTACTATACTTATGTGGCTTATCACATGTTAAATATTAGCCACATAAAACGATTTTTAGCCACATAAAACGATTTTTTAGGTGGCTAATTATAACCAACCCTATCCTTTAACAAGTCCATAACCCTGTGGGGCTAGCCACATAAGTACCCTAATGTGTGCCCGGACGGACGGACGGACGGACGGATGGACGTTCTTACATTACTATACTTATGTGGCTTATCACATGTTAAATATTAGCCACATAAAACGATTTTTAGCCACATAAAACGATTTTTTAGGTGACTAATTGTAACCAACCCTATCCTTTACCAAGTCCATAACCCTGTGGGGCTAGCCACATAAGTACCCTAATGTGTGCCCGGACGGACGGACGGACGGACGGACGGACGGACGGACGTTCTTACGGTACTATACTTATGTGGCTTATCACATGTTAAATATTAGCCACATAAAAGGATTTTTAGCCACATAAAAAGAATTTTTAGGTGGCTAATTGTAACCAACCCTAACCCTAACTAAGTCCATAACCCTGTGGGGCTAGCCACATAATTATAGTACCGTCAGGGCGGACGGACGGACGGACGGACGGACGGACGTTCTTACAGTACTATACTTATGTGGCTTATCACATGTTAAATATTAGCCACATAAAAGGATTTTTAGCCACATAAAAGGATTTTTTAGGTGGCTAATTGTAACCAACCCTATCCTTTACCAAGTCCATAACCCTGTGGGGCTAGCCACATAAGTACCCTAATGTGTGCACGGACGGACGGACGGATGGACGGACGGACGACGGACAGACGGACGGACGGACGTACCAACATTTTGGGTTTATGGGCTATTTGCTATATAAAAGATCAAAGGACTAGCCCCTAAACTTCAAAAGGTTTTATGGGCTAACGGAATAAGTTCAAAGAAGTTCAAAGGATTAGGCTCCTCCCCCTAGCCCCTAAACCCCCTAATGTCGCACGGACGGACGGACTGACGGACGGAAAACGTGACGCCAGTATACCCCCCCACAACTCATTGCGGGGGGTATAACTAGATTGATCAGTAAGCGAGGCTTACGGAATACCCCCCGCGTGGGCCCAGGTACTCCTAAATATGTAAAATTTTCCAAGTGTGTGGGCTTGTGACCTTGACTCTGGGCTTAGTGGGGGCGGCACGAACGTGAATGTGAAGCAGATCCGAGCAAGGAAATAGCAGTTACCGTATTTACCCTATGTATTGGGACACCCTTTATATTGGGACACCCCCGTTTTGGGGAGAAATAATTATTTTTTAGGAAACAAGTTTTGGGACACATCACAATTTAAAAAAAAAATCAATAATTTCTGCACCTTAAGTATTGGGACATCTCTTTTTTTTTAAATACTTTTAAACACAGTCAGGGATTCCGCTGGGGAAAATAAAAAAATCGCCACTCCAATTTTTTTAATTTTTTTTTTCACCGGCTACTGGTCATGCCGACTATTGGCACGTCTCACTATAAATAGAGGCTATCGCTGATTAACTAATATAGCACAGTGCTGACGGTAAATCTGAGCTCTGTTGATTAAATAGATTACCAATAAACCGTATACATCGACAATGCCGCCTGTCAATGCCGGAATGTGATTTATTTGCGAAAATTATTTCGATTCACACGGAAATACTCCTGATACATCGCCCCGCCCTCTCATCAATATTCACGAGGTAAGTTTAAAGTACGGACATGTATCCGGTCACGGCATGCTCTCCATGCTATTATATCCAGACACTACCGAGGGATGGCGTTTCGATCGGGACAACTGGGTGGAAAGTATAGTACAGTGCGACCCCGTTAATACACGGAAGTCCGGCGACATACAACCTTCCGTGTTGCTTATCCGAACCGTGCTATATCCGTTCTCGCCCAAGACACATCATAATGTAAAAAAATAATACATGTACACTGTACACTGTGACTGCGAATGAACGACGTCGCCAATGCCTATAATATGCCATAAGTTTTCACTGTTATCTTCGCATGTAACAAGAAATGCGTCTGTCGAACGCGGATGCCACCTGCAGCATATTTGAGAAACTGTGACAAATTGGTTAACCGAAAAGTGTGACGGACGGACAGACGGACGTACCAACATTTTGGGTTTATGGGCTATTTGCTATATAAAAGATCAAAGGACTAGCCCCTAAACTTCAAAAGGTTTTATGGGCTAACGGAATAAGTTCAAAGAACTTCAAAGGAATCCTTATGTTACTAACCCTTACCCTAAGCTCCTAAACCCCTGATGTTTGCCCGGACAGACAGACGGACAGACAGACGGTCCAAACACTATATGCCACCCGTTTCTTCGAAACCCGGTGGCATAATAAATATATTGAATCCAAGAATTGTTAACGTCATGTTTTATTTATTCATCATGTTCATGTAGAATGTAGATCTACGCAGGTCCGTGCAATCCATTATTGTAAACGTGTGTAGAAAAAAGTGTAATAAACACGTGTAGCCATCATCATTCGATGACGCAATGACCCAATGACTGATATCCTGTTCCATCAGCTGCAACGTCACGTGACAAGCTCGTGCGTTGCAAACTGTGTTTACTCATATGGTGAGCACAGGTGGAAGACTCGGACCTATGACACCAAAATAAATGCCTATTAAAAAAATCCCATTATCCCACCCACCTGGTATCGTACTGTACATGACGTTAATAATAGAACGAGATCAAGTGGGTGGGGTAATGGATATTTTTGTAATGGTCATTTTCTTTGTGTCACACGTATCCGACTATTCCACCTGTGGGTTTGAGTACGCACAGAGTTTTAACCCTTTCAAAACCGCAGACCTGTATAGACATGTTTTGCCCGACGTGTTATAATTTTGCGCCAGTTCATGAGGTAATCAGGCTTATCACGTGAGATTTTCGACGAAGATGAATCTGATAATAGTGTACATTTTCTGTAAACGATATCGAATGTTGACGAATATTAAATTAGTAATTATTACGCATTTGCTCTAAAAACGTTATCAACTTTCTGATATATTTGCAGAAAAAAGTCAAATCATTCTCGGCGAAAATCTCGGTTATATAATAAAGTTGATTATCTCATGCACTGGCTCAATTATGATGTCGCGAAACAAGGCCAGTTGTCGTGTACACATTTGTGTACATGCGCCGGGGGCGTGGGCAGTGCTGTAACAATTTAGTTAATCGGGGTCGAGTTAATCTGCGCCACTGATACGCGATCTCCGATTGGTCAGCCTTTTACACCTAATTAATATTCCACCAATGGTGAGCGCGAACGCATGCCGGAAAATTTAAATCGAGCACATAACAATTAGCACTGCTTTGTTACTGGGACCAATAATTGATGTTATTCCCAGTTTGCTCGGATTAATTTACGAAATGTGCAAACGTGATCAGCTGCACATTCACATCGGTGAGATAAAAGGAGGCTATGCGTCAAAAAAAAAAAAAACGTCCATTTTGGGTCTAATTTGGGAAATAATCGCAAATTTAACACGATTTTCTGACAATAGTCGTGTTACAAATTTAATACGATTTTGATATACAAATAGGCAAACAATTCGGGAGCCAAGGCACAACCGTGTACTAACCGAAATTTCGAGGATACAAACTTTCAATATTAATAATTGGGACACCAAAAAAAATAATTAATTTATTTTATATTATGTATTGGGACACGTAGAATTTTATTTATTTTTTACTGTCCCAATACATAGGGTAAATACGGTATAACCGATTTCTCTGATGTTAAGTTTTGTAAAGAGACTAAGTATGTGATCTTGACCTTGGGATCAGCGGTGATATGTCACAGCATGATAGTAGAGCCTTAGAGGAATGCATGCATGAAATATTAAGAATTTTAGATGAAGTTATAACATATTTCTCTGATGTTAAGTTTTGTAAAAGAGACTTAAGTATTTGACCTTGACCATGGGAACAGCGGGGATTGGACGGTCGTGGATTTGGCACAGCATGGTAGTAGAGCCTTACAGGAATGCATGTGTGAAATATTAAGCATTTTAGATGAAGGAAATAGAAGTTATAACAATATTTCTCTGATGTTAAGTTTTGTAAAGAGACTAAGTATTAACACCTTGACCATGGGATCAGCGGGGGTTGGACGGTCGTGGATTTGGCACAGCATGGTAGTAGAGCCTTACAGGAATGCATGTGTGAAATATTAAGCATTTTAGATGAAGGAAATAGAAGTTATAACAATATTTCTCTGATGTTAAGTTTTGTAAAGAGACTAAGTATTTGACCTTGACCATGGGAACAGCGGGGGTTGGACGGTCATGGATTAGGCACAGCATGGTAGTAGAGCCTTACAGGAATGCATGTGTGAAATATCAAGCATTTTAGATGAAGGAAATAGAAGTTATAACAATATTTCTCTGATGTTAAGTTTTGTAAAGAGACTAAGTATTTGACCTTGTCCATGAGATCAGCGGGGGTTTGACGGTCGTGGATTTGGCACAGCATGGTAGTAGAGCCTTACAGGAATGCATGTGTGAAATATTCAGCATTTTAGATGAAGGAAATAGAAGTTATAATAATATTTCTCTGATGTTAAGTTTTGTACTAAGTATTTCACCTTGACCATGGGATCAGCGGGAGTTGGACGGTTGTGGATTTTGGCACAGCATGGTAGTAGAGCCTTACAGGAATGCATGTGTGAAATATTAAGCATTTTAGATGAAGGAAATAGAAGTTATAATAATATTTCTCTGATGTTAAGTTTACAGACGCATGGACGGACGCACGCACGGACGCACGCACGTTCAAACATTTGGGAGTTATGAGCTATTTGTTCTTTAAAAGATCAAAGGAATAGCTCCTAAATTTCAATAGAATTACGAGCTAACTGAATAATACAAAGGAATCTTTTGTTCCTAACCCCGCCCCTAAGCTCCTAAACCCCCATTGTTGGCTGGACGGACGGACGGACGGACGGACAACCTGACTCCAGTATACCTCCCCACAACTCGTTGCGGGGGGTATAATAACAACACATCAATCTGGACTTTATACATTTACACAAGACCTATTATAGTGTGTGTGGTAAACATACACAAATGACAACACACTAATCAGGACTTTATACATTTACACAAGACCTATAGTGTGTGTGGTAAACATACAGCAATGACAACACACCAATCAGGACTTTATATATTTACACAAGACCTATAGTGTATGTGGTAAACATACAGCAATAACAACACATCAATCTGGACTTCATACATTTACACAAGACCTATAGTGTGTGTGGTAAGCATAGAGCAATGACAACACACCAATCTGGACATTATACATTTACACGAGACATATAGTGTGTGTGGCAAACATACAGCAATGACAACACATCACTCTGGACTATATACATTTACATGATACATATAGTGTGTGTGGTAAACATACAGCAATGACAACATATCAATCTGGACTTTATACATTTACACAAGACCTATAGTGTGTGTCGTAAACATACAGCAATGACAACACACAAATCAGGACTTTATATCACAAGACATATAGTGTGTGTAGTAAACATAGAGCAATGACAACACATCAAACGGAACGTTATACATTTACACGCGACCTATAGTGTGTGTAATAAACATACAGCAATGACAACACATCAATCATGACTTTATACATTTACACAAGTGGTAAACAGACAGCAATACATTTACACAAGACATATAGTGTGTGTGGTAAACATACAGCAATGACAACACACCAATGCAGGACCTTATACATTTATACAAGACCTAAAGTGTACTGTTGTAGCCTACCTTTTCAAGGAAGATGTGTTTGGACGTCTCGAGCCCCATGGCGTGGTGGTCCTTGGACTTGGCCTGGTTCAGGAACCAGTTGAGGCAATCATCACCACAGTCACCGTCCTGGGCCAGACAGTTCCACAGGGTGTCCACTTGCTCCAGTCCCAGGCCTGTAAAGCAAGGCCTAATATAATTCTAGTACAGACACAATGTATTGGAGATTTTCACCTTGAATGTATAATAATCCAAAGTGGCTTCTAATTCTAAATAAATACTTTAATACACAGATGTGCAAGTAAATCAGTTTTCTGTAGACCAGAATACAAATGATACTTACGGAAGTTATCAGACGACCCTTGTTCGGAGAATACACAGGTAAGGAAGTTGAGGCGCACTTGTACTTCATCTTTGTGTGAGTATCTGTCGGCACAATGAGAATAAGTTAAACAATATTTGCTATTCTGTGTCACACTCAAGCAATTTGATTGGATAGCTAAATTCAGACATTTTTGTTTTTGGATAATGCATTTTACCATAGTGGTAATACTAAAATTATAGAGACGATACTTTTAGACACCAGAGCGAAAAGCATGAAGCGTTATTACGAGAAAATATGATGAAGTAGTTTGCATAGTATTCGACATATGGCAAATTTGGGCCCTGTTTTTAAACCCCCTATATATATGTTGTCTGTACAGTAGTGCTCATGCATGCATGTATCTTTAAGATCCATTGATGAAATAAAGTCAGAGCTGCCAACCCCATGTCGGTCACATGAGGAACATGGAGAGAAAAAAGGGGCTATTTTCAGGAACGCCATATTTATTTATTTTAGAGCCTTAGCCCTCGTCTCGGCCACCATCACCAACCGAAAAATCACAATTACACTGCTTGCAAGACGCAAATTCATCACCGCGCTTTGACAGGACCAAATGGGGCCATGTCTCTCTGTAATCAGTGATGAGGGCTATTCCATTAAAACATACCCGCACCCCCAAGACGGCAGTTTAAAGAAAATATATGCCAGGGTGTCTGTTTCTTTAAATTGCATACATGGGTGGGTGTGCTTGTCCGAAAATAACTTCTATGCGTGGTTGGCTGTCAGACTGGTGAGTGTCTGTTTTTCAGGTCAACATGGAGTGGTTCGTATAGCGGGATATATGTATAGGCGGTGTATATTACAGAGAATTGATGTCTTAACGTATATAACGCGGCCATTCGCGGCGAATTGTATTCGTAGTGCGGAGTTCCTCAGGAATATAACGTCCCAGAATATGCACAACATAATTAAATGCGTGCTGGTATCGTGACGATTTGTATTCATAACGTGGCATTCCTCAGGAATATCACGTCCCAGAATATGGACAACGTAATTAAATGCACGCTGGTGGTGTATTGTATTATTATCGCACCTTCGCCAATTATAGAGTAGACGCTCGTGTATGGACTATTGGCCATCACCTGGGACACATACAGACTGTATCGTTACACCCTCATAATGAAACCGCCAATTGACATATTGACACTTTCGCCATATGTGATAAGGGTATCCCGTGATAATTGTCACATACACACAATGTCATAAACTGTCGTCTGCACATCACATTTTTCTTACGAAAAAATAAAAACATGTTTTGACCGAAAACGAGACGCGCCGCGACATATTAACATGCGACCCCGTTAGTACACGGAAGCCCGGCGACATACAACCTTCCGTGTTGCTTATCCGAACCGTGCTATATCCGTACTCGCCCAAGACGCCATGAGGAAGCCATTTCCTGCATTTTACGCTCAATATTTCATAAAAAAAAATAAATAAAATAAAAACATCGGGATATGCTCGTTCGTCGACTGAGTGGTGTGAGGGAGTTGGGTAGGGGGTCCCCCCCCCCCCCCCGGAAAATTTTTGAATTGAGGAAGCCGTTTCCTGCATTCTACGCTCAATATTTCGTAACAAAAAAAAATCTGGATTTCTGAAGGGCCCTCCCCCGCTCCCTGAATCCGCTACTGTTCATGTAGATCTACGCAGGTCCGTGCAATCCATTATTGTAAACACATGTAGCCATCATCATTCGATGACGCAATGACCTAATGACCGATATCCTGTTCCATCAGCTGCAACGTCACGTGACAAGCTCGTGCGTTGCAATCTGTGTTTACTCATATGGTGAGCACAGGTGGAAGACTCGGACCTATGACACCAAAATAAATGCCTATTAAAAAAATCCCATTATCCCACCACCTGGTATCGTACTGTACATGACGTTAATAATAGAATGAGACCAAGTGGGTGGGGTAATGGATATTTTTATGTAATGCATTTTCTTGTGTCACACGTCCGACTATTCCACCTGTGGGTTTGAGTACGCACGAGTTTTAACCCTTTCAACACCACAGACCTGTATAGACATGTTTTGCCCGACGTGTTATAATATTGCGCCAGTTCATGAGGTAATCAGGCTTATCACGTGAGATTTTCGACGAAGATAAATCTGATAATAGTGTACATTTTCTGTAAACGATATCGAATGTTGACGAATATTAAATTAGTAATTATTACGCGTTTGCTCTGAAAATGTTATCAACTTTCCGATATATTTGCAGAAAAAAGTCAAAGAATTCTCGGCGAAAATATCAGTTATATAATAAAGTTGATTATCTCCTGCACTGGCTCAATTATGACGTAGCGAAACAAGGCAGTTGTCACGTACACATTTGTGTACATGCGCCGGGGCGTGGGCAGTGCTGTAACAATTTAGTTAATCTGGGTTTGAGTTAATCTGCGCCACTGATACGCGATCTCCGATTGGTCAGCCTTTACACCTAATTAATATTCCACCAATGGTGAGCGCGAATGCATGCCGGAAAAATGAAATTGAGCACATAACAATTAGCACTGCTTTGTTACTGGGACCAATAATTGATGTTATTCCCAGTTTGCTCGGATTAATTTACGAAATGTGCAAACGTGATCAGCTGCACATTCACATCGGTGAGATAAAAGGAGACTGCGTCCATACAAAAAAAAATAATAAAAAATCGTCCATTTTGGGTCTAATTTGGGAAAGAATCGCAAATTTAACAAGATTTCTGACAATAGTCGTGTTACAAATTTAACACGATTTTGATATACAAATAGGCAAAAAATTCGGAGATTCACATTGTGCGTGAGTTTTTTGTTACAAACACGCAAATTACATGTCCCGGAGAATTACATTGATAAAATAATGTGTTAATTTAAATTGCATATATGGGTGGGTGGTTTCCCAGTGAAATCGCATCTATGGGTGGGTGTCAAATACATTAATTTGCATCTATGGTAGGTTACCCAAATTCAAAAGTGGCGTCTTCCCCCCCATGTATGTTTTACTGGAACAGCCCTGAACATATGTGTTCTCCTAACTTCTTTCGATAAAAAATACCCAAATTCGTTGGCTGCATGCTCTGGAGCAGACATTTTATGAATTTACGTGATGAAGAAATCAATATCGCTGAGCGCTTGAAACTACTATTACTACACAACAAGAATTGAAATGGTAAGCGCCTAGGCGAGTATGATTATGGGTAAATAAAAAAATAGGATTTATTGGCAGAATTGTGAAACAAAATTATTATTTCCAGATATTCCCACGCTGATTTTTTTAAAAATCGTACTTTTTAATTGTTGTCCGTACTTCCGTATTTCTAACGTATTTTCTGGAACAAATAAGGAAAAATCGTAACAGTTGGCAGCTCTGTAAAGTGCTTGTTTATTATAATGTCTCCTCTATAAAAGAGTCAGCCAACATTGATGTATAATACACAGGAATCAGTTTGTCCAAACTCCTATCCTTTATGCCAGGTACCTGGTATGTATGAAATTAGTACTGTTTATTACACTATTTGGCGGCTCACTAACTGGCCAAATCAGCACCAGCTGAAGCTGGAACCTTTGATCTGAAAGTTGCGAGGCTGGTATATATGTCCAAGCCAACAATATAACTGTATGCACATATACGTATAGTGAGCTGGCATTGTCATCGGCAGTACAGTGCTGTTCTGTGTAATGTACAACGTCGATGCCTTATCTACAATACCTCCTAGTATATGGAAATTTACTGGGTGACAATATAACTGTGTGCACATGTACGTACAGTGAGCTGGCGTTGTCGTCAGCAGCACGGTGCTGCTCGGTGTAGTGTACAAGGTCGATGAAGAAGTGGGCCATCATGTTGAGTTCACGCTCCGCCCACAGCGTGATGGTGTGGCAGTCACCACCTCCACCACGGTACTGCTGGAACGAGCCGAATATCTTCGGCAGCAGTCGCAGGGACACCACCACCGATCTGCAACCAGAAACACAGACTCAACAGGATTTCCCTACACACATGGGGCTTATGGCCCACCTAGCCCCTGATGTCCTACCCACTCAATGTGATCACCGTGTTGGAATCACAATAGGTGTTACACTGACTGAATAGGTCTATATTACACATGCAGTGGAGACCCTGATATGATCACCACAATGGCATCTCGGTTCCTCTGCGGGTATAGAATAGCTCTGTATTACACATGCAGTGGAGACCCTGATATGATCACCACAATGCCATCTCGGTTCCTCTGCGGGTATAGAATAGCTCTGTATTACACATGCAGTGGAAACCCTGATATGATCACCACAATGCCATCTCAGTTCCTGTGCTCTATATTACACATGCAGTGGAAACCTGTAGCCTATTTCACCAACAATGCAAAGTATACTTAACTAGCAAAGCATACTTTGAGGGAGAAATATTTTTAAGTTAAAGGTACATACTCACTCAGTAGCCACAAACTGTTCTTTATAGGAACTAAATGAGTGTATAATTGTGTCACTATTCCACCAGTTCTAAAGATTACAAGTGGCCGTTATACAAGTATAATCATTTAGTAATATTTATTTTACTGATAGTGATGCGCATTGGTATCATGCTATTTTCGTATGCAAATGAGTCGTGGTATTTTTTAATTATTTATACTATTAAATTAAATGTGTCACCTGAAAAAATACAATTTTCGACAGACTATAAAGTATAATAATTGCACATCAGAAACCAAATAGTAATGTACGTTAACATTTTAAGGAAACACGGTTATCGCCCCTGATATCAGTGTGGAAAGTTACGTCTGATATAAAATGTATAATAATGCCAATCGATATGTGGTGTAATGGTGAATGAATGATTATTTTGCCAGAAAATGTCTCAGATGATGTCTGATATAAATAACATTTTGTGCCTACTAAGTGGGCATCTACCTTTAAGGATAAATTTATTTTTATTCTACTGAATTTATTAAATTATCACAGCCCAGTTTGGCTGTGATAATGTAATAAATTCAGTATAATAATTCTGCATACTTTTAATCACCAAATATATGCAGTCGTTAGTTCTATATGAAATAATGCATTTCTGGAAATTAAATTATTACTCCCTCAAAGTATACTTTGCTAAATAAGTATACTTTGCAATTTTGATGAAATCGGCTACTGATATGATCACCACAATGATGACATCTCGGTTCCTGTGTGGGTAACAAGTTGGTGTTTTGCAGTTGAAATCTCCTTCCTATTGTCAATGCAAATAGCCAGCTTAAACTGTATTCAGCCATTTCCTGTTACAACCAACACTGGAAAAAATCGTAACTTTTGCACAATTGACAGGCTTGAGAAATGGTGCTTACGACCTTCACTGAGACCAAAATAAACCCAGATCACCCTGTGCATCAGCTCATTATCCCCTCGTCGATAAGAGTTCTGTTTATGGGAGGTAACTCACGAGTACTATCACCGTGACCTACCTGTGATGTGCGAGGTTCTCGATGCAGGCCTCGATGAACTTCATCTTGATGCGTCTGTCCGTACAGAAGCAGACGAGGCTACACAACGCCTTCTCTGCCTCCAAGGCCAGGCCCTCTGGTAACTGGTGCTGTTGGGACAGATGGTAGAACAGCTTACACAGCTAGCAAACAGACTCAATGGCTCGATACAGATAGTAGGACACCGTTATCAGGCGAGTCAACTCAGCTAGCAAACATGTTCTATGCCTTGCCAATGAATTCCTTGCATTGTCTAGGGCAGGGAGATAAAAACTCACACAAGAGGACACTAGCATTCATAACATTTATATCGTTTGAAAGTAGTGAATTAGAAATAAATTATGTTCTTCTGGCAGTCGGCGGGACAACCTTATATGATACCGACAGAGCTGCCAACCCCATGTCGGTCACATGAGGAACATGGAGTGAAAAAGGGGCTATTTTCAGGAACGCCACATATGTTTTCCAGAACACAAATCAGTACTCACTTATATGCATAAAGTAAATTTTTTAGAGCCTTGGCCCTCGTCTCGGCCACCATGACCAATCGAAAAATCACAATTACACTGCTTGCAAGACGCAAATTCATCACCGCGCTTTGACAGGACCAAATGGGGCAATGTCTCGCTGTAATCAGTGATGAACATATGTGTTCTCCTAACTTCTTTCGATTAAAAATACCCAAATTCGTTGGCTGCACGCTTTGGAGCAGACATTTTATGAATTTACGTGATGAATAAATCAATATCGCTCAGCGCTTGAAACTACTATTACTACACAAGAATTGAAATGGTAAGCTCCTAGGCGAGTATGATTACGGGTAAATAACAAAATAGGATTTATTGGCAGAATTGTGAAACAAAATTATTATTTCCAGATATTCCCGCGCAGATTTTTTTAAAATTCGTACTTTTTAATTGTTGTCCGTACTTCCGTATTTCTAACTTATTTTCCGGAACAAATACGGAAAAATCGTAACAGTTGCCAGCTCTGTACCGGTATGTTAAGAATATTTATTGATGATGACCCACTTGCGCGTATTCAGTCGTGCACGTTTTTGAGCCAAACGTGGTCATTAGGTGACTAGGTGACCACTGGCGGAATCTTGTCATTCCGGTGTCGACCGACACTAGAGCGACACATAAATTTGTCGCAATGTTAATATGGTAGGAATCAATTTAATTATGTAGTTATTGAGGACAAGTTATTGGATTGTACTTGTTTATAGTAACAAGAGCTGTAGGAGAACAGCATAGCTCGACTATGAGGGTTGTCGATGTACACATAGCTTGACAAACAAGGTGGCCGCGGCCTGCATAAAAACCTTAACTAAGGTTGACTAAAAACTTAACCAAGGGAAATTAAGTAAGTAATTCAAGGTTAAATGTAGGTCAATGTCAGATATAGGTCAGGGGTTATTGATGTACATCACTCGGAGATGAAGTTTTGCAAGTATGGTTGCTGTAGGCCCAGGAGTATTCCATATACAAGCTTGACTATAAACCTTAACCAAGGGGAAATAACTAAGTAATCCAAGGGTAAAAGTAGGTCAAGGTCAAATATAGGTCAGGGATTATTGATGTACATCACTAGGAGATGAAGTTGTCCAAGTATGGTTGCTGTAGGCCCAGGAGTATTCCATATACACGCTTGATTATAAACCTTAACCAAGTTTGAGTACAAATGTACAAACCTTAATCAAGGGGAAATAACTAAGTAATTCAAGGTTAAATGTAGAGGAAGGTAAAATATAGGTCAGGGGTTATTGATGTACATCCTTATGAGAAAAGGTTGTCCAAGTATGGTGTCTGTATGCACAATAGTATTCCATGTACAAGCTTGACTAAAAACCTTAACCGAGGTTGACTAAAAACCTTAACCAAGTGGAATTAACTAAGTAATTCAAGGTTAAATGTAGGTCAATGTCAAATATAGGTCAGGGGTTGTTGATGTACATCACTAGGAGATGAAGTTGTCCAAGTATGGTTGCTGTAGGGCCAGGAGTATTCCATCTACAAGCTAGACTATAAACCTTAACCAAGGGGAATTAACTAAATTAACTAAGTAATTCAAGAGGAAATGTAGGTCAAGGTCAAATATAGATCAGGGGTTATTGATGTACATCCCTATGAGAAAAGGTTGTCCAAGTATGGTGTCTGTATGCACAATAGTATTATATGTACAAGCTTGACTAAAAACCTTAACCAAAGTTGACTAAAAACCTTAACCAAGGGGAATTAACTAAGTAATTCAAGGTTAAATGTAGGTCAAGGTCGAATATAGGTCAGGGGTTGTTGAAGTACATCAATAGGAGATGAAGTTATCCAAGTATGGTTGGTGTAGGGCCAGGAGTATTCCATCTACAAGCTTGATTAACAAGAGCTGTAGGAGAACAGCATAGCTCGACTACGAGGGTTGTCGATGTACACATAACTTGACAAAGAAGGTGGCTGCGGCCTGCATAAAAACCTTAAACAAGGTTGACTAAAAACATTAACCAAGGGATTATTGATGTACGTCACTAGGAGATAAAGTTTTCCAAGAATGGTTGCTGTAGGCCCAGGAGTATTCCATGTACAAGCTTGACTAAAAACCGTAACCAAGGGGAGATAACTAAGTAATCCAAGGATAAAAGTAGGTCAAGGTCAAATATAGGTCAGGGATTATTGATGTACATCATTAGGAGACGAAGTTGTCCAAGTATGGTTGATGTAGGCCCAGAAGTATTCCATATACAAGCTTGACTAAACATTAACCAAGTAATTGAAGGTTAAATGTAGGTGAAGGTAAAATAAAGGTCAGGGGTTATTGATGTACATCCCTATGAGACAAAGTTATCCAAGTATGGTGTCTGTATGCACAATAGTATTCCATCTGCAAGCTTGACTAAAAACCTTAAACCAAAGTTGAGTAACTAGATGGCCGCGACCTGCATGTCGCGCCTTGTGGCGAGGCATGGACACTAAAAAAAAGATATAGCATAACGAAAAACTTTAACCAAAAAACTTAAGCAAAAACTTTAACCGGACACACGTACATACGTACGTACGACAAAGTGCCGACTATATCGAGCTTTCCGCAAGTGGGCGCGAACAAAACTTTAACCAAAAACTTCAAAGTAATTTTACCCTGACATTGGGCACAGGGGCCGCACGGGAGGGGGGGTAGAATGAAAATATAGATGATGATAAACACCCATGTGAAGTTTCAAGGTAATGGGCAAAGCAGTTGCAGAGATATAGTATAACGAACAAATTTAACCAAAAAACTTAACCAAAAACTTTAACCAAAAAACTTAACCAAAAAACTTAACAAAAACTTTTAACCAAAAAACTTAACCAAAAACTTCAAAGTAATTTGACCTTGACATTGGGCACAGGGGCCGCACGGGAGGGGGGTAGAATGAAAATATAGATGATGATAAACACCCATGTGAAGTTTTCAAGGTAATGGGCAAAGCAGTTGCACAGATATAGTATAACGAAAAACTTTAACCAAAAAACTTAACCAAAAACTTTAACCAAAAAACTTAACCAAAAAACTTAACCAAAAACTTTTAACCAAAAAACAAAAAATTAACCAAAAACTTCAAAGTAATTTGACCTTGACATTGGACACAGGGGTGCCACACGGGACGGGGGTTAGAATGAAAATATAGATGATGATACAACACCCATGAGAAGTTTTTCAAGGTATAGGGACAAAGCAGTTTGCAGATATATAGTATAACGAAAAACTATAACCAAAAAACTTAACCAAAAAACTTTAAAACCAAAAAACTAACCAAAAACTTCAATGTAATTTGACCTGACATTGGTAACAGGGCCGCACGTGAGGGAGGGGTAGAATAAAATCTAGATGATGATAAACACCCATGGAAGTTTATCAGGTAAAGGCAAAGCAGTTGCAACAGATATAGTATAACAAAACTTTAACCAAAAAACTTAACCAAAAAACTTTTAACCAAAAAACTTAACAAAACACTTCAAAGTAATTGACCTTGACAATGGGAACATGGCCGCATGGAGGGGGGTAAAATGAAAATATAGATGATGATAAACACCCATTGTGAAGTTTCAAGGTAAGGGCAAAGCAGTGCAGAATATAGTATAACGAAAAACTTTAAACCAAAAAACTAACCAAAAACTTTAAACCAAAAAACTTCACCAAAAACTTCAAAGTAATTGACCTTGACATTGGGCACAGGGGCCGCAGACAGGAGGGTGTAGAAATGAAAATAAAGATGATGATAAACACCCATAAGAAGTTCCAAGGTAATGGGCAAAGGCAGTTTGTAGAGATATAGTACAACGAAAAACTTTAACCAAAAAACTTAACCAAAAACTTTAACCAAAAAACTTAACAAAACACTTCAAAGTAATTTGACCTTGACATTGGGCACAGGGGCCGCATGGGAGGGGGGTAAAATGAAAATATAGATGATGATAAACACCCATGTGAAGTTTCAAGGTAATGGGCAAAGCAGTTGCAGAGATATAGTATAACGAAAAACTTTAACCAAAAAACTTAAAAAAAAAAAAATAACCAAAAACTTTAACCAAAGAACTTCACCAAAAACTTCAAAGTAATTTGACCTTGACATTGGGCACAGGGGCCGCACAGAAGGGGGGTAGAATGAAAATATAGATGATGATAAACACCCATATGAAGTTTCAAGGTAATGGGCAAAGCAGTTGTAGAGATATAGTATAACGAAAAACTTTAACCAAAAAACTTAACCAAAAAACTTAACCAAAAACTTTAACCAAAAAAACTTAACCAAAAACTTCAAAGTATTTTGACCTTGACATTGGGCACAGGGGCCGCACGGGAGGGGGGTAGAATGAAAATATAGACGATGATAAACACCCATGTGAATGTTTCAAGGTAATGGGCAAAGCAGATTGCAGAGATTATAGTATAACGAAAAACTTTAATCGAAAAACAAAACTTTAACGAAAAAAACTTCCCAACCAAAAATTTCTTTAACCAAACAACTTGAACCAAATCAACTTAACCAAAAACTTTAACCGGACACACGTACGTACGTACGTACGTACGTACGTACGACGTACGTACGTACGTACGCCAAAGTGCCGACTATATCGCGCTTTCCGCAAGCGGGCGCGACAAAAACCTTAACCAAGGGGAATTAAGTAAGTAATTTAAGGTTAAATGTAGGTGAAGGTCAAATATAGGTCAGGGGTTGTTGATGTACATCACTAGGAGATGAAGTTGTCCAAGTATGGTTGGTGTAGGGCCATGAGTATTCCATCTACAAGCTTGACTAAAAACCTTAACCAAAGAGAATTAAGTAAGTAATTCAAGAGGAAATGTAGGTCAAGGTCAAATATAGATCAGGGGTTATTGATGTACATCACTATGACAAAAGGTTGTCCAAGTATGGTGTCTGTATGCACAATAGTATTCCATGTACAAGCTTGAGTAAAAAGGTTAACCAAGGTCGAGTAAAAACCTTAACCAAGGGGAATTAACTAAGTAGTTCAAGGTTAAATGTAGGTCAAGGTCAAATATAGGTCAGGGGTTGTTGATGTACATCACTAGGAGATGAAGTTGTCCAAGTATGGTTGGTGTAGGGCCAGGAGTATTCCATATACAAGCTTGACTAAAAACCTTAACCAAGGGGAAATAACTAAGTAATTCAAGGTTAAAAGTAGGTCAAGATGAAATATAGGTCAGGGATTATTGATGTACATCACTAGGAGATGAAGTTGTTCAAGTATGGTTGGTGTAGGGCCATGAGTATTCCATCTAAAAGCTTGACTAAAAACCTTAACCAAAGAGAATTAAGTAAGTAATTCAAGAGGAAATGTAGGTCAAGGTCAAATATAGATCAGGGGTTATTGATGTACATCACTATGACAAAAGGTTGTCCAAGTATGGTGTCTGTATGCACAATAGTATTCCATGTACAAGCTTGAGTAAAAAGCTTAACCAAGGTCAAGTAAAAACCTTAACCAAGGGGAATTAATTAAGTAATTCAAGGTTAAATGTAGGTCAAGGTCAAATATAGGTAAGGGGTTGTTGATGTACATCACTAGGAGATGAAGTTGTCCAAGTATGGTGTAGGGCCAGGAGTATTCCATCTACAAGCTTGACTAAAAACGTTAACCAAGGGGAATTAAGTAAGTAATTCAAGAGGAAATGTAGGTCAAGGTCAAATATAGATCAGGGGTTGTTGATGTACATCACTAGGAGATGAAGTTGTCCAAGTATGGTTGGTGTAGGGCCAGTAGTATTCCATATAGAAGGTTGACTAAAAACCTTAACCAAAATGAATTAAGTAAGTAATTGAAGAGGAAATGTAGGTCAAGGTCAAATATAGATCAGGGGTTATTGATGTACATACCTATGAGAAAAGGTTGTTGAAGTATGGTGTCTGGATGCACAATAGTATTCAATGTACAAGCTTGAAAAAAAACCTTAACCAAGGTTGACTAAAAACCTTAAACCAAGGGGAATTAAGTAAGTAATTCAAGAGGAAATGTAGGTGAAGGTCAAATATAGATGAGGGGTTATTGATGTGCATCACTAGGAGTGAAGTTGTCCAAGTATGGTGGGTGTAGGGCCAGTAGTATTGCATATACAAGCTTGACTACTAAAAACCTTAACCAAGGTTGACTAAAAACCTTAACCAAGGGGAATTAACCAAGTAATTCAAGAGGAAATGTAGGTGAAGGTCAAATATAGATCAGGGGTTATTGATGTACATCACTAGGAGATGAAGTTGTCCAAGTATGGTGGGTGTAGGGCCAGTAGTATTCCATATACAAGCTTGACTAAAAACCTTAACCAAGGCGTGACGGTGACGCCGACGCCGACGCCGGGGTGACAACATAAGCTCTACTTATTTTTCGAATAGTCGAGCTAAAAACCTTAACCAAGGGGAATTAACTAAGTAATTCAAAAGGAAATGTAGGTCAAGGTCAAATATAGATCAGGGGTTATTGATGTACATCCCTATGAGAAAAGGTTGTCCAAGTATGGTGTATGTATGCACAATAGTATTCCATGTACAAGCTTGACAAAAAAACGTTAACCAAGGTTGACTAAAAAACTTAACCAAGGGGAATTAACTAAGTAATTCAAGGTTAAATGTAGGTCAAGGTCAAATATAGGTCAGGGGTTGTTGAAGTACATCAATAGGAGATGAAGTTGTGCAAGTATGGTGGGTGTAGGGCCAGGAGTATTCCATATACAAGCTTGACTGAAAACCTTAACCAAGGCGTGACGTGACGGTGACGCCGACGTCGGGGTAACTACATAAGCTCTAACTATTCTTCAAATAGTCGAGCTAAAAAATGCGTGTTTCTCAATTGTCACGTCACATGCTTGTCTAAAATACTATGCAATGATGTAATTTGCTTGATTAAATGCTAAATATAAGTGAGTGTCGTGTTTGTATAAGGTTGTTCTTGGGGGAATAGCCAGAGAATATTATATTTAACAAACACAATTTTACATGAAGGAATTCACTTAATCATTTAACCGTTTATTGATTTGTAATATATTGAAAGCAGTGGCAGTTAGAAATAACATATTTAACTAGAAATGGATGCTTGTCGACAAGCGCATGTGTATCCCCCTCCCCAGATACACAAGTAGTTTGAAAAAAGGGTGTTCGAGTTATGCTCCGGAGACAAAATCAGTGACGGAAAAACGAAGGGAGATAACTAAAAAATTAGTGATGCAAGAGTTGTCATACTTGCGTGACACACCTTTAGGTCGTGGTCTATGCATGTGTGAAGTTTCATGAAAATATTCCAAACGGTGTTCGAGTTATGCTCCGGACACGAAATCAGTCCACAAAACAACAAAGGGAGATAACTAAGAAATTAACGACCTAACAGTTGTCATTCTTACGTGCGACACACCTTTGGGTCGTTTTCTATGCATGTGTGAAGTTTAATAAACTACAAAATGTGTTCATAGAACACGGATGTCCCACATATCGCTTTGATAATAAATGAGGCCAAATTCCAAGTCAAAATTTTCTTTTACCTGAGCGTTAAAGTTTTTGAAGCACCAAGTATGTGACCTTGACCCTGGGCTTGGCGGGGGCAGGACGAACGTGGATTTGGCATAGGGCGGTGGAGGACCATTAGAGCAATGCATATATCAAATATGAAGCTGATCCGTGAAAGAAAACAGAAATTATAAGATATTTACCTGAGCGTTAAAATTTTTGAAGCACTAAGTATGTGATCTTAACCCTGGGCTTGGCGGGAGCAGGACGAACGTGGATTTGGCACAGGGCGGTAGAGGACCATTAGAGCAATGTGTGTATATGAAATATGAAGGAGATCGGTCGAAGGATGAAGAAATTATGAGACATTTACCCGAGTGTTAAAGTTTTGTGACGGACGGACGGGACGACGGGACGCACGTTCCTACGAATGAATACTTGTTGGGTTTTTACTCTATAAAAATACCCAACAAGAGTACCCAACACTATCCTAACCCTACCCAATAAGATCCCTGTACGGTTACAACGACGGACCACGGACGGACGGACGGACGGACGGACGGACGGACGGACGGCCGGAACGGACGGACGGACGGACGGACGGACGGACGGACGGACGGACGGACGGACGGCGGACGGACGGACGGACGGACCGGACGGACGGACGGACCGGACGGACCGGACGGTCCGGACGGACGGACGGACGGACGGACGGACAAGGGTAACATCATTAAATGCCCCCTCCACTATCGTGGTGGGGCATAACAATATTCCAAAGGGTGTTCGAGTTATGCTCTGGATACAAAATCAGAGCACGAAACAACAAAGGGAGATAAGTAAACAAGAATTCCGCGGAATTAGATGCCTTGCCTTGTCCCGCCTTGACCTCGAGCCTGGGCCCGAAAGCAATTTTCACTGGCCCAAACATATTATACAATTATTGACTAGTGAGCCATAGAATATCAGATTATATTCTATGGCTCACTAGGCAATAATTGTTTTATTATATGATAATAGTCTGTATATAACACTTATGACCTTATGCTACTAGACAAAAATTGAAAAAGAATTTGAAGAAAAAAAATGAAGAAAAAAAAATGGAAAAAAAAAGTTTAAAAATTAAAAATAATAATGCTTGCTACTGGAGCCCAGAATTTTTGTTAATAGTCCTATATTTATCTACATATATCTACACAGGTCCACATAATGCCACAATATTTTCAACACAGTTAACAGAAATGTAATATACAAAAAAAATAAATAATAATAATGCTCGCTACTGGAGCCCAGAATTTTTGTTAATAGTCCTATATTTATCTACATATATCTGCACAGGTCCACATACTGCCACAATATTGTCAACACAGTTTACGGAAATGTAATAATGTACCTGTATAAATTACCTGTAATAAGTTAGTGGTCAGTTAAAAAATTGAAAAAGAATGTAAAAAAAAAAAATAATTAAAAAAATTTTTTTTTTTTTTTTTTTTAAATAATGCTCCTACTGGAGCCTAGAATGTTTTTTAATAGTCCTATATTTATCTACATATATATGCACAGGTCCACATATTGCCACAATATTTTCAACACAGTTTACGGAAATGTAATATAATCATTTACCTGTATAAATTACCTGTAAGTGGTCAGTGGTCAGTTGCACATGCTAGCACATGCACAGGTGAATAGTCTGTATATAGCACTTACGACCTTATGCTACTAGACAAAAATTGAAAAAGAATTTGAAAAAAAAAAATGAAAAAAAAACAAAATGGAAAAAAAAAGTTTAAAAATTAAAAATAATTTGCTTGCTATGAAATTTTATTTAATAGTCCTATATTTATCTACATATATCTGCACAGGTCCACATAATGCCACAATATTTTCAACACAGTTTACGGAAATGTAATATCCAATGTAGTAATTTACCTGTATAAATTACCTGTGGTCAAGAGTGGTCAAGACTGGACATTTGCACATGCTAGCACATGCACAGGTGAATGGTTCTCCCAGTCTCTATTGTTCTCTCTACAGGTAAGGTGTAAGGTGTACAGAGCCCACGATAAAACGGGTCTTCATGCATTATTGTCCAGTTTGTAGAGTGTGCAAAACAAAAAAGGGAGATAAAATTAGCTACGCAAGAGTTGTCCTTCTTGTGCGCGACACACCTCCGGGTCGTGGTCTATGCATGTGTGAAGTTTCATGAAAATATTCCAAAGGGTGGTCGAGTTATGCTCCGGACAGGAAATCAGTGCGCAAAAACAAAAAAGGGAGATAACTAAAAAATTAGCTATGCAAGAGTTGTCATTCTTGTGCACGACACACCTTCGGTTCGTGGTCTAATTGAATGTGTGAAGTTTCATAAAAATATTCCAAAGGGTGGTCGAGTTATGGTCAATCAGTGCGCGAAACAAAAAAGGGAGATAACTAAAAAATTAGCTACGCAAGAGTTGTCATTCTTGTGCGCAACACACCTTCGGGTCGTGGTCTATGTATGTGTGAAGTTTCATGAAAATATTCCAAAGGGTGGTCGAGTTATGCTCCGGACACAAAATCAGTGTGCGAAACAAAAAAAGGGAGATAACTCAAAAATTAGCTATGCAAGAGTTGTCATTCTTGTGCGTGACACACCTTCGGGTCGTGGTCTATGCATGTGTGAAGTTTCATGAAAATATTCCAAAGGGTGTTCGAGTTATGCTCCGGACAAGAAGTGACTGCGGCGGACGCGGACACGGACGCGTACGCGGACGCGGACGCAGCCCGCTATCAAATCCATAGTATCCCCCGACGGAGTCCGGGGGATACAATTAGCATTATAATGTTATCATGTGACAGCACAGTAAATTGCATTTAATTAAGGAAAAAATCTTAGGCCGCTGCGTTTACTGGGATAACCAAAACATTTGGTCTGTTCACAGTGTATGGAGTCAAGAACTCGCAAACTTTAAACTAACCAACGTAAAAGCCTATGGTTGTATTACTTATATTTACATTGCAAATATTAAGAATCATATTGTTTGACATAATTTTGTCAAAATCCATAGAACAACGACGTTGCCGGTCAATAGTGTGATGTTATTGACAATGTCGTGGATACTAATGACATCAAACAAACATTAACCAATCAACAACGTTGCGCAACATCACCTGGGCCTAAAGTCATGTATTGGGATATACACAATGTGCTGAATGTTTCCTTGTTGAATTTAGGGAAGGTGTAAATATTTATGAGACAAATTCCACTGAGATAGTTCCAGCTCGATACTCACCGACTTCTCCTCCTGTACGAGGTCCCAGAGTAGAGTGTTGCCTGGCTTACAGACATCGTCGAAGGTGATCTCGGAGCTGGGATCCAGCTGCTCTACCGGATCCTTCCCTTGCAGGGCTCGCTGCTGGGCCATCACTGCGGCACACAGAAGGTGTTTAACATCCCAGCAGTAAATTTTGTGACATGTAGAGGTGCATATATCTCACATTCAAAATCAGCCAGCTGATTTGTCAAGACTGAGCCGAGTATCGACCAATCAAACTGATTTCTAATAAAGAAAATGTTGAAAAACATTTTTTTCTCAGAGGTTCTTACTGAATTGCAAGGAGCTAGCTTGGTTGAGTTCGAGCTGAGACAGATGGACAGGTTTTATGTTTATGACTAGAGATGGGCAGCTTGGTAGAACTAATCTGTATTATACTTTGCTGGGGAAAGTGTACAATCACTCGTCCATGTTAATTTCATTCTTCAGAAAAGACGCCATTTTAGTATGAGAAAAAATCCGGAGTGCAGATCTTTATAAGAGTTTGTAAAATGCTGGCTCTTCTGGATCTATTCTGTTATCAAACATTAGAAGAGTGGCCTATAGTGTTAAATGGGTCTGTTGTATTTGGTGGCCACACCCAAAAGTTCATGCAGGCTAATACTCTTTAGCAAGACTATACAATAAGCAGGACTACCCCGGTGATCTTTGTCACATATTTGCCACCAGATGAGGAAATGGAGAGCAACTAATGCAGATCCCAGACCTTTTGCATGGTCACTTGTATTAGATTCTAATTACTTCAATTAAAATACAAGTAATTTGTTGATGGCACTGAGTCTATTTCTGTGACTTAATCAGCATAAGCCTTGCTCTTAAGGTCACTTTGGTCAGCTTGCAGCCCATGTATGAGCCTGATTGACCTACCATGTGGCATGTGCGTGTGGTACATGGACGCCATGCTGGACAGGTGTGTGTAGTGGCTGCGTGCATTGATCTGCGACAGTTCGTCCTCACTGAGTAAATCCTCGCCATCAAAGTCGGCCATGTTCTTCTCAGACTTGTTGCTATTGTGGGAACTGTGGCAGCTGCCCTCCTCCGGGCTGCCGGCGCCGTCCTTCGGGAAATTACCACTGCAATCACACAAACACGGACATCCACAACATGTCAGGCAATGGGTTTGTATTGGACTAGTTTATACCGACACAAACACGGACATCCACAATATGTCAGGCAATGGTTTTGTATTGGGACTAGTTCTATACCGACAACTAAACACGGACTCACAACATATCAGCAATGGTTTTCTATTGCTAGTTTATTCCGACATAAACACGGAAAAATCACAAACATGGCAGCAATGGATTTTCTATTGGACTAGTTTTACCGACACAAACACGGACATCCACAAATATGTCAGGCAATGATTTGTATTGGTGACTAGTTTATACCGACACAAACCAGGGGACATCCACAATTATGTCAGGGCAATGGGTATGTATTAGGGACTAGTTTGTACTGACACAAACACGGACATCCACAATTGTCAGTCAATGGATTGGTATTGGGACTAGTTTGTACTGACACAAAACCCGGACATCAACAATATGTCAGGCAATGGATTTGGTATTGGACTAGTTTATACTGGACAACAACACAGACTCCACAACATGTCAGGCAATGGGTTTGTATTGGACTAGTTTATACCGACACAAACACGGACATCCACAATATGTCAGGCAATGGGTTTGTATTGGACTAGTTTATACCGACACAAACACGGACATCCACAATATGTCAGGCAATGGATTTGTATTGGACCAGTTTATACCGACACAAAAACAGACATCCACAATATGTCAGGCAATGGGTTTGTATTGGACTAGTTTATACCGACACAAACACGGACATCTACAATATGTCAGGCAATGGGTTTGTATTGGACTAGTTTATACCGACACAAACACGGACATCCACAATATGTCAGGCAATGGATTTGTATTGGACTAGTTTATACCGACACAAAAACAGACATCCACAATATGCTAGGCAATGGGTTTGTATTGGACTAGTTTGTACTGACACAAACACGGACATCCACAATATGTCAGGCAATGGATTTGTATTGGACTAGTTTGTACTGACACAAACACGGACATCCACAATATGTCAGGCAATGGATTTGTATTGGACTAGTTTATACTGACACAAACACAGACTCCACAACATGTCAGGCAATGGGTTTGTATTGGACTAGCTTATACCGACACAAACACGGACATCCACAATATGTCAGGCAATGGGTTTGTATTGGACTAGTTTATACCGACACAAACACGGACATCCACAATATGTCAGGCAATGGATTTGTATTGGGACCAGTTTTTATAACGACACAAAAACAGACATCCACAATATGTCAGGCAATGGGTTTGTATTGGACTAGTTTATACCGACACAAACACGGACATCCACAATATGTCAGGTAATGGGTTTGTATTGGACTAGTTTATACCGACACAAACACAGACATCCACAATATGTCAGGCAATGGATTTGTATTGGACTAGTTTATACCGACACAAAAACAGACATCCACAATATGTTAGGCAATGGGTTTGTATTGGACTAGTTTGTACTGACACAAACACGGACATCCACAATATGTCAGGCAATGGATTTGTATTGGACTAGTTTATACTGACACAAACACAGACTCCACAACATGTCAGGCAATGGGTTTGTATTGGACTAGCTTATACCGACACAAACACGGACATCCACAATATGTCAGGCAATGGGTTTGTATTGGACTAGTTTATACCGACACAAACACGGACATCCACACTATGTCAGGCAATGGGCTTGTATTGGACTAGTTTAACAATCATACAGTCATACAGACATAGATATCCACAATATATCTAGTAACAGGCTTTGCATTTGCCTAGTTCATACCGACAGAAACATGGACATCCACAATATGTCTGGTAACAGGCTTTGTATTGGCCTAGCTCGTACTGCTACTAATTACATGAGCACAGACATCCACAATTATTTATCTTTACCTGGAAAAGGTAAATATTTGATTACTATATTCAGCATTCATTACTTTGAGCAAACTGAGTTTGACATACCTTACGTGATTTGTTACATGCATAGTATCTACCTTACATGGTCACAATTCAATGTCTAATAGACAAATAGCTGTATGGACTTGTATATACCCTTTGTACCGTTTGCGCTGGTAAAGTTGTGACATGTTACCAATATATTAGCAGACTTACCAGGTTCTTGAATGTCCGATAGACATGCCGCTGTATCAGATAATCTGTACATACCCTTTTTGCCGATGATCCTGGTGTAGCTGAGAGACAATGTTTGTATGTACCCTTTGTGAGGTGATGCTGGTGTAGTTGTGAGACAATGTGTATACCGTATTTAGTCGTGTATTGCGCGCATTTTTTCAGCCCCATTTTTAATCCAGAAGTCACCCTGCGCGTTATAAGTAGGAACATAAATTTCAAACATTTTGTCCGCTATGACGTTGAAATACGCATAGTGTGAAACAAGAGAAAAGGAATCGATCGATATGAATGGGTGCGGTAAGTATAGATTGATGGTAAATTGGTATCTTTTGGGATTTAATATAGCCAGGCTCGTAACATAAGAGGCTACGTGTATTAGAGGTAATTTACATGTTTTCTGTATTTACGCTGGTGTACCGATCTCATATCAGTCAAATGTTGCCTGTCGGGTATTGTTTGGTTATACATTTTCAAAGTGACGTCACACGCCATCCTGTGAATAATTAATGAGGACAGATTATCTCAATCCCATAAGCGCTTGATGTAAGATTTTAGATGCTAAATCAAGCGTCGCGCACATTCAGATCGAACTCGGTAACACTCGGTAATGGTCGTTTTTCGTTGCTAGGTGCCGACTGACTGTGTTACTATTTTTGTAATGTATTGACAAGTATTCACGCATCAATAACGTATGACATATGCGACCAGCATAGGTTAGCCCCTGATTCATCTGCGCATACACTGATATGGGGCTATGCTGAAATGTCGTGTATTCAGGTAGTACCTATGTATATTGTTAAACCTAATTAATAAACGGTGAATACACACTATATACGTATATCCACGGTGGTCCACAGTGTCAATATTTGGCTGGGGGGAATTGTTTATGGCCCATTTCTCATGTGCAGGTCACTAGTAGGGAGTTATTATCGCCTTGGGGAAGAAGTTTACACATGGCTGCTGTGTGTTTGCGATTACGGGTAATTATATTATATACAAATGGCAAATATGGTGGAATTGTATACAACAAATTTCTTCGTAAGTAGGTTCAATAAGTTTATTACATGCATCTTGAATTTTTATTAAGCATATTAATGAGAAAATAACTATAACATACTTTTAGAAAATATAAAGTCTAATTTATGCCATAAAGCTGACCTTCGGCGATCTTTTTCTCTTCGAGAGAGCCTAACAGCACACGTTCAGCATTGTGGATGTGAACTCGGAATGAAATTTTCTTTACACATTGCTGCTGTGTGTTTGCGATTACGGGTAATTATATTATATACAAATGGCAAATATGGTGGAATTGTATACAACAAATTTCTTCGTAAGTAGGTTCAATAAGTTTATTACATGCATCTTGAATTTTTATTAAGCATATTAATGAGAAAATAACTATAACATACTTTTAGAAAATATAAAGTCTAATTTATGCCATAAAGCTGACCTTTGGCGATCTTTTTCTCTTCGAGAGAGCCTAACAGCACACGTTCAGCATTGTGGATGTGAACTCGGAATGAAATTTTCTTATACTCGTGACGGAATTTCCGCCGATTTTTTTTCTTTTCTTTTTGATGCGCGCTATAGAGGCGAACAAATTCCTCCCCCCCCCCCCCCCCCCACCCCCCCCCCCCCCCCCAAAATATAGATGCGCGTTGTACACCAGTGCGCGCAATACACAGCTAAATACGGTACATACCCTTTGTGTCGGTGGCGCTGGGTTAACTGTGAGGCGATGTTGGTACAGTCATAGACCTCGGTGTCCCCTGGGCCGACTTTGGCCGTGCTGCCCGTGGGGCCCTCACTCTCCTGTAACAGGGCCGCGGCCGCGGCCGCCACCACCGTGTCCGAGTGCTGTGTGGGGGAGAAAGTGTGGTCACTAGTAGGACAACAATGATGTCACATGTGGCTGTGATTGGAACTAGAAAATGTGTCCAAAAGGGGAGATACTCCATGACCCGGCGGTAGATTAAAAAATAATCAAAATAAAACTTTGTGCATCTACTCATAAGGAAGCTGCAGACCAAGTTTCCGGTGTGTAGCTATTAGGGTTTAAAAGATTTACTAGTTAAAAGCCAAAATTGGAAATTCTAAGTCAACAAGTGTGCCGTAAGTCACAAAATACGCCCGTCGAATATGGGCCAGACAGCGAAGATGCAGAAATGTGAAGCTGTCAACACCAAGGCAAGAAACATTAATGAGAATTTGAAACTCTATAGCATTATTTCTTCATCTCGTTGTGCTAAACATGTATACTAATTTAGGCAGAGATGTGTAAAGTAAAAATTTGTAGAAAAAATGGCTAAGTTAAAAAGGTGATATTTTTGTTAAAAAATATTTTTTCGGCATAAAAACACCAAGGTGCACATTTTCAATATGTGTAGAAGACGTGTGTATAGTTTCAAATTGATCGACTGAACGGTTTCGGAGTAGTTGTGTACACAAACTCTGTACCCTATATAGAATTGTATAGAAAAATGTAGAAAAATGGCTAAGTTAAAAAGGTGATATTTTTGTTAAAAAATATTTTTTCGGCATAAAAACACCAAGGGTTCATATCTTCAATATGTGTAGAAGACATGTGTATAGTTTCAGAACGATCGATTTAACGGTTTTTCGGAGGAGTTGTGTACACAAACTCTGTACCCTATATAGAATTGTATAGAAAAATGTAGAAAAATGGCTAAGTTAAAAAGGTGATATTTTTGTTAAAAAATATTTTTTAGGCATAAAAACACCAAGGGTTCATATCTTCAATATGTGTAGAAGACATGTGTATAGTTTCAGAACGATCGATTTAACGGTTTTTCGAGAGGTTAGTGTACACAAATCTGTACCCTATATAGAATTGTATAGAAAAATGTAGAACAAATGGCTAAGTTAAAAACGTGATATTTTTGTTAAAAAATATTGTTTCGGCATAAGAAGACCAAGGTGCACATCTTCAATATGTGTAGAAGACGTGTGTATAGTTTCAGATCGATCAACTGAACGGTTTCGGAGGAGTTGTGTACACGAACCATGCACTTTTTCTGTCAAACGCCCGCCCGCCCGATCGCCCGCACGCCCACACGCCCGCCTGCCCCGCCCGCGGTAAAACATAATACATACCGGTTTTTAAAAACGGTCGTATAAAAAAGGAGAGATAATTCATGACCCGGAGGTCGAATAAAAAATAATCTAAATAAACTTTGCGCATCTACTCCTCATAAAGAAGCTACATACCAAGTTTCAGGTCTGTAGCTAGTATGGTTTAAAAAATTTACAAGTTACAAGGAATGGCCGGAAGAACGGACGGACGGGACGGACGGGACGGACAAGACGGACGGACAAGTGTAACACTAAATTCCCCCTCTATTGTGGTGGGGCATAAAAATGGGAATTATAGGCTTTGTGACCAGTGTAGCTCTTAGTCAAATGGAGGACTCTTCTATCTTGACAATTATAGGTTATTTGATTTGTATGTGGATATATGCACAAGCTTCGCAGCGTGCGATATTGAGTGACTTTATGAGGGCAATATCGTTGTGCAGAGGAACGAGTGGCATATATCCACAAACAAATCACATAACTTGTTTATTAGACGTAAATCACATACAATTTATATGTGCCTCGAAAAACATACCAAATATATATACAGTAAACAAACTAGAGAAAGTGAGCAGGGGCTCATGTATACCCCCGGATGCCGCCTGGACCGACAAATAAAAACAAATCGATCAACTGAACGGTTTCGGAGGAGTTGTGTACACGAACCATGCACTTTTTCTGTCAAACGCCTGCCCGCCCGATCGCCCGCACGCCCACACGCCCGCCTGCCCCGCCCGCGGTAAAACATAATACGTACCGGTTTTTAAAAACGGTCGTATAAAAAAGGAGAGATAATTCATGACCCGGAGGTCGAATAAAAAATAATCTAAATAAACTTTGCGCATCTACTCCTCATAAAGAAGCTACATACCAAGTTTCAGGTCTGTAGCTAGTATGGTTTAAAAAATTTACAAGTTACAAGGAATGGCCGGAAGAACGGACGGACGGGACGGACGGGACGGACAAGACGGACGGACATGTGTAACACTAAATTCCCCCTCTATTGTGGTGGGGCATAAAAATGGGAATTATAGGCTTTGTGACCAGTGTAGCTCCTAGTCAAATGGAGGACTCTTCTATCTTGACAATTATAGGTTATTTGATTTGTATGTGGATATATGCACAAGCTTCGCAGCGTGCGATATTGAGCGACTTTATGAGAGCAATATCGTTGTGCAGAGGAACGAGTGGCATATATCCACAAACAAATCACATAACTTGTTTATTAGACGTAAATCACATACAATTTATATGTGCCTCGAAAAACATACCAAATATATATACAGTAAACAAACTAGAGAAAGTGAGCAGGGGCTCATGTATACCCCCGGATGCCGCCTGGACTGACAAATAAAAACTTTAACGCAAATAATTAAAAAACTTCAAAGCAAATTTCTAAGTACATGTAATTTGACCTTGACCTTGGACATGAAAGCCACATGGGTGTGGTATGGAATGAAAATATGGATGATGATATTAAAGGAAATATATGAACTTTGAAGTCAATCCGACTTACCGTTGCGGAGATAATGGGTACCCAAAAACTTTAACGCAAATTTTTATAAGTAATTTGACCTTGATCTTGGACATGAAGGCCGCATGAGTGTGGTATGGATGAAAATATGGATGATGATAATGATGTATATGAAGTTTCAGGCCAATCCGACTTACTGTCACAGAGATAATGGGTGCCCAAAAACTTTAACGTGGACGGACGGACGGACGAACGGACGGACAGAATTACGAAAACTATATACCCCTCGACATACTTTGTATGCTGGGGGTATAATTAGTGATGATTTAGAAGGAACTATTTTACGAGGTGAAACGTACGTACTTCTGGCACTGACCAATATGAACTCCCGAGACGTCAATATGGAAAAATATTGACAGCTTGCATGTATATAATAAAGATGTATATTGCTTGTCAGAATGAGGGAATGGCGAAAAGTGCAGATCCTGATCAGACTGTGTGGATGCACAGGCTAATCTGTATCTACACTGGTCGCAAAACCAATAAGACCCATTTCTCCAATCGTAGTCACATATGTGCACTGACAGTAGTTTGACAAAGCATGTGGAGATAATGTATGCTTTGTATTCAGATGACGTCATATGAGAAATTGTGTATCATAACTTTAGTTATATTTAATTCAAATTTATTTTTTAATTTATAATTTTCTGCCATTAATGTCATTTAATGCATGAATTATAATATTTCAATAACAGAAATTATATTAGACATAACATTTTATATAATTATGTTTTACTAAATAACCGTATCTCATTACTCTCGCAGTACTCTCTCTACAAGATTTAGACAAGAAATAACACAAGTGCTGCAGTTCTCCGGAAAGTCTTTAAGAACAATGGAAACTTGGAACAGAAACAAGCAGAAGGTGTTGCCTACCTGGCTGGAGGGCCCAGAATTGCCGTCGTCATCATGGCTCCCTGCCCGGCCACTGCTGCCATCATCATGCGCCACCACGGTGGGTATGTTTCCACGACGCCGCTCCGCCAGTTTCCGGGATATAAGGCGGCGTTTGCGCTCCTCATTGGCGCGGATCATCTGTTTGGTGCGTTTCATCGCCATGTGCTCGCGCGCCTGCTTCAGCACGGCCTGTAACTCGGCCTCCTCCGCGTCCGAGTCATCCTCGCTCGCCCGCCCCGCCACCGCCCCCGACACCGCCAGGTGCTGTGCCACCAACAGCCGTTTCAACTTCTGCTGCTGTAGACAATCGATATACAAGGGGTGTTCAAAAATAGCACTTTCTCTCTCAGCTATTTATTATATACAATATCACCAAGAAATATACTTTACTGGAAACCGCCAAATATTTGCAACAATTAGAGTAAGTGTTGGTACAATTTCATTATCAAGTTTAACAGAACAAACGCTAAAATTACCATAGTAATGCATTGCGGCACATAATTTTCATCCTGATCTGGAGCATACAACATGCTGGCAATGTGGTCAACCATCACAGGATGGGCTGGCAAATTCAACAATGACACATAAATATATTGCTACCTGACTAACGCACTACGCCAGTTATATGTCACTTCACAATTCACTGTTAAACGCAGATGGTGAATGCAACTGATATAATTAGGACACATTCATCTCATCCCCCCACTAGTGGAGGGGCACTTTGAAGAGAAGTGGCTTAAAAACGATTTCTGTTCAACCCAAGAACAAAAGCAACGACTATGCTAGATTGATACATCAAACATTCCTGAATATGAATCCGGTGTCGGTCAATCAAATTAGGTGGGACAAGGTCACTTTTGAGGTCATTAAGTGCAAAGAGGTCAAATGAGTTCAAAAACATACGTTATATCAGTAGATGGACATGTACGTGCATATCATGCTTCAAATATGAGATAAAGTTGTTTAAATTGTTGAATATTCTTCCTTAGGACATATATGAGACGATTCGTTTTTATGGTGGTTAAAACCGGTGTGTATTTTGCGATTTTCAAGATGGCCGTCAGGTATCAACATTTTGTCTTCAATATATTCTGACTTGATTATTATATGGCATTTGGTACTTACATTATGCGTTTACATACAGAGAAATATGTTTTGATAACTTATAAAAAACAATTCACCACTGACAAATTCATATACATATAATATGGCCGCCAAATATTCACACAGACGTGCAGCAAATGTGTGTGGAATAACAAAAATATATAGCTACACTTTCATGCACATTTCTATTTCAGTTGTTTGCCTTTTTTGTTAGGGTTCTTTGCAATGAATGAGTCCATTTAATATACTTATTATTTGATCATGTTGGAATATTCAAGATGGCCACTAAGTATCGCTTAAGCTCTTATGTGCTGTTGATCGACAAAGTAGTAAAGAAATTAAACATAATTGGAAATCATATTTGTAATATTTTAAAAAAGTGCGAGGCTTGTGTTCCAAACTGTACCGAATTATCTGTCGCCGCAAACAAAGGTAACTCAAACATGGATACAATTCTGACACATCTATATTAACCCTTTAAGTGCTAGGCGCGACATATGCTGCGCTGACTTGTTTGGGTCGCTAGTGCTCAAATCGACATTTGTTGTTTACGTTACCGTTCTGTTTATTGACCTTCGGCCCGTTATTTTCTGAATGGAAACCCCTGTGCAAGTATTTGTCTCGCGAGATTAGGCCCCGAACTGCGCATATTTATAATAATATGTATACTTTATATAGTAAAACGTGACGATATGCGGAAGTAAAAATATTTTTTGTTTTCAAGACAAGTAAAATTTTCCAAGATGGCGGAAATTGCGGAAGTTGGAGCGGATTTGCAATGGGACTACCGGTAGTTCATAAGTCTGATATTGATAACTATTGGAGGACGGATGACATTACTTTGACTCCATTCTTCGGTTCCAGGATGACCAAAGACAGATTTCTCAATATTTTGAGTAATTTACACCTTGTGGACAATACTGCAGCTGACCGTTCTGATCCATTACATAAAGTTAGACCTATTTTGTCCTACGTGTTTGAAAAGTTTTCAAACGTTCATACCCCAGGTTTCAGAATCTCAGAGTGGTTACTGTCTCGGTTACGACGTGTATGCTGGCAAAGACTACCCTAGTGCAGCAGACTATTGTGAATTACTTGATATGGACACAGATGATCTTACAAAGACAACAAAAACTGTTATTGGTTTGCTGGCAAAATCTGGACTGCTAAATGAGTCGCACAAGATATACATGGACAATTATTATTCCTCTGTTGAACTATATACGGAGCTCGAGCTTCTGCAGACATACGCGTGCGGCACTTACAGACTAAACAAGAGTAGGTCTACCAAAAGCAGTGAAACAGAAACGAAAACTTGTTCCGGGCCAGTGTATTTATCGCAGTAAGGACAATTTGTTAGTCACCAAGTTTCGAGACAAACGCGATGTTACCGTAATGTGTACATTTCATGACGCTAATATGGCCGTCCTCGATAAGAAAGTACATGGTACCAATGAGCCAGTGATGAAGCCCATATGTATCGTTGACTATATAAAGAACATGGGCGGGGTTGATACCAGTGACCAGTATAATCACTATAACACAGTTCTCAGGAAATCTAAAAAATGGTGGAAAAAACTGTTCCTGCACATATTCAACGTATGTATCGTCAACGCATTTTGTATGTACACTAAATTCTCTGATGTTGATAAGAAAAATCGTCACGATTTCCGACTGTCTGTGGTGAAAAGCCTGGTAGAGGAGGCCAACCAGGACATTCTACGACCAGTTCCACACAGGAGGAATGGGGAAGATGTTCCTGGACGACTGATTGGTCGTCATCTGCCGGAGTACATTCCAACAGTTCAGCGGGGTGACAGTGCTCCGAAGGGTACTCGTGTTATGAGCGACTGTGTTGCATGTAACAAGAAGAAGAAGGATCGTGCTGGGTTTCGACGCAAGCAGACCTCCTACTATTGTGCAGTGTGTAAAGTAGCTCTGTGTGTACCAGTCTGCTTTCATGCTTATCACAGTTATATAAACTTCAAGCGGGTCATACATGGTGCAGCCACGGACGATTCGGACAGTTCTTAGGGTGCGTCGGAGTAGAAAAACTGTAAAACATCATTTATTACCTATATAAAATAGCATTTTGAGTTATTACAGTTATAAACTGAAACAAGCAACACAAACTTGATGAATTTGGAACTGAACTTTATTTGAGATGTATTCTTGAAAACAACCCATTCACCTGTATTTACCTGTACTTGCATGTACTGCTTACCTGGACAAAACACCTTGTAAGTATTTACTATACTGCAGGGAATCACATGTTGTATGATTGTGTCATGTTTTGCCATGTTTTTCAGAGCAATTACAAGCAAAAACATGACAAAATTCAACATTTTGGTTTGTAAAACCTGTAATTACCTGTGTTTTTTTTACCTGTACAGGTATTTTTAGAATAACACGTATTATTTTATTTTCTTCAATCAAAAACAAAACATTTCATATAAAGTTTATTGGTCTAGCATTTATAGAACAAAAGTTATTGAGGTTTGTATACAATAAATACATTCCAAGAAATTCCAGCAGACTTGCACAGCGCTGCAGGCCCAAAACGCCCATTGCCTGCCTAGCACTTAAAGGGTTAAGTAGGGTAGTCATCAACGACATAGCATAATTATGCCACACCATAAAATCAATGTTTCCGATGACAATATAAAGAATAATATTTTATGACCGCCATTTTAGTTACCAAGATGGCTACTATATTGCGTAGTTTTATAATATGAACAAAATATTCGTGCAACTTCTGGATAACAATAGATCCTAGCTGTAACATGGTAATGATTAGTAAACGGCTATATAGTCACGATCTTGGATTTCAAGTGGAACATAATTCTGAATACATGTTGACAATGTCAAAGAAAACTAACATATTTACAATTACATCTAGGTATTCATGCATTTGAGTGAATCAACATAATGCCCATGTCTAATACCTGTATTCGGATACAAATAAAATATAGTGGCAGGTTGGGAGCATGTGAATGGTAATTTATTATATAATTAACGATGGTTAGTTGATAATTGCCGGGGAGCTTGATATCCCTGGCTTGGCCCTTATTCGCATGTTCAGCTTTCTTGTAGGCGAGAGTTGAATCCGGCTAACCCTGTTATAAGAGTAATACGATCAGTGGTAATCCTATTACGTTTATGGGGAGGGAGGAGGCCAAGTCACTATAGTGTGTTGAAGACCTGACAGTACATCCGGTTTGTATAATGTCAGGGCTGGATGGAAATTGTATGCAACTATTAAGTTACCCGCCCCCATCCATGCAGATGAAATGAGCTGTCGATAGTCCGTTTAAAGCCAATAAACATTAAACCGGAACTCTATCATGTTATCTTTAACACGATCATGAACACCAAGTCACCAATGTTGCATTTTATTATTGCAACAGGTCCGTAACCAGGGGGTCGGTGCGGTCGGACGACCCCCTCCCCAACCTCCCTCGTCGTGCCTTGATGTCCACTCTTCATGCACTACAATAAGAATTATTGTCAATACATAGTCATTTTATATATATTGATGCAAGCAGGAGAGTTGTATTACATGTATGTGCTCAGTTTTTGCTGAGAATATATAAAATGTTATTTCAGACCATCTGGATTTCACAATTGTCTGGGAGAGCATGGCCCCCTACCCCCATAGCTGCCTCGGGCCATTCAAACCCTCGAAAAGACTCATTGCTTCATAAAAGTCTGGTTACGGGTCTGTTACTTACATCAAAACCATAAGATACCGGTACATTCCATGCGGATGCGGATATTGTGTCATTTTCCATTATAACGAAGCCTACTATCTATCTATGAAAAACGATAATCAATGTATTAATGTGGTGCACGACAGGGTAGGCACAGCGATTGACATATCAAAGGGAAGTTGACGAATTTTGAACTTGACTGGCTACGAAACAACTACCATTATTCACTTCCCACATAATGAAAGCAGAATTTTTTTCATAGCGAGGAAATATGCTTAGCTTTCTGGATATATGAAAACGAAAACCACGCCATCGCATCTTGTTTGTTTGTTTGTTTGTTTGTTGGGGTTTAACGGCCTATCAACAGCTAAGGTCCCAAAATCAGAACTGAATAATTACAATAACAAAACTATATATTCAGCACTGAAATCAGAATAATCCTGATCTGATGCCAGGTCCTCGCCACACCAGAATCACTTGGCCACTCCCAAAAGCAGTAGGATCAGTAATAATCTTACTACTTTTATAATAAAGCAATTCAACTCCCAGGTAACTAAAGAGCCAAAGATAACTAGAAATGTGGCCTGTCGGCACACGAATGCCCCCGCTGGCAGCCAAAGAAAACGAGGCATATTTGATTACAAGCCATTTACCCGAGTACGGACGGACGCCGGTAACACTATATGCCCCACTCACCATTCGGTTGTGGGGGCATAATAAGCCATTTACCCGAGTGTTTGTGACCTTGACCCTGGGCTTAGCGAGATTTGTCACAAGGTAGCAGAGGACCATTGGAGCAATGCGTGTGTGAAATGTGAAGCAGATCCGAGCAAGGAAACAGAAATTACAAGCGATTTACCCGAGCGTTAAGGTTTCAAATGCACCAAGTCTGTGACCTTGACCCTGAGCTTAGCGGGGGCGGGACGAATGTGGATTTGTCACAGGGCGGTAGAGGACCATTGGAGCAATGCGTGTGTGAAATGTGAAGCAGATCCGAGCAGGGAAACAGAAATGATAAGCCATTTACCCAGCGTTAAGGTTTCGAACGCACCAAGTCTGTGACCTTGACCCTGGGCTTAGAGGGGGCGGGACGAATGTGGATTTGTCACAGGGTGGTAGAGGACCATTGGAGCAATGCGTGTGTGAAATGTGAAGCAGATCCGAGCAAGGAAACAGAAATTACTAGAAATGTGGCCTGTCGGCACACGAATGCCCCCGCTGGCAGCCAAAGAAAATGAGGCATATTTGATTATAAGCCATTTACCAGAGTGTTAAGGTTTCGAACGCACAAAGTCTGTGAGCTTTACCCTGGGCAAAGCGGGTGCGGGACAGGGCAGTAGATGAGCATTGGAGCAATGCGTGTGAGAAATGTGACGCAAGATCGAGCAAGACACAGAAAAATTTTTTACAAGCCCATTTACCCGAGCGTAGTTTCGTTTAAGTTTTCAAACGCACCAAGTCGTGACCTTGTCCCTGGGCTTAGCGGGGGTGGGACAAATTGGATTTTTCACGGGTAGAGGGACCATTGGTGGCATTGCGTGTGTGGAATGTGAAGCAGATCCGAGCAAGGGGAAACCAGAAAATTATAAGCAATTTTACCCAACGTTAAGGTTTTTCAAAGCACCAAGTCTGTGACCTTGACCTGGGGGGGGGGTTTGGGCGGGGGTGGAAATGTGGATTTGTACAGGGGCGGTAGAGGACCTTGGGAGCAATTGGTTGTGTGGAAAGTGAAGGCAGATCCGAGCAAAGGAAACAGGAAATTTAATCCAATTTACCCAAAACGTTAAGGGTTTCGAACGCACCAAGTCAGTGACCTTGACCCTGGGCTTAGCGGGGGCGGGACAAATTTGGATTTTTCACAGGGCGGTAGAGGACCATTGGAGCAATGCGTGTGTGAAGTGTGAAGCAGATCCGAGCAAGGAAACAGAAATTATAAGCCATTTACCCAGCGTTAAGGTTTCAAACGCACCAAGTCTGTGACCTTGACCCTGGGCTTAGCGGGGGTGGGACAAATGTGGATTTGTCACAGGGCCGTAGAGGACCATTGGAGCAATGCGTGTGTGGAATGTGAAGCAGATCCGAGCAAGGAAACAGAAATTATAAGCAATTTACCCAACGTTAAGGTTTCGAACGCACCAAGTCTGTGACCTTGACCCTGGGCTTAGCGGGGGTGGGATAAATGTGGATTTGTCACAGGGCGGTAGAGGACCATTGGAGCAATGCGTGTGTGAAATGTGAAGCAGATCAGAGCAAAGAAACAGAAATTATAAGCCATTTACCCAACGTTAAGGTTTCGAACGCACCAAGTCTGTGACCTTGACCATGGGCTTAGCGGGGGCGGGACGAATGTGGATTTGTCACAGGGTGGTAGAGGACCATTGGAGCAATGCGTGTGTGAAATGTGAAGCAGATCCGAGCAAGGAAACAGAAATTATAAGCCATTTACCCAGCGTTAAGGTTTCGAACGCACCAAGTCTGTGACCTTGACCATGGGCTTAGCGGGGGCGGGACGAATGTGGATTTGTCAAAGGGTGGCAGAGGACCAGTGGAGCAGTGTGTGTGTGAAATGTGAAGCAGATCCGAGCAAGGAAACAGAAATTATAAGACATTTACCCAGCGTTAAGGTTTCGAACGCACCAAGTCTGTGACCTTGACCCTGGGCTTAGCGGGGGCGGGACGAATGTGGATTTGTCACAGGGCGGTAGAGGACCATTGGAGCAATGCGTGTGTGAAATGTGAAGCAGATCCGAGCAAGGAAACAGAAATGATAAGCCACTTACCCAGCGTTAAGGTTTCGAACGCACCAAGTCTGTGACCTTGACCCTGAGCTTAGCGTGTGTGAAATGTGAAGCAGATCCGAGCAAGGAAACAGAAATGATAAGCCATTTACCCAGCGTTAGCGGGGGCGGGACGAATGTGGATTTGTCACAGGGCGGTAGAGGACCATTGGAGCAATGTTTCTGTGAAATGTGAAGCAGACCCGAGCAAGGAAACAGAAATGATAAGCCATTTACCCAGCGTTAAGGTTTCGAACGCACCAAGTCTGTGACCTTGACCCTGGGCTTGGCGGGGGAGGGACGAATGTGGATTTGTCACAGGGCGGTACAGAACCATTGGAGCAATGTGTGTGTGAAATGTGAAGCAGATCCGAGCAAGGAAACAGAAATGATAAGCCATTTACCCAGCGTTAAGGTTTTGAACGCACCAAGTCTGTGACCTTGACCCTGGGCTTAGCGGGGGCGGGACGAATGTGGATTTGTCACAGGGCGGTACAGGACCATTGGAGCAATGCGTGTGTGAAATGTGAAGCAGATCCGAGCAAGGAAACAGAAATGATAAGCCATTTACCCAGCCTTAAGGTTTTGAACGCACCAAGTCTGTGACCTTGACCCTGGGCTTAGCGGGGGTGGGACGAATGTGGATTTGTCACAGGGCCGTAGAGGACCATTGGAGCAATGCGTGTGTGAAATGTGAAGCAGATCCGAGCAAGGAAACAGAAATTATAAGCCATTTACCCAGCGTTAAGGTTTCAAACGCACCAAGTCTGTGACCTTGACCCTGGGCTTGGCGGAGGCGGCACGAATGTGGATTTGTCACAGCGTGGCAGAGGACCATTGGAGCAATGCGTGTGTGAAATGTGAAGCAGATCCGAGCAAGGAAACAGAAATTACTAGAAATGTGGCCTGTCGGCACACGAATGCCCCCGCTGACAGCCAAAGAAAAGAAGGCATATTTGAATGTGGATTTGTCACAGGGTGGCAGAGGACCATTGGAGCAATGCGTATGTGAAATGTGAAGCAGATCCGAGCAAGGAAACAGAAATTATAAGGCATTTAACCAGCGTTAAGGTTTCGAACGCACCAAGTGTGTGACCTTGACCCTGGGCTTAGCGGGGCGGCACAAATGTGGATTTGTCACAGGGTGGCAGAGGACCATTGGAGCAATGCGTGTGTGAAATGTGAAGCAGATCTCAGCAAGGAAACATAAATTATAAGGCATTTACCCAGCGTTAAGGTTTCAAACGCACCAAGTCTGTGACCTTGACCCTGGGCTTGGCGGAGGCGGCACGAATGTGGATTTGTCACAGGGTGGCAGAAGACCATTGGAGCAATGCGTGTGTGAAATGTGAAGCAGATCCGAGCAAGGAAACAGAAATTATAAGGCATTTACCCAGCGTTAAGGTTTCGAACGCACCAAGTATGTGACCTTGACCCTGGGCTTAGCGGGGGCGGCACAAATGTGGCTTTGTCACAGGGTGGCAGAGGACCATTGGAGCAATGCGTGTGTGAAATGTGAAGTAGATCTGAGCAAGGAAACAGAAATTATAAGGCATTTACCCAGCGTTAAGGTTTCAAACGCACCAAGTCTGTGACCTTGACCCTGGGCTTGGCGGAGGCGACACGAATGTGGATTTGTCACAGGGTGGCAGAGGACCATTGGAGCAATGCGTGTGTAAAATGTGAAGCAGATCCGAGCAAGGAAACAGAAATTATAAGGCATTTACCCAGCGTTAAAGTTTCGAACGCACCAAGTCTGTGACCTTGACCCTGGGCTTAGCGGGGGTGGCACGAATGTGGATTTGTCACAGGGTGGCAGAGGACCATTGGAGCAATGCGTGTGTGAAATGTGAAGCAGACCCGAGCAAGGAAACAGAAATTATAAGGCATTTACCCAGCGTTTAAGGTTTCGAACGCACCAAAAGTCTGGTGACCTTGACCCTGGGCTTAGCGGGGGGGGCGGCAATGAATGTGGATTTGTCACAGGGTGGCAGAGGACCATTGGAGCAATGCGTGTGTGAAATAGTGAAGCAGATCCGAGCAAGGAAACAGAAATTATAAGGCATTTACCCAGCGTTAAGGTTTCGAACGTACGTACGTACGGACGTACGGACGTACGGGACGTACGGACGCCGGTAACACTATATGCCCCCCTCACCATTCGGTGGCGGGGGCATAATAATGCATTTACCCAGCGTTAAGGTTTCGAACGCACCAAGTCTGTGACCTTGACCCTGGGCTTGGCGGGGGCGGGACGAATGTGGATTTGTCACAGGGCGGTAGAGGACCATTGGAAATGCGTAATGGCTTTGTGTGAAATTTGAAGCAGATACCGAGCAAGGAAACAGAAATTATAAGCCATTTACCCACCCGAGCGTTAAGGTTTCGTACGTACGTACGGACGCCGGTAACACTATATGCCCCCCTCACCATTCGGTGGCGGGGGCATAAAAATACATTTACTCCAACGTTAAGTTAATGATATTGATCTTGGGGAAAGGGGTGGGGGTGGGGGGGGGGGTCATGGATTTGCTGTAGCACAATAGAGGATCATCAGATGAATGCATGTATGAAATATCAAGGCGTTCCATGAAAGGAAACAGATGTTATAAGACATTTACCCCAACGTTAAGTTTATGAATGTGCTAAGTTTGTGACCTTGACCTCGGGGAAAGGGGTGGGAGGTGGGTTGTGGATTTGCTACAGCATGATAGAGTGTCATCTGAGGAATGCATGTATGAAAAAACAAGGTGTTCCATGAAAGAAAACAGAAGTTATAAGACATTAACCCCAACGTTAAGTTTGTGGACACTGACGACGCCGGGGGTATGCCATAATCTCTTCTGCTAAAAACAACTGGCCATTAAGGGTAAATAAAACAATAAATATTTAAAAACGACTGGCCATTAAGGGTACATAAAACCATGCATATTTAAACACCAATGGCCATTAAAGGTACATAAAACAATACATAGTTCAACACTACTGGCCATATAAGGGTACATAAAAGTAACAAAAAATCAACACCAATGGCCATTAAGGGTACATAAAACAATATATATGTCAACACCAATGACCATTAAGGATACATAAAGATGATATATATGTAAACACAAATGACCATTAAGGGTACGTAAAACAATACACATTTCAACACCAATGGCTATTAAGGGTATATAAAACAATACATATTTTAACACCACTGGCCAGTAAGGGTACATAAAACAATATGTATTTCAAAGCCAATAACCATTAAGGTTACATAAAACAATACACACTTCAACACCAATGACCATTAAGGGTACATAAAACCACAGGTGCAAGACTCGGACCTATGACACCAAAAAAATGCCTATTAAAAAAAATCCCATTACCCCACCCACTTGGTCTCGTACAGTACATAACGTTAATTCAAGGTGAGCATAAATAGCGCTATTATAGAAAGAGCCCTCTTTTTTCCAGCTTGCACAAACACAATAAACATCGATTAAATGTATGAAATATATCTCTGGCAATCGATAAAGGTATTAGGTGTGTGAATATACTCACTTCAAATCGCTGTTTCAAGTATTTATTGAGTTATTCGCGTTTTGATTACCCCATCCAAAGCGAAAGTTGCGTGTACGAAAGAATCTCACACAGAATCGGAGGCCGTCCGGCTGGATTATCGGTCATATTTGGCCGATAGCTGATCGCCAGCTCAAACTAAAGTCGTGCACCATGATCATATACATTAGAGACTCCAACCATACAAAGTTCGTCCAATTGTGATCGTTCGCCGATCTAAAAAACGCTTTTTTCTAATTTTATTGACTTTCTTTCATGATTCGCGTACTATCAGATTATGTCTTCCGGAAACCCTGAAAAGGGAAAGTCCTCGCGTCTATTTTTAGGTTTAACCAATCAGAGATGTTCTTACATAGACGCTTCGGTGGTTGTATTATGGAAGATAGTGCATTGACCCAGTTCCAGATAATGAACGAAATTATAGAAAAAAGTGTTTTTTAGATCGGCGAACGATCACAATTGGACGAACTTTGTATGGTTTAAGTCTCTAATGTATATGATCATGGTGCACGACTTTAGTTTGAGCTGGCGATCAGCTATCGGCCAAATATGACCGATAATCCAGCCGGACGGCCTCCGATTCTGTGTGAGATTCTTTCGTACACGCAACTTTCGCTTTGGATGGGGTAATCAAAACGCGAATAACTCAATAAATACTTGAAACAGCGATTTGAAGTGAGTATATTCACACACCTAATACCTTTATCGATTGCCAGAGACATATTTCATACATTTAATCGATGTTTATTGTGTTTGTGCGAGCCGGAAAAAAGAGGGCTCTTTCTATAATAGCGCTATTTATGCTCACCTTGAATTAACGTTATGTACTGTACGAGACCAAGTGGGTGGGGTAATGGGATTTTTTTTAATAGGCATTTTTTTGGTGTCATAGGTCCGAGTCTTCCACCTGTACATAAAACAATACATACATTTCAAAGCCAAAGGCCATTAAGGGTACATAAAGGAGAAGAATTCACATAAGCTCTGTGAGCTTGTTTTCTAATCCTTATTCAGCGTTACTTTATATGTATTTTGATGCATATATATACATGTATATTATTTGAAACTAGAAATGTGGCCTGTCGGCACACGGATGCCCCCGCTGACAGCCAAAGAAAACGAGGCATATTGGAAAACAAGCACAGAGGGCCAGAGAAGCATGGATCTGTTGTCACAGCATAATAGCTGACCTTCAGAGCAATGGGTGTGTGAAATATCAAGCAAATACATGCAAGAAAACACACATTATAAGATACTTACCCGAGTTTCGAACACACCAAGTGTGTGACAATGACCCTGGGCTTAGCGGGGGTGGGACGATAATGGATTTGTCACAGGGTGGTAGAGGACCATTAGAGCAATGCGTGTGTGAAATGTGAAGCAGATCCGAGCAATGAAACAGAAATTATAAGCCATTTACCCGAGCGTTAAGGTTTCGGGACGTACGTACAGACGCCGGTAACACTATATGCCCCCCTCACCATTCGGTGGCGGGGGTATAATAAATAGTGTTTAAACTAAGGGTACATAAAACCAATACATATATTTCAAAGCCAATGGTCATCAAGGGTACATAAAACAACACATACTTCAACACCTACAACCATTAAGGGCCCATAAAGACGATAAATATTTCAAAATAAGTGTCAACCCTGCCCAAGCTACCTTCAGAATCTCCTCATCGTCCGAGTCGAGATACTCGGAGTCAAGTTCATCGTCGTCATCGTCGGGCTCCAGATCATCAGAGCTGTCAGCGGCAGCGGCGGCGACCGCGTGCAGGTGTTTGTGGTGTGCCAGGCTGCCATGCTTTTTATGCATCGCCACAATCTTCTGTTGCATCAGCTGCATCCGTGCCTGGATAGTAATATAGACAGTAATATTTAATACCAGTCTGCAATCTGCAACCTGGACAGTAAATATAATACAGTAATATATAAACCCAGCTGCATTCTGGCAACTGGACATAATATAATACAGTAATATAAAACCAGCTCTTCTGCAACCTGGAACAGTAATATGAAAATACCCAGTAAGATATAAACAGCTGCATCTGCAACCTGGATAGTAATAGATACAGTAATATAAAACCAGCTGCATCAGCAACGACAGTAATTTATACAGTAATTATAAAACCAGCTGCAATTCTGCGCCTGGATAGTAATATATACAGAATTATATAACCAGCGGCATCAAGCAAACTGACAGTAATATATACAGTAAATATATAACCAGCTGCATCTGCCCTGGACAGTAATATATACAGTAATATAATAACCAGCTGCATCTGCGCCTGGACAGTAATAACAGTAATATATAACAGCTGATCTGCGCCTGGATAGTAATAATCAGTAATATAATAACCAGCTGCATCTGCACCTGGACAGTAATATATACAGTAATATATAACCAGCTGCATCTGCGCCTGGATAGTAATATAGACAGTAATATATAACCAGCTGCATCTGCGCCTGGACAGTAATATAGACAGTAATATATAACCAGCTGCATCTGCGCCTGGACAGTAATGTAGACAGTAATATATAACCAGCTGCATCTCGCTGGCGTAATGTACAGTAATATATAACCGTCATCTGCGCCAGGACAGTATGTAACAGTAATATACCAGCTGCATCTGCGCCTCAGGTATATGACAGTAATATATAACCAGCTGCACTGCGCCTGGACAGTAATATAGACAGTAATATATAACACTGCATCTGCGCCTGGATAGTAATATACAGTAATATATAACCAGCTGCATCTGCGCCTGGACAGTAATATATACAGTAATATATAACCAGCTGCATCTGCGCCTGGATAGTAATATAGACAGTAATATATAACCAGCTGCATCTGCGCCTGGATAGTAATATGCAGTAATATACCACTGCACTGCGCCTGGATAGTATATAGACAGTAATATACAGCTGCATCTGCGCCTGGACAGTAATGTATACAGTAATATATAACCAGCTGCATCTGCGCCTGGACAGACTATATGTAATAAACACTGCATCTGCGCCGGACAGTAATACATACGTAATATACCAGCTGCATCTGCGCCTGGACAGTAATATATAGTAATATATAACCAGCTGCATCTGCGCCTGGACAGTAATACATACAGTAATATATAACCAGCTGCATCTGCGCCTGGACAGTAATATAGACAGTAATATATAACCAGCTGCATCTGCACCTGGACAGTAATACATACAGTAATATATAACCAGCTGCATCTGCACCTGGACAGTAATATAGACAGTAATATATAACCAGCTGCATCTGCGCCTGGACAGTAATACATACAGTAATATATAACCAGCTGCATCTGCGCCTGGATAGTAATATAGACAGTAATATATAACCAGCTGCATCTGCGCCTGGACAGTAATATATACAGTAATATAAAACCAGCTGCATCTGCGCCTGGATAGTAATATAGACAGTAATATATAACCAACTGCATCTGCGCCTGGATAGTAATATATAGTAATATATAACCAGCTGCATCTGCACCTGGAAGTATATATAGTAATATATAACCAGCTGCATCTGCACCTGGACATAATATATACAGTAATATATAACAGCTGCATCTCGCCTGGATAGATATATAATATATAACCAGCTGCATCTGCACCTGGATAGTAATATATACAGTAATATATAACCAGCTGCATCTGCACCTGGATAGTAATATATACAGTAATATATAACCAGCTGCATCTGCACCTGGACAGTAATATAACTATAATATATAACCAGCTGCATCTGCATCTGGATAGTAATATAGACAGTAATATATAACCAGCTGCATCTGCGCCTGGACAGAAATATATACAGTAATATAAAACCAGCTGCATCTGCGCCTGGATAGTAATATAGACAGTAATATATAACCAGCTGCATCTGCGCCTGGACAGTAATATAGACAGTAATATATAACCAGCTGCATCTGCACCTGGACAGTAATATAGACATTAATATATAACCAGCTGCATCTGCGCCTGACAGTAATATATACAGTAATATATAACCAGCTGCATCTGCACCTGGACAGTAATATAGACAGTAATATATAACCAGCTGCATCTGCGCCTGGACAGTAATATAGACAGTAATATATAACCAGCTGCATCTGCGCCTGGATAGTAATATATACAGTAATATATAACCAGCTGCATCTGTGCCTGGACAGTAATATAGACAGTAATATATAACCAGCTGCATCTGCACCTGGACAGTAATATAGACAGTAATATATAACCAGCTGCATCTGCGCCTGGATAGTAATATATACAGTAATATATAACCAGCTGCATCTGCGCCTGGACAGAAATATATACAGTAATATATAACCAGCTGCATCTGCACCTGGACAGTAATATATACAGTAATATATAACCAGCTGCATCTGCGCCTGGACAGTAATATAGACAGTAATATATAACCAGCTGCATCTGCGCCTGGACAGTAATATAGACATTAATATATAACCAGCTGCATCTGCGCCTGACAGTAATATATACAGTAATATATAACCAGCTGCATCTGCGCCTGGACAGTAATATATACAGTAATATATAACCAGCTGCATCTGCGCCTGGACAATAATATAGACAGTAATATATAACCAGCTGCATCTGCGCCTGGATAGTAATATAGACAGTAATATATAACCAGCCACATCCGCGTCCGACTTATTACGATCAAAGGCCGAGCCACGCTCTACCTGTCTTTCAAGTTTCTTTTCAAGTCCAGTTAATTGCCTAAAGTGGTGCAATTTGATCGTTAACGTTGTTGATTGCGATGAACGATATACGGCGATTTAATTAAATATTCTGGGCTTCGATTTAATAGAGTCTGTCGTAAGTCATTGGTCGTTTTTCATGGTAACTCACAGGTTATACTCGAGAAACCCGAGTATCACAGGAACAACCAGTCGTTGCTCGGGTTCAAGTCGAGTTGGGATCCAAGTAGCTACAATAATTTGCCTCCGATATGTTACCTCGCATGAGGTATGGAGCCAGGTAGCAATTTTGTTTCTAGAACCCTAGTAACCCACGTTCTAGTGGTTCTCGTGTTATTCGTGTGGCTACCCGTGAGATACAACGAAACATGCCCATTAATAATAACGCACTTCCTAGTTAGGCAGAAATGACTGGTCGTGACAAAAAGGATTTGCTCTACTGATCAGTGCAGCATTAAATCGGCCTGCACATTCAGTTCATGATGAACTAGATTGGTCAGTAAGCGAGGCTTACGGAATACCCCCCGTGTGGGCCCAGGTACCCCTAAACATGTAAAATTTTCCAAGTGTGGGCTTGTGACCTTGAGAGCTTAGCGGGGGCGGCACGAACGTGAAATGTGAAGCAGATCCGAGTAAGGATATAGAAGTTATAACCGATTTCTCTGATGTTAAGTTAAGTATGTGATCTTGACCTTGGGATACGGGGATATGTCACAGCATGATAGTAGAGCCTTAGAGGAATGCATGCGTGAAATATTAAGAATTTTAGATGAAGTTATAACAAATTTCTCTGATGTTAAGTTTTGTAAAGAGACCATGTATTTGACCTCGACCATGGGATAAGCGGAGGTTGGACGGTCGTGGATTTGGCACAGCATGATAGTAGAGCCTTACAGGAATGCATGTGTGAAATATTAAGCATTTTAGATGAAGGAAATAGAAGTTATAACAATATTTCTCTGATGTTAAGTTTTGTAAAGAGACTAAGTATTTGACCTTGACCATGGGATCAGCAGGGGTTGGACGGTCGTGGATTTGGCACAGCATGGTAGTAGAGCCTTACAGGAACGCATGTGTGAAATATTAAGCATTTTAGATGAAGGAAATAGAAGTTTTAACAATATTTCTCTGATATTAAGTTTTGTAAAGAGACTAAGTATTTGACCTTGACCATGGAATCAGCGGGGGATGGACAGTCGTGGATTTGGCATAGCATGGTAGTAGAGCCTTACAGGAATGCATGTGTGAAATATTAAGCATTTTAGATGAAGGAAATAGAAGTTATAACAATATCTCTCTGATGTTAAGGTTTGTAAAGAGACTAAGTATTTCACCTTGACCATGGGATCAGCGGGGGTTGGACGGTCGTGGATTTGGCACAGCATGGTAGTAGAGCCTTACAGGAATGCATGTGTGAAATATTAAGCACTTTAGATGAAAGAAATAGAAGTTATAACAATATTTCTCTGATGTTAAGTTTTGTATAGAGGACTAAGTATTTCACCTTGACCTTGGGTTCAGCGGGGGGGGGTTGGGACGGTCGTGGATTTGGCACAGCATGGTAGTAGAGCCTTACAGGAATGCATGTGCGAAAATATTAAGCATTTTAGATGAGGAAAATAGAAGTTATAACAATTTTTATTTCTCTGATGTTAAGTTTTGTAAAGACGACTAAAGTATTTCACCTTGAACCATGGGAATCAGCGGGGGTTGGACGGTCGTGGATTTGGCACAGCATGGTAGTAGAGCCTTACAGGAATGCATGTGTGAAATATTAAGCATTTTAGATGAAGGAAATAGAAGTTATAATAATATTTCTCTGATGTTAAGTTTACGGGCGGGCGGACGGACGGACGGACGGACGGACGGACGGACATTTGGGAGCTATGAGCTATTTGTTCTTTAAAAGATCAAAGGAATAGCTCCAAAATTTCAATAGAATTACAAGCTAACTGAATAATACAAAGGAATCTTGTTCCTAACCACGCCCCTAAGCTCCTAAACCCCCGATGTTGGCACGGACGGGACGGGACGGGACGTGACGGGACGGGACGGGACGGGACGGGACGGGCGGGCGGACGGACGGACGTTCAAACATTTGGGAGTTATGAGGCACCGCTATATAAAAGATCAAAGGGTTAGCTCCTAAATATCAAAGAGTTAGCTCCTAAATTTATGAGGCACCGACAATATCAAAGAGATCAAAGGTACTAACCCTTACCCTAAGCTCCTAAACCCCCGATGTTGGCCCGGACGGACGGACGGACGGACGGACGAACTTACATTTCGGACCTTAGGGGGTGCTTGCTATATAAAAGATCAAAGGAAATACCCTGTAAGACACAATAGGCTTACGGGGTACGGATTAAGTTCCATTGTGTTCTAACCCTAACCTATTGTCTTAGACCACGCCCCCTACCCCATAAGTACCCTAATGTGTGCCCGGACGGACGGACGGACGGACCTGACTCCAGTATACCCCCCCCACAACTCGTTGCGGGGGGTATAATAATATAGTGAAATAGTAAACACATATCAAGTTGCAGGAGTCTGCAAGTTGATCAGCGTTTACACTGGTCACACATTAAGTAAAGCACGTTTTTTTGCGTCGCAACATTTTAAGAATCAGGACTGATTCCCGATTTTTTATGGGCGCCGAATAACAACATCGTTTGAGCTGGGCCCAAACTACTGTTTCGAGTGATGTCACAACCACCTGCGACATTAAATATGTGTGTCACTATTTATAGTAAATACTGGAGCTTTTCTCCTTTGATAATAATTGAAATAAAGACAGTTTTTTAAATACATTTAAATACAGTTTATTTAATTTCACATGATAACTTTAATCTGCGAATATATACTATTATCATCTAAAACATGGATTCACTCTATTATGCTTTGCTATTTCCTAAATCCGACGGGTACAGTAGTCGACAAATATACCAAAATCGCAAGATGCGATAGCTCGAAAGACGCGATCACTCGAACAAAATATGCAGGCCCGGGGCATTTCGAGCCATCGCGATTTCACTGTATAACCAGCTCCATCCGTGCCTAGACAGTAATATATAACCACGCCTAGATGGTGATATATACAGTAATATATAACCAGCCACATCCACACCTAGACAGTGATATATAGTGATATATAACCAGCCACATCCACACCTAGACAGTGAGATATACAGTGATGTATAACCAGCCAGATCCGCCCCTAGACAGTGAGATATACAGTGATGTATACCAGCCAGATCCGCCCCTAGACAGTGAGATATTACAGTGATTTAAACCCAGCCAAATCGTCCCCATACAGTGAGATACAGTGATATACCAGCCACATCCGTCCCAAGACAGTGAGATACAGTGATATATAACCAGCCACATCCGCCCCTAGACAGTGAGATATACAGTGATGTATAACCAGCCAGATCCGCCCCTAGACAGTGAGATATACAGTGATGTATAACCAGCCAGATCCGCCCCTAGACAGTGAGATATACAGTGATATATAACCAGCCACATCCGTCCCAAGACAGTGAGATACAGTGATATATAACCAGCCACATCCGCTCCTAGACAGTGATATATACAGTAATATATAACCAGCTACATCTGCGCCTAGACAGTGATATATACAGTAATATATAACCAGGCACATCCGCTCCTAGACAGTAATATATAACCAGCCACATCTGCGCCTAGACAGTGATATATATAGTAATATATAACCAGCCACATCCACACCTAGACAGTGTATATACAGTAATATATAACCAGCCACATCCGCCCCTAGACAGTAATATATACAGTGATATATAACCAGCCACATCCACCCCTAGACAGTAATATATAACCAGCCACATCCATGCATAGACAGTGGTATATACAGTAATATATAACCAGCCACATCCGCCCCTAGACAGTGATATATACAGTAATATATAACCAGCCACATCCACACCTAGACAGTGATATATACAGTAATATATAACCAGCCACCTCCACACCTAGACAGTGTGAATATATCAGTAATATATACCAAGGCACATCCGCCCACAGTAATATATAACAGCCACATCCGCTATACAGTAATATATAACCAGCCACATCCGCGCCTAGACAGTGATATATACAGTAATATATAACCAGCCACATCCGCACCTAGACAGTGATATATACAGTAATATATACCCAGCCACATCCGCGCCTAGACAGTAATATATACAGTGATATATAACCAGCCACATCCACCCCTAGACAGTAATATATAATCAGCCACATCCGCTCCTAGACAGTAATATATACAGTGATATATAACCAGGCACATCCGCCCCTATACAGTAATATATAACCAGCCACATCTGCGCCTAGAGAGTGATATATACAGTAATATATAACCAGCCACATCCACACCTAGACAGTGACAAAAACAGTAATATATAACCAGCCACATCCGCGCCTAGACAGTAATATATACAGTGATATATAACCAGCCACATCCACCCCTAGACAGTAATATATAATCAGCCACATCCGCTCCCAGACAGTAATATATACAGTGATATATAACCAGCCACATCCACCCCTAGACAGTAATATATAACCAGCCACATCCATGCATAGACAGTGGTATATACAGTAATATATAACCAGCCACATCCGCACCTAGACAGTGACATATAGAGTGATATATACCCAGCCACATCCGCGCCTAGACAGTGATATATACAGTGAATTATAACAAGCCACATCCACACCTAGACAGTGATATATACAGTAATATATAACCAGCCACATCCGCACCTAGACAGTGATATATAGAGTGATATATACCCAGCCACATCCGCGCCTAGACAGTGATATATACAGTGAATTATAACAAGCCACATCCACACCTAGACAGTGACAAAAACAGTAATATGTAACCAGCCACATCCACCCCGAGACAGTAGTATATAACCAGCCACATCCGCGCCGAGACAGTGATATATACAGTAATATATAACCAGCCACTCCCGTGCCTAGACAAGTAATATATAGAGTAATATATAACCAGCCACATCTGCGCCTAGACTGTGATATATACAGTAATATATAACCAGGCACATCCGCCCCTAGAGAGTAATATATAACCAGCCACATCCGCGCCTAGACAGTGATATATACAGCAATATATAACCAGCCACATCCGCGCCTAGACAGTGATGTATACAGTAATATATAACCAGGCACATCCGCCCCTAGACAGTAATATATAACCAGCCACATCCGCACCTAGACAGTGATATATACAGTAATATATAACCAGCCACATCCGCGCCTAGACAGTGATATATAACCAGCCACATCCGCGCCTAGACAGTGATATATACAGTAATATATAACCAGCCACATCCGCACCTAGACAGTGATATATACAGTGATATATAACCAGCCACATCCGCGCCTAGACAGTGATATATACAGTAATATATAACCAGCCACATCCGCGCCTAGACAGTGATATATACAGTGATATATAACCAGCCACATCCGCGCCTAGACAGTGATATATACAGTAATATATAACCAGCCACATCCGCGCCTAGACAGTTATATATACAGAGGTCCAGATAAGGTGCGTATTTGCAGAGACAATGCGTACCAAAAAGCAATTAAAATGTCCGGTACGCAATACTTTGTTATCCTGTAGCGTACTCCTCAAATTTATTTTCAGTCTGTCGCATACAGCTAGATTTGTTCATGTATACAATCCTACAAAATCATCGCCGATGATCTGTGCGGGGCACAGCAGACATTTCATTATTTTGAATGTGTCAGGTTTATATTTTACATGTGGGACAGTATCATAAGTAAGAAATGAAAATATGGTAACATTATTACTATTTCGACCAACGCATACGTTGAATAAAATGGCGGTCGAATTAACTAAGTTAAAATAGGACGAGTTGAACGGCGCCCAAATTCACTAATTAATATAATCGTAGTAGCGATAGATACTATAAATAACACAATCGGATCATGTCAGATTTTCGTAGAAAATTGGTGACACATGGCTCAACAAAATGGCAGCCACAACAAACGTGGAAGAAAAAAATTGCGAAAGTCCACCACCAATGTTAACCTTATTTCGATTTATTTTACAACCGATGCAAAGGTGGAATCTCAATCCATTGCACAAGGCATCATACAGTCATTTTGTTGAGCTCGGTGTGTGGCGACCCCAAATTAATCGTGATTGACATTATTGATGAATTGCTGTCAAACGTGGTCGGCCAAAAAAACATGGATCGTGTGTTGCAAAGATCAATCTGCCAATCAAAGCTTTCTTGATCAGCGTATGCACTGTTTGTCATTCTGATAATGAAACATCTCGCATGATTTTGTTAGTACATGATACTGCTTGTTACATAACTTATAACTTTAAGTGTGCTAGCAGATCCGGAACAACACTGGTCACAAATTCCATAAGCCCAATTACTCTAGTAACAGTTACTTATATGTACTTGGAATCATTGAAAACTTGAACTAATCATTTTGGTGTTCTTATAAGTAAGTGAAGCAGTGTTACCATACACATGTAAGTATAACACTGCTTCAATTAATTATATGAACAACAAAACAGTACCATTAATACATAAATTAGTACGATTTGTTTCCAAATCGGTTTTTGTAAATCAAAATATGGAAATACCCAATTGAATTTTTTTTATGGGGTAACGTTTTTAAAATACCCAATTGAAAATTGAGAATATCCCATTGATTTCAAAAGTATGGAGTAACAGTACCCAATGTCAAATTCCTTATCTGGAGTCCTGATATATAGTGATATATAACCAGCCACATCCGCCCCTAGACAGTGATATACAGTAATATATAACCAGCCACATCCGCACCTAGACAGTGACATATATAGTTATATATAACCAGCCACATCCACGCCTAGACAGTGATATATACAGTGATATATAACCAGCCACATCCGCACCTAGACAGTGATATATACAGTGATATATAACCAGCCACATCCGCACCTAGACAGTGATATACAGTAATATATAACCAGCCACATCCGCACCTAGACAGTGATATACAGTAATATATAACCAGCCACATCCGCACCTAGACAGTGATATATACAGTGATATATAACCAGCCACATCCGCACCTAGACAGTGATATATAACCAGCCACATCCATGCATAGACAGTGGTATATACAGTAATATATAACCAGCCACATCCGCACCTAGACAGTGATATACAGTAATATATAACCAGCCACATCCGCACCTAGACAGTGATATATACAGTGATATATAACCAGCCACATCCGCACCTAGACAGTGATATATAACCAGCCACATCCGCACCTAGACAGTGATATATATAGTTATATATAACCAGCCACATCCACGCCTAGACAGTGATATATACAGTGATATATAACCAGCCACATCCGCACCTAGACAGTGATATATATAGTTATATATAACCAGCCACATCCACGCCTAGACAGTGATATATAACCAGCCACATCCGCACCTAGACAGTGATATATACAGTGATATATAACCAGCCACATCCGCACCTAGACAGTGATATATACAGTGATATATAACCAGCCACATCCGCACCTAGACAGTGATATATATAGTTATATACCAGCACTCCACGCCTAGACAGTGATATAACAGCACATCGCACCTAGACAGTGATATATACAGTGATATATAACCAGCCACATCCGACCTAGACAGTGATATATACAGTGTATATAACCAGCCACATCCACACCTAGACAGTGATATATACAGTGATATATAACCAGCCACATCCACGCCTAGACAGTGATATATACAGTGATATATAACCAGCCACATCCGAACCTAGACAGTGATATATACAGTAATATATAACCAGCCACATCTGCTAAGAAAACAAGAGTTAGTTTGTTCAAATCGGTCCGGTAATTCTGAAATTATTGCGAAAAATAGATTTGAAGTGGGACAGTTTTGACAAGGTGGAGGAGCTCGATAAGCTGGTAGAAAAACATTTTTTTTTAGAAATTCACTCCGAAACCCGGCTAGATAGCTTGGAAATGGTCTAACTAAGAAAACAAGAGTTAGTTTGTTCAAATCAGTCCAGTAATAATAAAATTATTCCAACACTATTGAGGTGAAGTGAGACACTTTTTCCGTTGCTATTTTGAACCCACTGGTCACATGACGAGAGGTCAAAGTTGATAAAATAAAGCTAGTACGGCTGGTACCCGGTTACATTGTAATTATATGCAAACTGAGCACCAAAACAAAAGTCCAAGTTTATTATGCTACTTTGATGTATATACGATACGGTTAGTAGCGATATAGATGATGTTTATTCAGCCCCCTTTATTAGGTTACTTCAGACGCTGGTTGCGGTATAAACAGTAATATATAACCAGGCACATCCTCCTCTAGACAGTAATATATAACCGGCCACATCCGCGACGAGACAATGATACATACAGTAATATATAATGAGTTGCATTTATTGTAATTTATTGTAATGGCTAAGGTTTAAATCAGGGCTCAAATAAAGTACTGGATCTTATCAAGTGATGTGTGTCCTATATTACCTGTTCACTGAGCCCCTCGACGTTAAGGCCATCACTGGACTCGCTCGTGTCACCTTCAGACTCGCTCGCCCCACTCTCCTGGCCATGTAGTTCGTGGTGCCGGTGCAGCTGGTGGCCGTGGTGGCTGAAACAGCAATTACATAACAGTAACATGCAGAAAATCAATTGAAAACAAGATAAGAGATGGACAATATTATGTTAAAATGACATGAAACATTAGAAAATGTGAAAATTAACAACCTGTTAGCACATTCTAAACAAACAGCATTAGTGGTTCTAAATAGAGAGTGTAATAATGATTCATCAATTTATTATACAAATTAGCAAGTTTTGTCAGTCATACTGGAGGCCACATTGAATTAGATGGATCTTTCACACTGTATTGTAATATGCTTTATTTGATAAAATGTATAGTTAATGTGTATTAATTCCAGAAGATAGACTTATGCTAAAGTAATTGCTTGTCGAGCCCATCGTGGAAAGCGAGACATAGTGGTCATAGTGGCATATGTACGTCCGTCCATGGGAGAGACTGTCCTAAATGCACATCACTTATATCTCTCCAATCATAATAAGATTGTGTTACAACGTTTACAAAATTTCCGTTTTTTTAAATACCTTATACGTAGATTTGCAACGCAATGTCGAGTCAGCATGAAACGTGTCAACATGAAACGTCAAACTTTTTTTGTTACCATCCATACATGATTTGGCCTTCCTACATACGGTCAATATCAAATTACAGTGCGTTAACGGTTTTACGAAATTTGACTTAAACGTTTTAAGTACGATATACATGTATATCTAACCACATAAATACACCCTGATACGATCACTACATATTGGGAATATCAATACACCCTCGGACTAGCAACAGCACAGATGGGCTCAACATGCGTGCTGCCCCCTTCTGTATGTATATTGGACAACGTTTTCAAGTTTTGGCAGCCATCTTGGACGTGATATTATTTCAAATACAAGAAACGAGGCAAAGCCACGAAGGTTTTTTCCAAGCATAAACACTTGGATAACATAATTATACCCACTTTTTGTAGACTAAATGGCCGTGGCCTGCATGTCGCGCCTTGGGACGAGGCATGGACACTAAAAAAATAGATATAGTAGATGGAAAAACTTTAATGAAAAAAAAAATTTAACCGGACACACGGACGGACGGACGGACGGACGGACGGATGCCAAAATGCCGACAATATCGCGCTTTCCGCAAGCGGGTGCGAACAATGATGATAAACACCCATGTGAAGTATCAAGTAATGGATGAAGCTGTTGCAGAGTATAGTACACAAAAAACTTTAACAAAAAATTCAAAGTAATTGGACCTTGACATTGGGCACAGGGCCGCACGGTTGGGGGCTAGAATGACAATATGGATGATGATAAACACCCATGTGAAGTTTCAAGGTAATGGGCGAAGCAGTTGCAGAGATATAGTATAAAAACGAAAAACTTTTAACCAAAAAAACTTTAACCAGACGTACGTTAAAAAGTTAACGTTGAAAATGGCTAAGTCAATTACGTAGAAATAATAGGTGAAGGTAAAAAAAATGGTCACATGTTTGATAGTTGTATGTGGTAGGCACCCCTTGGTTATGAAGCTGTGAAAGTTTGGTGGTCCTAGGTGGCACAGTACCAAAGAAATGGACTTAAACACGAAAACTTAACATTGTAAACGCAAAAACTTAACATTAAAAATGGCTAAGTCGACTGCGCGGAAAAAATGGGTCAAGTAAAACAAGAAACGAGGCAAAGCCACGAAGGCCAGGTTTTTTCCAAGCATGGACACTTGGATAACATAATTATACCCACTTTTTGTAGACTAGATGGCCGTGGCCTGCATGTCGCACCTTGGGGCGAGGCATGGACACTAAGAAAATAGATATAGTAGATGGAAAAACTTTAACGAAAAAACTTTAACCGGACACACGGACGTACGGACGGACGGACGTATGCCAAAATGCCGACGATATTGCGCTTTCCGCAAACGGGTGCGACAATGATGATAAACACCCATGTGAAGTATCTAGGTAATGGGTGAAGCAGTTGCAGAGATATAGTACACGAAAAAACTTTAACAAATAAATTCAAAGTAATTTGATCTTGACATTGCGAACAGGGGCCGCACGATTGGGGGTTAGAATGAAAATATGGACGATGATAAACACCCATGTGAAGTTTCAAGGTAATGGGCGAAGCAGTTGCAGAGATATAGTATAACGAAAAAGTTTTAAGCAAAAAATTTAACCAGACGTACGTTAAAAAGTTAATGTTGAAAGTCAATTACGTAGAAATAATAGGTGAAGGTAAAAAAATGGTCACATGTTGGATAGTTGTATGTGGTAGGCACCCCTTGGTTATGAAGCTGTGAAAGTTTGGTGGTCCTAGGTGGTACAGTAGCAAAGAAATGGACTTAAACACGAAAACTTAACATTGTAAACGCGAAAACTTAACATAGAAAATGGCTAAGTCGATTGCGCGGAAAAAATGGGTCAAGTTAAAAAAAAAGTAACATGTTGGATAGTGATATGTGGTGGGCACCCCTTGATTATGAAGCTGTGAAAGTTTGGTGGTCCTAGGTGGTACAGTAACAAAGAAATGGACTCAAACACAAAAACTTAACATTGATTGTGGACGCCGCCAGCCGCCCGCCCGCCCTGCCGCCCTGCCGCCCTGCCGCCCTGCCGCCCTCCCGCCCGCCCGGCTTTCGCCATTCCAATAGCCTGCATTTTTTTTAAAAAAACCTGGCTAACAATTCATATATGTTGTGAAGAAAATGTAACTTTTAAATATTTTGTTGGCATTCTTGGCAGCCATCTTGGATATTTGAAACGTTAAGCGACTCATACTTATTGAAAAGGTTAATATATGTATTATTCAGTATTATTCAGTGATATGCTGCCACCATATGTGTGAATATGTTCATTAATGTCACCTTTACGTGTTTTTTCAGATCTCTGGCGATTTTATGTCTAATACTATTCGCCTATAAGTATATTTGACAAAATGGGCCTGGGAGCACATATATATATCATACATCAATCAATAAAGGTCACCAATGAATTGCCAATTCACAGAAAACTGTACTAATTGTCATATTCACTAACAGAACAGGTGAAGAAAGAGATAGATGATATGTTGGAAGTAGGAATAGCCGAGAAAACAAAATAGTAATTGTGAACAAGATAAGGTGGCTTGTTGGCACACGAATGCCCCCAGGTGGTATATTTTCGAAACTCTGACAAACATCTTAATGTGCCACACACACGGACGGACACAGTCCAAACAATACATGCATCCGGCTTTACCGAGACCAGGGGCATAACAAGACAATAGCATTTGATCCACAACAAATGCTAAAGTTAGAAGAGATTTTAGCTAGACTGGGAGATGCACAATATCTAGCAAAATAGAAATTACAAAATGATATTGGAAAACATGAACATAACCCTAACCCTAGATGAAGAGGGCAAATAAAAACAAGAGGGCCATGATGGCCCTAATTCGCTCACCTGACTCCAAGAACACCAAATGAGAGTGTGACATTGAGTTCATGTGTTTTAAAAAAATTGTGCTATTTTTAGATGGCGGTCATCTTGGATTAAGCGATGACTCTCATTTTACCAAATCTGAAAATGCTTCACCCAAGGATCTTAACTTACTATGAAGTTTGGCCAGCATCGGCCATGTGGTTCCTCAGAAAAAGACGTTCAAAATCTCGAATTAATGGACCTTTTGGCGACCATCATGGATGACATAATCATCCGATTCCGACAAATATTGCACCAGAGCAATCGCCTAATATCTTCAATTTGATATACGACATGAGCATATTCAGTCAAAAATAAAATTTGAACGCACGGGATACACCCATTTTAACACCTTTGAAAGAGCATTCTACATCAATCATTCCTACCAAGTTTCGTCGAAATCCGGCTGGCGGTTCACGAGAAAAATATTTTTTAAGAATTTGTGCTATTTTTAGACGGTGGCCATCATGGATTAGCGATGACCAACATTTTAACAAATCTGAAAAGGCTTCACCCATGGACCATAACTGTGAAGTTTGGCCACTATGGGCCAAGCGGTTCGTGTGAAGAAGAATTTTGAAATCTCTAATAAAAGAATGACCATCCAAATTCGACAAAAATGTACCAGAGCGATCGCCTCTTTGATACCTTCGATTTGATATAGACATGACCATATTTGGTCCAAAATAAAATTTTGACCCCGGGGTCACCATTTTAACAACTTTGAAAGAGCATTGTACATCGATCATTCCTACCAAGTTTCGTCGAAATCCGGCTGGCGGTTCAGGAGAAGAAGATTTTTTAAGAATTTGTGCTATTTTTAGACAGCGGCCATCTTGGATTAGCGACGACCTCCGTTTAACAAATCTGTGAAGTTTGGCCACCATGTGCCAAGCGGGTTCGTGTGAAGAAGAATTTTGAAATCTCTAATAAAAGACGACCTTTTGAACTTTCGGCGGCCATCTTGGATGACCATCCAATTTCGACAAAAAATGTACCAGAGTGATTGCCTCTTTGATACCTTCGATTTGATATAGACATGACCATATTCGGTCAAAAATAAAATTTTAGCCCAATTTGACCCCATGGGCCATTTTTGACCCCGGGGGTCACCATTTTAACAACTTTGAAAGAGCATTGTACATCGATCATTCCTACCAAGTTTTGTCGAAATCCGGCTAGCAGTTCATGAGAAGAAGATTTTTTAAGAATTTATGCTATTTTTACATGGCGGCCATCTTGGATTAGCGATGATCTCCATTTTAACAAATCTGAAAAGGCTTCACCCATGGACCATAACTTTTAAGTTTGGCTACGATGGACCAAGCGGTTCATGTGAAGAAGTATTTTGAAATCTCTAATAAAAGAACAACTTTTTTACCTTTTGGTGGCCATCTTGGATGACATAAACATCCGATTTCGACAAAAAAATGCACCAGAGTGATCGCCTCGTTGATACCTTCGATTTGATATATAACATGACCATATTCGGTCAAAAATAAAATTTGATCCCAATTTGACCCCACGGGCCACGCCCATTTTTGACCCCGGGGTCACCATTTTAACAACTTTGAAAGAGCGTTGTACATCGATCATTCCTATCAAGGTTGGCGGTTCTTGAGAACAAGATTTTTTAAGAATTTATGCTATTTTTAGATGGCGGCCATCTTGGATTACGTAATGACGTCATTTTAACAATTTTGTAATCCCCCTACCTATGGACAATGACCATGAAGTTTGGTGACTATAGGCCCAATGGTTACCGTTGAGAAGACATTTGAAAATGTTCACGGACGACGACGGACGACGGACGACGGACGACGGACGACAACGGACACATTGCGGTAACAATAGCTCACATGAGCTTCGCTCAAGTGAGCTAAAAAGTCGTAAATCCAATTCGACAATATAAATGTAATGTAATGTCTCCTTTGGGCTCACAAACTCGCCAGCAACATTAGTATGGTTAATAAAGAACATTTTTAAATCATTTTCAGAGTAGTTTATAGATCAAATGATTATATTTAGCTTGCATGAAAAGACTGTTTTGAGCAAATATGGCAGCAAAACAAAGTAAAGCAATTACAATTCTTGGCACACAGAGTGGGAAAAAGAGAAGTAAATCCAACAACAAAGAAAATACAAGCAAAACAATACAATTATCAATTCTATACCACAGCCAAAAATATAGAAAGAAGAAATGCCATTTATTGGAGCTATAATTTTTATGGAAAAATTAACAAATCCCAATTTTGCAGAAATTGCAACACCACTGAAAGATTTGACAGTATAAACAATACAAAATAAGGTGAAGTGTTTATAAGATGGCCGCGGCACGCATGTCGAGCCCGCCGAGGCATTTGATGGTCTCGGAGTGTATTTATTTGAAGTTTGAATTAACGGTTGTGGAGATATAAGGTATGTAAAAGCTTTAACGCCAATTTTAAAGTAATTTGACCTCGATCTTGGCCATGTGGGCTGCATGGGTGAGCTATAGAATGAAAATATAGATAATAATAAGGAATTATTTAAGTAAATCGGAGTAAATGTTGTGGAGATATAAGATATGTAAAAACTTTAACACAAATTTCAAAGTCATTTGACCTTGACCTTGGGCATGTGGACCAGATGGGCAGGCTATAGAATAAAAATATGGATGATGAATAAGAAGAATTGGATGTTGGAAGTAAATTGGAGTAAGTGTTGTGGAGATATAAGGTGTGTAAAAACTTCAACACAAATTTCAAAGTCATTTGACCTTGACCTTGGGCATATGGACCACATGGGCAGTCTATGGAATGAAAATATGAATGATGAAATGGTAGTATTGGAAGTTGGAAGTAAATTGGAGTAACGATTGTTGAGATAATTATAAGGTATGTAAAAACTTTAACGCAGATTTTATAATAACGCAAACTTCTAAGTCATTTGACCTTGACCTTGGGCCGCATGATTAGGACACAGACTGAATATATGGATGATGCCCAATAAGCATACAAAGTTTCTAACAAATCTGACTTCTGGTGACAGAGATAGTAGGTATGCGAAAACTTCAACACACATTTTGACAGAAACTTGTCATTTTACCTTGACCTTGAGGCACAGGGGCTGCATGAGTGAGACACAGCATGAATATATGGATGATGACTAAAAAAGTTGATGAATTTTCAAGTCAATGTGACTTAGGACTGCAGAGATATAAGGTATTTAAAAACATGTACCTATATCCATGGTGACACGTACCTGTATCCATGATGACATGTATCTGTATACGAGGGGTGTTCATAAAATACCCAGACAAGTTCCATAAAATCCATGTTTGTACTTCTGAAAATTACATACATGATGATTGACATATCCTGTATCCATGGTAACACATACATGTATTCAAGGCAACATGAACCTGTATCCATGGCGACACAATAATGTATTTGTGGCTATACATACCTGTAATCATGACAACATATACCTGTATCCATGGCAACATGCATCTGTAGCTATGGTGACATATGCATGTATCCATGGCAACACATACACACATTCAAGGCAAAATGTACCAGTATCCATGGCGACACAATTCTGTATCCGTGGTGACACAATCCTGTATCCGTGGCTATACATACCTGTATTCATGCCAACACATACCAGTATCCATGGTGATATGTATCTGTATCCAGGATCACACATACCTGTATCCGTGGTGACATGTACCTGTATCCATAGTGACACGTACCTGTATCCGTGGTGGGCACACTCGCACTCCTCGCCCTCATCCCCGGACTCGTCAGTGTGCAGCCCATCGGCGTCGTCGGCTTCGCTGTCGTCCCCACTGCCTGACTCCCGCTCCTCCAGTGGCTCGTGGACGTAGCGTTTGTGTCGCGCCGCCAACTTACCCTTCGCCACGTCCACCTCTGGCGTCCCGGGCTTCACCTGCCAATCATCGGGCACGCAATGATAATGCTACTTACGTATGTGCATATGAAACTAGATTTGTCAGTCAACGAAGGCTTACGGAATACTGCCGGGTGGGCCCTGGTGCCATTTTTCTAAGCATTTGACCTTGATGTAGGCATTAGCGGTGTTGTAGATTTGTCACAGAATGATGGGAGATCACCATGTGAATGCATGTGTGAAAAATATCAAGAAGTTCTGTGAAAGAAAACTAATTATAAGTGCATTTATCTGCTACATTAAAGTTGTGATGGACAGACGGATACATATGCATACACGGAAAATCCGACTCCAGTATACCCTCTACAACTCGCTGCGGGGGTACAAATTATAAATGTATCCGACAGCATGCACAGACTGGAGACATTATGTATGTGAGTTTCGAGAATATTTGAAAGCATGTGAAATATGCCAGTTTCTGAAGGTCGTTATTATGTGCAGCCTCAATGGTTGTTTGTTTGTTTGTTTGTTTATTAGTGTTTAACGGCCTATCAACAGCTAAGGTCATGTAAGGCCGGGAAAACGGGTTCCATCCCATTTTAACCTGTTGCATTGGGGGGAAAATCCCAAAATCAGAACGGAATATTTACATCGAGAACAAATATATTCAGTCCTGAAATTAGAATAACCAGACCTGGTGCCAGGTCCATACCACACCAAAGTCACTTGGCCCCTTCCCCTAAAATAGGATTACAAATATCGTAATACTCACATTAGGGGTATAACCAGATTCAACTGTCACATACAAAATGCCAAAGACGTATGTGAGGGCCAAACCAGGTCTCCAGTCGAGATTCCGGCAAGGATGAACCCCGATCGTTAAATTACCCATTGCGTGGTCCCACCTGCCACCCACGCCTCAATGGTTGTAGGCATTAAAGTGATATGGATATAAATGTTAAAGGTGGTTATAAATGGACATATAGACAAGCGTACAAACAGACAGACAGTGCCATATACCATGTCCACTGTTGGAGATTGTCCCCATCAGTGGGATGTCCCAAAGCCCTGGGTGCTAATACAATACACAGTTGAGACTTACCTGTGGTTTACGAGCCTCATCGCCTCCTTCCTCTGACACCTGTATACTCTCACTGCTGCTCAGGTCATACTTGACAGACTTCTCCGCTGCAGTATACAGGTATACATATACATCACACATACACAGGTATAGATAACTTCACAATACACAGGTATACAGCTAACTTCACACATACGCAGGTATACAGATAACTTCACACACACACACAGGTATACAGATAACTTCACACATACACAGGTATACAGATAACTTCACACATACACAGGTATACAGATAACTTCACACACACAGGTATACAGATAACTTCACACACACACAGGTATACAGATAACTTCACACACACACACACACACACACACAGGTATACAGATAACTTAACACACGCACACACGCACGCACGCACGCACGCACGCACGCACGACGCGCACGCACGCACACACGCACGCACGCACGCACGCACGCACGCGTACAGATAACTTCACACACACACAGGTATACAGATAACTTCACACATACACAGGTATACAGATAACTTCACACATACACAGGTATACAGATAACTTCACACATACACAGGTATACAGATAACTTCACACATACATAGGTATACAGATAACTTCACACATACACAGGTATACACATAACTTCACAATACACAGGTATATAACTTGACACACACACATGTATACATATAACTTCACACACACACAGTTATACAGATAACTTCACACATACACAGATATACAGCTAACTTTACACACACACACACACAAAGGTACACAGCTAACTCCACACACACACAGGTATACAGATAACTTCACACGCACACACATGTATACAGATAACTTCACACACACACAGGTATACAGCTAACTTCACACACACAGGTATACAGATAACTTCACACACAGGTATACAGATAACTTCACACAACACACAACGCACGCACGCACGCACGCACGCACGCACGCACGCACGCACGCACGCACGCACACACGCACGCACACACACACACACACACACACACACACACACACACGCACACACACACACACACTCACACACAACTTCACAATACACAGGTATACAGAGATAACTTCACACATACACAGGTATACACATAACTTCACAATACACAGGTATACAACTAACTTCACACATACACAGTTATTCACCTAACTGCACACAAACACAGGTATACGCATAACTTCAGACATACACAGGTATACCGGTAACTCCACATACACCGATTTACAGATCGCTTTACTCATATACAGGATTACAGATAACTTCACACATACACATGCATACAGCTCCACATTTACACAGATATACAACTAACTTCACACATACACAGGTATACAGATAACTTCACATATACAAGGGTATACAGACAATTCACTCATATACAGGTATAATGCTCACTTCACACATACACAGGTATACAGATAACTTCACACATACATGGGTATACAGACAATTCACTCATATACAGGTATAAAGCTAACTTCACACATACACATGTACACAGATAACTCCACACACATACAGATAAACAGCTAATTCCACACGTACACAAATACCTTCACAAATATACAGGTACAGTCAAACCTGTGCTAACGACCACTTGGGAATAGCGACCACCTGTCCACAACAGCCAGTTAATTAACCCGTCCAATTTTGTTCTTTATAAGACCTTGGAATAACGACCACCCCCGAACTGCGACCAGCAGCCAGCTATTTCATTCCCACATGGCATTTTTGTATGTGAACAGCGGCCATGTCATGTTTTTGTCGGCAAAAAAAAATAGCACCACAATCGCTATTTTCCTTTCATCACAATCGGGCGGCTATCATTTGAATTGCAACTGGTTGTATCCAATTAGTCAGTCATTGATTACATTCGCATACATTGGCACAATGTTCTTTTGAAATCATTCCGCCCAATATGGTCGGTGTCATTTTGGCGACATTAAACATTTTCCATGAAAAATATGGCAGAACGCCATTAACGGTAATTCCCGATATGTATTCCGTGTTGTGTATTCCATTACGCATAACACACCGCGCTTGTCAAGTATTACTACGTGTAAATTTCACACCGCGGGGCACAAGGCCATATGAAAGATCAATACACGCGGTTGCTGACATCAGTCACGTAGTCGACACTAGACTGGTACCCGGTCATGCTAATTAAACCGCTTACATGTAATTACGACAAGCTATGAAATGATGCACCAAAGCAAGCCGCGGGATGAACTATCATGAAGATAATTACTCCCCTTTGTATATAATTTCCAAAGCGAGGCTGGGTTCAAGAACAATAAAAACAAGATGACATAACAAAATAAATTTAATTGACTATTTTTGGCCATTTTCATGCAATTTTTAATTGATAACAAGAATTCTGCGGAATCAAATGTCTCGCCTTGTCCCGTCGCCTTGTCAATAATTGTTTTAGTATATGATAATAGTCGGTATATAGCACTTACGACCTTATGCTACTAGACAAAAATGAAAAATAATTTGAAACTAGAAATGTGGCCTGTCGGCACACGAATGCCCCCACTGGCAGCCAAAGAAAACGAGGCATATTTGATTATAAGCCATTTACCCGAGCGTTTTAAGGTTTCGCACGCACCCAAGTCTGTGACCTTTGACCCTGGGCCTTAAGCGGGGGGGGGGGGGGCGGGACGAATGTGGATTTGTCACAGGGTGGTAGAGGTACCATTGGAGCAATGTTCGTGTGTGAAATGTGAAGCAGATCCGAGCAAGGAAACAGAAAAAAAAACAATTGAAAAAAAAATTTTTGTTTTAAAGGCATTTACCCAGCGTTAAGGTTTACGAACGACACCAAGTCTTTTGTGGGGGGGGGGGACCTTGAACCATGGGATTAGCGGGGCGGCACGGATGTGGATTGTCACAGGCGGTAGAGGACCCATTGGAGCATGCGTGTGTGAAAAAATGTGAAGCAGATCCGAGCAACAACAGAAATTATAATTTCATTTACCCAGCGTTAAGGTTTCCGAACGGCACCAGTCTGTGACCTTGACCCTGGGTTAGCGGGGGCGGGACGAATGTGGATTTGTCACACGGCAGTAGAGGACCATTGAGCAATAGCGTGTGTTTTTTTTGAAATGTGAATGCAGATCCGAGCAGGGGAAACAGAAATTATAAGCAATTTAAACCGAGGGTTAAGGTTTCGTACGTAACGTACGGACGTTTTTTAACGGACGTACGTTACGTACGTATATTGGGGGGAACGGACGCCGGTTAAAAAAAAAAAAAAAACACTATATGCCCCCCTCACCATTCGGATGGCGGGGCATAATAAGCCATTTACCCGAGCGTTAAGGTTTCGAACGCACCAAGTCTGTGACCTTGACCTGGGCTTAGCGGGGGTGGACAAATGGTGGATTTGTCACAGGGCGGCAGAGGGCACCATTGGAGCAATGCGTGTGAAATGAAATGTGAAGTAGATCCGCGCAAGGAAAGGCAGAAATTGGACTAGAATGTGGCCAGTCGGCACACGAATGCCCCCGCTGGCAGCCTTAAAGAAAACAAGGCATTATTTGAATGTGGGTTTGTCACAGGGTGGCAGAGGACCATTGGAGCAATGCGTGTGTGAAATGTGAAGTAGATCCGAGCAAGGAAAACAGAAATTATAAGGCATTTACCCAGCGTTAAGGTTTCGCGAACGCACCAAGTCTGTGACCTTGACCGTCGGCTTAGCGGGGCACGCACGAATGATGGAGGGTAGAGGCCATTGGGCAATTGCGTGTGAAATGTGAGTAGATCGAGCAAGGACCATTATGGCATTTACCCAGCGTTAAGGTTTCGAACGTAGTGTGACTTGACCCTGCTTAGCGGGGAACGCAGATCCTGAGTTTGTCACAGGGTGAAACAGATTACCATGGAGCAATGCGTGGTGTGAAATGTGAAGCATCCGTCAAGGAAACAGAAATTACACGAATGTGGCTGTCAGCCACACGAAGCCCCCGCTGGCAGCCAAGAAAACAAGGCATATTTGAATGTGGATTTGTCACAGGGTGGCAGAGGACCATTGGAGCAATGCGTGTGTGAAATGTGAAGCAGATCCGAGCAAGGAAACAGAAATTATAAGCCATTTACACGAACGTTAAGGTTTCGAACGCACCAAGTCTGTGACCTTGACCCTGGGCTTAGCGGGGGCGGCACGAATGTGGATGTGTCACAGGGTGGCAGAGGACCATTGGAGCAATGCGTGTGTGAAATGTGAAGCCAGATTCGATGCAAGAAACAAGGAAAGAAATTATAAGGCATTTACCCACGTTAAGGTTTCTTGAACGCAACCAAGTCTGTGACCTTGACCCTGGGCTTAGCGGGGGCGGCACGAATGTGGATTGTCGAACCGGGAGGGGGCAGAGGACATTGGAGCAATGCGTGTTTGAAATGTGAAGCGAGATTAGCAAGGGAAACAAAAGAAAATTATAAGGCATTTACCCGTGTTAAGGTTTCCGTAGTAACTTACAATCGTAAGTCCGTACGTAAGCGTACAAAGAGCAAGTACGGACCGGAAACACTATATGGCCGCCTCACCAATTTCGGAATGCCCCCGGGGGGCATAAACCTTTAGCAGAGTTAAGGTTTCGAAGACCCAAGTCTGGTGACTTTGACCCTGGGTTAGCGAATGCGGGAAGAATGTGGATTTGTCACAGGGTGACAGAGGACCATTGGAGCAATGCGTGTGTGAAATGTGAAGCAGATCCGAGCAAGGAAACAGAAATTATAAGGCATTTACCCAGCGTTAAGGTTTCGAATGCACCAAGTCTGTGACCTTGACCCTGGGCTTAGCGGGGGCCGCACGAATGTGGATTTGTCATTTACGTACGTACGTACGGACGCCGGTAACACTATATGCCCCCCCTCACCATTCGGTGGCGGGGGCATAAAAAGACAGTTAATTTTGTATACCGTCTCCATTTCATAGGCTTATATTTCCAAAACAATTAACTAAACTACAAACAATTTTGGATGAAATGCGAAATGATGGACCACACGTTTCACAGGGGTGAACATTTTGAGACTTTTTTGCCATGTGGAGTAAAGAGAGTCAGCCTATTAGACCATTTCCCACAGAGTTGGGTTAACTTCCTGTCCCGGGCACCTGCAAGATGGCGGACAGCCGAGAGGTCAGAAATGTTTATTGTTTGTTTATTTGTTTTATTACGGTGTTTTCACATGTTTCAAAGTAAACAAATATGTAAAGCAATCAATGTTTAAATGTAGATGAATACCCAAAAGTCTCCGGATGTTCTTTACACCCACGGAGTTCGTCAGTAAGAGGCTAGTATAACGAAAAACTTTAACCAAAAAACTTTAACCAGACGTACGTTAAAAAGTTAACGTTGAAAATGGCAAAGTCAATTACGTAGAAATAATAGGTCAAGGTAAAAAAAATGGTCACATGTTGGATAGTTGTATGTGGTGGGCACCCCTTGGTTATGAAGCTGTGAAAGTTTGGTGGTCCTAGGTGGTACAGTACCAAAGAAATGGACTTAAACAAGAAAACTTAACATTGTAAACGCGAAAAGTTAACATTGACTGCGCGGAAAAAATGGGTCAAGTTCAAAAAAAGGTAACATGTTGGATAGTGATATGTGGTGGGCACCCCTTGGGTATGAAGCTGTGTTGGTCCTATGTGTTACAGTAACAAAGAAATGGACTCAAACACGAAAACTTAACATTGATTGTGGACGCCGCCCGCCGGCCCGCCGGCCCGCCTGGCTTTTGCCAATCCAATAGCCTAGATTTTTTTTTTTTTAAAAAACCTGGCTAAAAATGGAGAAAAAGTTTAAAAAAAAAAAGTTTAAAAATTAACAAAAAAATAATGCTCGCTACTGGAGCCCAGAATTTTTATAATAGTCCTATATTTATCTACATAATATCTGCACAGGTCCACATATTGCCACAATATTGTCAACACAGTTTACGGAAATGTAATACCCAGGTATAATAATTTACCTGTATAAACTAGATGGGTCAGTAAGCGAGGCTTACGGAATACCCCCCGCGTGGGCCCAGGTACCCCTAAAATATGTACAAATTTCCAAGTGTGTGGGCTTGTGACCTTGACTCTGGGATTAGCGTGAGCGGCATGAACGTGAATTTGTCACAGGGTGGTAGAGGTCCATTGGAGCAATGAGTGTGTGAAATGTGAAGCAAATTCGAGCAAGGAAATAGAAGTTATAACCGATTTCTCTGATGTTAAGTTTTGTAAAGAGACTACCGTATATACGGTATGTATGTGACGTTGACCTCGAGATCAGCGGGGATTTGTCACAGCATATGAAATATTAAGTATTTTCAATTAAAGAAATAGAAGTTATAACATATTTCTCTGATGTTAAGTTTTGTAAAGAGACTAAGTATGTGACCTTGACCTTGGGATCAGCGGGGGTTGGACAGTCGTAGATTTGTCACAGCATGATAGTACAACCTTAGAGGAATGCACAAGTGAAATAATAAGAATTTTCAATGAAGGAAATAGAAGTTATAACATTTCTCTGATGTTAAGTTTTGTAAAGAGTATTTGACCTTGACATTGGGATCAGCGGGGGTTGGACGGTCATGGATTTTGCACAGCATGGTAGTAGAGCCTTACAGGAATGCATGTGTGAAATATTAAGCATTTTAGATGAAGGAAATAGAAGTTATAACAATATTTCTCTAATGTTAAGTTTTGTAAAGAGACTAAGTATTTGACCTTGACCTTGGTATCAGCGGGGGTTGGATGGTCGTGGATTTGGCACAGCATGGTAGTAGAGCCTTACAGGAATGCATGTGTGAAATATTAAGCATTTTAGATGAAGGAAATAGAAGTTATAACAATATTTCTCTGATGTTAAGTTTTGTAAAGAGACTAAGTATTTGACCTTGACCTTGGGATCTGCGGGGGTTGGACGGTCGTGGATTTGGCACAGCATGGTAGTAGAGCCTTACAAGAATGCATGTGTGAAATATGAAGCATTTTAGATGAAGGAAATAGAAGTTATAACAATATTTCTCTGATGTTAAGTTTATCCGGACGGACGGACGGACGGACGGACAACCTGACTCCAGTATACCCCCCCACAACTCGTTGCAGGTGGTATAACTAGATTGGTCAGTAAGCGAGGCTTACGGAATACCCCCCGCGTGGGCCCAGGTACCCCTAAAATATGTAAAAATTTCCAAGTGTGTGGGCTTGTGACCTTGACTCTGGGATTGGTGCGAGTGGCATGAACGTGAATTTGTCACAGGGTGGTAGAGGTCCATTGGAGCAATGAGTGTGTGAAATGTGAAGCAGATCCGAGCAAGGAAATAGAAGTTATAACCAATTTCTCTGATGTTAAGTTTTGTAGAGACTACCGTATAACCTCGAATTAAAAAATTACCAAGGACCGCCAATTTCAAACACAAATAAGGATTTAAGGATTATTTGTGTTTGAAATTGGCGGTTATTGGTAATTTTTAAAAAAAAATTATTTGGGGGGGGGGGGGGGGGGGGGGGGGGGGGGGGGGGGGGGGGGGGGGGGGGGGGGGGGGGGGGTTTGGAGGGGGCGTTTATTAGGAGGGGGGCGGGGGCTTAATTCGAGGTTATGCGGTATGTATGTGATGTTGACCTCGAGATCAGCGGGGATTTGTCACAGCATATGAAATATTTAAGAATTTTCAATGAAAGAAATAGAAGTTATAACATATTTCTCTGATGTTAAGTTTTGTAAAGAGACTAAGTATGTGACCTTGACCTTGGGATCAGCGGGGGTTGGACAGTCGTAGATTTGTCACAGCATGATAGTACAACCTTAGAGGAATGCACAAGTGAAATAATAAGAACTTTCAATGAAGAAAATAGAAGTTATAACTTATTTCTCTGATGTTAAGTTTTGTAAAGAGACTAAGTATTTGACCTTGACCTTGGGATCAGCGGGGGTTGGACGGTCGTGGATTTGGCACAGCATGGTAGTAGAGCCTTACAGGAATGCATGTGTGAAATATTAAGAATTTTAATAGAATGAAGGAAATAGAAGTTAGAACAATATTTCTCTGATTTGTTAAGTTTTTTTGTAAAGAGACTAAGTATTTGTGACTGACCTTGGTATCAGCGGGGGTGGTTGGACGGTCGTGGATTTGGCACAGCATGGTAGTTAGAGCCTTACAGGAATGCATGTGTGAAATATCAAGCATTTTAGATGAAGGAAATAGAAGGTATAACAATATTTCTCTGATGTTAAGTTTACGGACGCACGGACGGACGCACGGACGGACGCACGGACAACCTGACTCCAGTATACCCCCCCCCCCCCACAACTCGTTACGGGGGGTATAATTACCTGTAATAATTTAGCTGGACATTTAGTGGTCAATCTGGAAATTTGCACATGCTTGCACATGCACAAGTGTTCAACTGGAGAAGGCTATTGTTCTCTCTACAGGTAAGGTGTACAGAGCCGCACGAGAAAACAGGTCTTCATGCATTAATGTTCAGTTTGTAACATAGAAAGAAATAGAGTTTGACCTTGACCCTGGAGCCCGGAATTTTTTTTAATAGTCCTATATTCATCTACATATCATAGTAAAGGTATGTATAAAGTTTGATGACTGTAGCTGATAAGGTGTTGAAGTAATGGCCGTAACACAAAAACTTAACATTGAATGATGACGCCGACACCGACTCCGGAAAAGCAAAACCTATGTCTCGCTTTCCGCTTCGCGGGCAAGACAAAAATCTGATGATACACTCCACGATCGTGCAATAGCGAATCGTCAGGTGGCCACTTCCCTTTGCCAGTCGTTGTTCACAGGTTCGACTGTATACAGATAACTCCACACTTACACAGATATACAGCTAACTTCACACATATATAGATATACAGCTAACTTCACACACACACACAGGTATACAGATAACTTCACAAATACACAAGTATACAGAAAACTCCACACCTACATAGATATACAGCTAACTTCACACATACACAGGTATACAGCTAACTTCACAATATACACAGGTATACACATAACTTCACAGATAAACAGGTATATACATAACTTCACAATACACAGGTATACACATACCTTCACAATACACAGATATACATATAACTTCACAATATACACAGGTATACAGGTTAGGCAACAATGTTTCACAATAACCATAAAACAGGCCTACTCGATTTGATTCGGCTTATATTTAAGGGTGGGAATTGGCTCGAACACCTTCCATACCCGGTAACAGGTGCACTATGAAGGTCTATGAATAAATACATCCATGATAGAGAGGGCCTGTTACCTGTGTCCATGTCGTCGTGTTGCCGGAGGGCGGCGTAGTTCTGCTGTAGGGCGGCCGCGTGGCTCTGCGACACGGCACACTGGTTCCAGATACACTTCAACAGGGCCGACGCCAGGTACAGCGTCTACAAGCACACACACCAACCTGCATTGCTCCTGGTGGCAATGGGTCGGTCTATTGTGCACTGATAACGGTACACAATAAAGTGACACCAGGTACAGCGTCTACAATCACACACACAAACTTGCACTGTCCCTGGTGGCAATGGGTCGGTCAATTGTGGACTGATAACGGTACACAATAAAGTGAAACCAGGTACAGCATCTACAAGCACACACACTGTCTCGCACTGTCCCTGGTGGCAATGTGCCGGTCAATTGTGGACTGATAACGGTACACAATAAAGTACTAGATGGCCGCGGCCTGCATGTCGCGCCTTGTGGCGAGGCATGGACACTAAAAAAGGAGATAGTATAACGAAAAACTTTAACCAAAAAACTTAACCAAAAACATTAACCAAACAACTTAACCAAAAAACTTAACCAAAAACTTCAAAGTAATTTGACCTTGACAGGGTACAGGGGCCGCACGGGAGTGGGGTAGAATGAAAATATAGATGATGATAAACACCCATGTGAAGTTTCAAGGGATGCAATAAGCAAAGCATTGCAGAGATATAGTATAACGAAAAACTTTAACCAAAAAATTTAACCAAAAAACTTAACCAAAAACTTTAACCAAAAAACTTAACAAAAAACCTTCAAAGTAATTTTGGGGGGGTTTTGGGGGGGGAAAAAACCCTTTTTTTTTTTTGACATTAGGCACAGGGGCCGCACGGGAGGGGGGTAGAATGAAAATATAGAAATGATGATAAAACACCCAGTGAAGTTTCAAGGTAATGGGCCAAAGCAGTTGCAGAGATATAGTAACTAAAAAACGAAAAATTAACCAAAAACTTAACCAAAAAACTTAACCAAAAAACTTAACAAAAACTTTAACCCAAAGAACTTAACCAAAAACTTCCAAAGTAATTTGACCTTGACAATTGGGCACAGGGGCCGCACGGGAGGGGGGTAGAATGAAAAATATAAGATGAAATGATAAACACCATGTGAAGTTTCAAGGTAATGGGCAAAGCAGTTGCAGAAATATAGTATAACAAAAAACTTTAACCAAAAAACTTAACCAAAAACTTTAACCAAAAAACTTAACCAAAAACTTCAAAGTAATTTGACCTTGACATTGGGCACAGGGGCCACATGGGAGGGGGGTAGAATGAAAATATAGATGATGATAAACACCCATGTGAAGTTTCAAGGTAATGGGCAAAGCAGCTGCAGAGATATAGTATAACAAAAAACTTTAACGAAAAACTTTAACCAAAGAACTTAACCAAAAAACGTAACCAAACAACTTAACCAAAAACTTTAACCGGACACACGTACGTACGTACGTACGTACGTACGCCAATACGTACAAGTGCCGACTATATCGCGCTTTCCGCACAAGCACACACACTGTCTCGCACTGTCCCTGGTGGCAATGTGCCGGTCTATTGTGACCTGATAACGGTACACAATAAAGTGACGCCAGGTACAGCATCTACAAGCACACACACCAACCTACACTGTCCCTGGTGGCAATGGGTCGGTCTATTGTGGACTGATAATGGTACACAATACAAGAGTTGTCAGAGGACAACGAAGCGCACCCGTTGGCAGCAAAGGAACCAAGGGCACATTTGAAAACACAACATGCTGAATAAGGGAAACAAAATTTATGAGCCATTTACCAGAGCGTGTTAAGGTTTCGAGCGTACAAAGTATTGGACCTTGACCCTGGGCTTAGCAGAGGTAGAGGACCCTTGGAGCAATGCATGTGTGAAATATGAAGCAAATCAAAGCAAGGAAACAGAAAAGATAGGCCATTTGCCCGAGTATTAAGGTTTCGGGATGCACAAAGTATGTGACCTTGACCCTGGGCTTAGAAAGGGTGGCACGGACATGGATTTGCCACAGCGCAGTAGAGGACCCTTGGAGCAATGCGTGTGTGAAATATGAAGCAAATCCAAGCAAGGAAACAGAAAATATAGTCCATTTACCCGAGCGTCCGAGCGTTAAGGTTTTGAGATGCACAAAGTATGTGACCTTGACCCTGGGCTTAGAAGGGGCGGCATGGACGTGGATTTGCCACAGCGCAGTAGAGGACCCTTGGAGCAATGCGTGTGTGAAATATGAAGCAAATCCAAGCAAGGAAACAGAAAATATAGGCCATTATAATTTTTGAAGACGGACAGACGGACGTCCGTTCTTACGAGAGCTACATTGTGAGGTTATTTCCTTTGATCTTTACACTGTGGGGTTAACCTCACAATGTAGCAACTTATTCCGTTATTTTCTTCCTTAACGATTCTCTTACGGAATAAATCGCATAATATGCAAATGAGCTAGCCATTAGTTAATTATATTTGAAAAACACTTATCCAAGTGTCTTAAATAGGGCGGTGGGTGGGTTTCAGCACAACACAGCAACCTCACAATGTAGCTCTCGTAAGTACGGACGGACGGACGGACGGACGGACGGACGGACGGACGGACGGACGGACGGACGTTCTTACAGTACTATACTTATGTGGCTTATCACATGTTAAATATTAGCCACATAAAACGATTTTTAGCCAAATAAAAGGATTTTTTAGGTGGCTAATTGTAACCAACCCTATCCTTTACCAAGTTCATAACCCTGTGGGGCTAGCCACATAAGTACCCTAATGTGTGCCCGGACGGACGGACACGGACGGACGGATGGACGGACGGAGACGGACGGACGGATAGACAGACAGACAGACAGACAGACAGACAGACAGACAGACAGACGCTGAGGGTATGCCATAAGCACTTCTTCCTTTGGAAGGCGCGCTAAAAATGTCACCAGGTACAGCATCTACAAGCACACACACGGTCCTGCACTGTCCCTCGTGGCAATGGGTCGGTCTATTGTGGACTGATAACGGTACACAATAAAGTGACACCAGGTACAGCGTCTACAAGCACACAGACTGTGTCCCGCACTGCCCCTTGTGGCGATGGGGCGGTCTATTGTGGACTGATAATGGTACAAAATAAAATGACACCAGGTACAGCATCTACAAGCACACACACTGTCCCGCACTGCCCTTGGTGGCAATGGGTCTGTCTATTGTGGACTGATAATGGTACACAATAAAGTGTCACCAGGTACAGCGTCTACAAGCACACACACTCTCCCGCACTGTCCCTAGTGGCAATGGGTCGGTCTATCGCTGTGTGGCCGTATAGTGCGGAGGACTCAAAGGCCACATTATCCCTGTGTGGCCGTATAGTGGGGAGCACTCAAAGCCACCGTATCCTTGTGTGGCCGTATAGTGGGGAGGATTCAAAGGCCACTGTATCCCTGTGTGGCAGTATAGTGGGGATGACTCAAAGGCCACCATATCCCTGTTTGGCCGTATAGTGGGGAGGACTCAAAGGCCACCGTATCCCTGTGTGGCTGTATAGTGTGGAGGACTCCAAGGCCACAATATCCTTGTGTGGCAGTATAGTGGGGAGGACTCAAAGGCCACAGTATCCCTGTGTGGCCGTATAGTGGGGAGGACTCAAAGGCCACCATATCCCTGTGTGGCCGTATAGTGGGGAGGACTCAAAAGCCACAGTATCCCTGTGTGGTAGTATAGTGGGGAGGACTTAAAGGTCACAATATCCCTGTGTGGCCGTATAGCGGGGAGGACTCAAATGCCACTGTATCCCTATGTGGCCGTATAGTGGGGAGGACTAAAAGGCCACAGTATCCCTGTGTGGCAGTATAGTGGGGAGGACTAAAAGGCCACAATATCCCTGTGTGGCAGTATAGTGGGGAGGACTCAAAAGGCCACAATATCCCTGTGTGGCAGTATAATGGGGAGACTTACAGACTCGGTGTGTGCGGCGCTGTCCAGGGCGGAGACGAGCTGCAGCAGGTGCTGGATGGGTGCAGGCTCCAGGTTCTTGATGAGGGGGATGAGTGTGTCAAACACTTGCTTACCGCAGTGCTTCAACTGTAACGATATGTCAAACACCTGCTTACCGCAAACCGGGTTTTCACAAAGACTTTAATGCAAACACTGAAAAAGTAATTGATGCGGAAAAAGTAGTCCAGGTGAAATGAAGCTCATATGTCGTACAGACCAGTCTGACGGGCACCACTAGCAGACACTGTTGTCCAACTTTGATAGTAGTAGCACATCGAGTGAGATATGGACTTTAAAACACAAACTTAACATTCAAAAATGATTATTAGATGCGAAAAAGGTAGGTCATTGCCAAATGAAGGTGGTATGTACCGTATTTCGCTGTGTATTGCGCACACTTTTTCACCCACATTTTTAATCCAGAAGTCACCCAGCGCGCAATAGGTAGGTAGATAAATTTCAGAAAAATTTCCAACTGATTTCTGCCAGTTTTACAAATTTTTTATCAAACAAAACAAGCCCGGAAACGGAAATATAAATTTTTGACAGGTGTCCGCTATGACGTTGAAATACACTACTAGTAGGATACACTAAGCGTAGTAAAAATACGCATCAAATGTGCCGAATAATAAGCAAGATGATCTGGATATGCACAAGCCGCAAATGTTATAAGCCCCATTTCTCCACCGTTGAAGCCATTTATTCACATTGGGTGTTTGGTTTGGTTTTCGAAGTGACGTCACACGTCTGCTATTCTGTGAATAATTAATGAGGACCGATTATCTCAATCCCATAATCGCTTGATGTAAGATTTTAGATGCTAAATCAAGCGTCGCGCACATTCAGATCGCACTCGGTAACATCCGGTAATGGTCGTAGTCGTTGCTAGGTTGCCGACTGACTGTATTACTATTTTTGGAAAGTATTGACAAGTTTTCACGATCAAGACCTTATGACATGTGCGACCAGCATAGCCCCTGAGTCGCCTGCGCATACACTGATATGGGGCTATGCTGGACTGTCGTGTATTCAGGTAGTAGTAGTACCGTATAATATCGGCGACCGCTATGTCTATTTTTCAACCTAATCAATGTGAATACGGAACACACTATTTGTACCTATGTATATCGACTGTGTGTCCTGTGTCAATATTTGGCTGGGTGGAATTGTTTATGGCCCGTTTCTCATGTGCAGGTCACTAGTAGTGTTATTTGAATATCGCCTTGGGGAAGCAGTTTGACACATGGCTGCTGTGTGTTGGCTGGCGATTACGGGTAGGTAATATGTTATACACGAATGGTCAATATGATGGAATTATACACAACAAATTTCTTCGTAAGTAGGTTCACTAAATTTATTACATGCATCGTGAATTTTTAATAAGCATATTAATCAGTAAATACCAATAAATACAAAAATACAACATAATTTTAGACCATATAAAGTCTAATTTATGCCTCAATTAATAGTAAAGCTGACCGTTGGCGATATTTTTGTCACCGATTAGCAGCATCGAGAGAGCCTAACAGCACACGTTCAGCATTGTGGATGTGAACTCGGAAAGCAATTTTCTTATACTCTCGACGTAATTTCCGCCAATATTTTTTTTGAAAATTTGCTGCGCGCTATTGACGCGAAATATTTTTTTTCCCAGATTTTTTCCCCCAAAATATAGATGCGCGTTGTACGCCAGTGTGCGCAATACACAGCAAAATACGGTAATACTTCAGTTTCAGGTGTACACCACAAGCAAATGTTGGCTGTTATAGCTGTTTCAGTAAGTTTCTCATATCACAGTCATATTCAGGGCTATAAACATACATTTTCGGGGCTACCCAATTATTGTGAGCAAAAACCTTAACAAATATTGCCATTTTTTTTCCTTTTATTAGTACATGTACTGATGCGAAACATCCAGGATATGAATACAAAAATAGCACAGGGGTTTATTTACAAATAACAACTACAACAACTTGTTACAATTCAAATGTTTTGGTTTTATTATTTTCACAAAAATTGGGTGCATCTTATAATCCCATGTAGACATTTTCCCCCAGATTTTTGACTGAAAATGGGGGATGCGTCTTATACAAACTTGCGACCTATACACGGCGATACGGTAGGTGACAATATTTAAAATAATTATTGAGCCACCATTGTGTTGTAGTAACTGCTCACCTGGGTGACGGCCCACATACAGTCAACACTGCCCTCACTGGATTACCTGGGTGGTGGACCATATACAGTCAACACTGCCCTCATCGGCTTTAATACATGGGTAGTGGCCCACATACAGTCGACACTGCTCTCACTGGCTTACCTGGGTGGTGGCCCACATACAGTCGACACTGCCCTCACTGGCTTACCTTGGTGGTGGCCCAGTCAACACTGCCCTCACTGGCTTACCTGGGTGGTGGCCCACATACAATCGACGTGCTCATTCGTGATGCGGCCCTCGACTGCGAGGAAGTTCAGGATTACCTGGCTCTGCTTGATCAGCTGCAACACATAAAGGATGTATGTAGTAATATTGAACCCTTACAACACACACAGACAGATGTAGGTGGTCAAATTGAACCCTTACAACACACACAGACAGATGTAGGTAGTCATATTGAACTCTTACAACACACACAGACAGATGTAGGTGGTCATATTGAACCCTTACAACACACACAGACAGATGTAGGTAGTCAAATTGAACCCTTACAATACACACATACAGATATAGGTAGTCATATTGAACTCTTACAACACACACAGACAGATGTAGGTAGTCATATTGAACTCTTACAACACACACAGACAGATGTAGGTAGTCATATTGAACCCTCACAACACACACAGACAGATGTAGGTAGTCATATTGAACCCTTACAACACACACAGGTAGATGTAGGTAGTCATATTGAACCCTTACAACACACACAGACAGATGTAGGTAGTCATATTGAACCCTTACAACACACACAGGTAGATGTAGGTAGTCATATTGAACCCTTACAACACACACAGACAGATGTAGGTGGTCATATTGAACCCTTACAACACACACAGACACAGATGTAGGTAGTCATATTGAACTCTTACAACACACACAGACAGATGTAGGTAGTCATATTGAACCCTTACAACACACACAGACAGATGTAGGTAGTCATATTGAACCCTTACAACACACACAGGTAGATGTAGGTAGTCATATTGAACCCTTACAACACACACAGACAGATGTAGGTGGTCATATTGAACCCTTACAACACACACAGACACAGATGTAGGTAGTCATATTGAACTCTTACAGCACACACAGACAGATGTAGGTAGTCATATTGAACGCTCACAACACACACAGACAGATGTAGGTAGTCATATTGAACCCTCACAACACACACAGACAGATGTAGGTAGTCATATTGAACCCTTACAACACACACAGGTAGATGTAGGTAGTCATATTGAACCCTTACAACACACACAGACAGATGTAGGTAGTCATATTGAACCATTACAACACACACAGGTAGATGTAGGTAGTCATATTGAACCCTTACAACACACACAGACAGATGTAGGTGGTCATATTGAACCCTTACAACACACACAGACACAGATGTAGGTAGTCATATTGAACTCTTACAACACACACAGACAGATGTAGGTAGTCATATTGAACCCTTACAACACACACAGACACAGTTGTAGGTAGTCATATTGAACTCTTACAACACACACAGACAGATATAGGTGGTCATATTGAACCCTTACAACACACACAGACACAGATGTAGGTAGTCATATTGAACTCTTACAACACACACAGACAGATGTAGGTAGTCGTATTGAACCATCACAACACACACAGACAGATGTAGGTAGTCATATTGAACCCTCACAACACACACAGACAGATGTAGGTAGTCATATTGAACCCTTACAACACACACAGGTAGATGTAGGTAGTCATATTGAACCCTTACAACACACACAGACAGATGTAGGTAGTCATATTGAACCCTTCACACACACAGGTAGATGTAGGTAGTCATATGAACCCTTACAACACACACAGACACAGATGTAGGTAGTCATATTGAACTCTTACAACACACACTGACAGATGTAGGTAGTCATATTGAACTCTTACAACACACACAGACAGATGTAGGTAGTCATATTGAACCCTTACAACACACACAGGCAGATTGTAGGTAGTCATATTGAACCTTACAACACACACAGGCAGATGTAGGTAGTCATATTGAACCCTTACAACACACACAGGTAGATGTAGGTAGTCATATTGAACCCTTACAACACACACAGACAGATGTAGGTAGTCATATTGAACCCTTACAACACACACAGGTAGATGTAGGTAGTCTATTGAACCCTTACAATTACACACACAGACAGATGTAGGTGGTCATATTGAACCCTTACAACACACACAGACACAGATGTAGGTAGTCATATTGAACTCTTACAACACACACAGACACAGATGTAGGTAGTCATATTGAACTCTTACAACACACACTGACAGATGTAGGTAGTCATATTGAACTCTTACAACACACACAGACAGATGTAGGTAGTCATATTGAACCCTTACAACACACACAGGCAGATGTAGGTAGTCATATTGAACCCTTACAACACACACAGGCAGATGTAGGTAGTCATATTTAACCCTTACAACACACACAGACACAGATGTAGGTAGTCATATTGAACTCTTACAACACACACAGACAGATGTAGGTAGTCATATTGAACCCTTACAACACACACAGACAGATGTAGGTAGTCATATTGAACCCTCACAACACACACAGACAGATGTAGGTAGTCGTATTGAACCCTCACAACACACACAGACAGATGTAGGTAGTCATATTGAACCCTCAGTTTTGTGCTTATGGTACATTTAAACGGTATGGTGAATATCTGTTTCCATTGTATATTTTGATTGCTAAGCTCATTTTCCCATTTAACGAGAGGTTTATTAGTTGTTGTTTTATATTGTTCTATTTCCTTTTTGTATAATACTTTATTTATTTTCTCCTTTGATGTTATTATTTGAAAAAGGAAGTTTGGTGTATTGTAATCTATTGTTTCAGACTTAATTTTAGTTTTCCAATCATGTTTAATGCTTCCTAGTAGCGAATAATATTTTAGGAAATCACCGGTATTTAAATTGAACAATTGTTTTATTTCTTGAAATGTGTAAAAGTCTTTTTTTCTGTAATCATATATATTTTTAATGAACATTATTCCTTTGCTAAACAAATCATTATAAAATATGGTAATTCCGTTTTAATTCTTTATATTTGAATTATTCCATATAATTTCATTTGATTTATGCGAATCTTCAGATAACATTTTAAATTTGATTTTACTCCATGAAATAATTAGTCCATTTAAAAAAGTATATTTTCTACACATATGTTTTGCATCGTACTGATAAATGTTGCATTTAAAGAGTAATTCTCCACCGTATTTATTTAGTTCGGCCTTATAGGCTTTGCTCCAATTACTGTGTGATTCTTGAATACGCTTTATCCAGGAGGCTTTTAGTGAATGAACAAATGAATGTATATCAATCATGTTTAAACCGTAATCCTTGTAGTCTTGAATAATAATTTTTCTTGATATTTTGTCTGGTTTTCCATACCATAAAAAAATAGAACATTATGTTATTTATTTCGGATATTGTTTTGTCTGGTGGTTGTGTGAGGACTGTTAAAGGATATACAAGCTTTGCGAAAGCGTAAGTTTTAAGAACTGCTATTTTTCCGATTAGTGTAAGGTTCCATTTTTTCCAGCTGTTTAACACATGTTTAACACATTTTTTATCTAAATTTAGTCCATGCAGTTCTGATTTCGTGTTTGTAAAAGTTATTCCTAAAGTGGAGGCTTGGTTTGATGTCCATGTGTAGTGTTTACTGTTGCACCACGCATTTGCGTTATTTTTAAGGGATCCTATTTTTAGTATTGTGCATTTTGATTTATTTAGTTTTAGGCAGGATATAACTGCAAAAGAAACTAAGGTTTTTACTAATTCATTATGATTTTTTGGAACCGTTAAGTATAAAGCTGGCGTCATCTGCAAAAAGTGTTTCGTCCTTCAATATTTTCGTTATTATCGATCTTCCGAGATAGTATTTCTATACATAAAATAAAAATATATGATGAAATAGGATAGCCTTTCTTTTAATTTTGAAGAAATCTGAAAAATTGCCATTATTTGAAATGCAACTTTTTGCGTCTTTATATAGAAGAGATACCCATTGGATAAAAAGAGTCTCCAAAGTTGAAGTACTTTAGACATTTAATTATAAATTTATGATCAATGCTATCAAAAGCTTTTTGAAAATCTGCGAAAAATATAAGACCTGGTGTATTATTATCGTTAGCATCATCAATTATTTCTAATAGAGTTCTTACATTTTCTCCGATATATCGACCTTTTAAAAAACCAGTTTGATTTGGATTTATTAGAGAATATAATACTTTCTTCATTCTATTTGCTAGTGCTTTAGTTGCTATCTTATAATCTACATTTAAAAGTGAAATAGGTCTCCAGTTGTTAATGGATAGTGTATCTTTTTCTTTCTTTGGTATAAGTGTTATAATTCCTTGAGTTTGTAGTTCTGTTAGTGAGCCATGTTCATACGAGTAGTTAATATATTCAATATAGTATTCTTTTATGTTATTCCAGTATAATTTGTAAAATTCTGCAGTAAGTCCGTCTGAGCCTGGGCTTTTCATGTTTTTCATATCTTTTAACGCTGTTTTACATTCATATTCGGTAATAATACCTTCGCATGATTCTTTGTCATTATTATTTAGTAGGTTATTTGCGTTTTGAAAAAAAGAGTTATCATCATGATCTAGGTTAATATCTTCACTATATATGTGTTCGTAGTATTTTTTAGCGTATTTAAGGATTTATTTTGATATTGTTGTCGATCATTAATTGTTGCATTGTACGTTCTTCGGTTCGCTTTTTTTCTAAAGTGGACAAGTATCTTGTGTTTTTTTCAGCCCCCTCAACCCATTCTGCTTTTGATTTAAGTATAATTCCTCTTGTTTTTTCTTCATTTATTTCATCAAGTTTATTTTTTTCGATTTTTAGCTGATCTACAAAATCTTGGTTGACTGGGTTTTCTACTATCTACTTTTCTAGATTTTTAAATTTCCAGTGTTATTTTATTTTCGTTGCTACGTTGTTCCTTTTTTAGTTTACGTTAATATCTTATTGATTCATTTCTTATGGATCCTTTTATTACTTCCCACATGGTGTTTGGATTGCATCCTCTATTATCTTGAACTGTGTCTCGAATGGCCTTCGTTATATTTGTTTTACATGAATCGTGCAGTAGAATACTAAATCGAGTGTAATTGCAGAATGATCTGATAAGAAACCTGGTACAGTGAAATCGCGATGGCTCGAAATGCCACGGGACCGCACATTTTGTTCGAGTGATCGCATCTTTCGATTTTTGTATATTTGCCGACTACTGTACCCGTCGGATTTAGGAAATAAAGAAAGCACAATAAAATGTATCCATGTTTTAGATGATTATAATATTTATTCGCAGATTAGTTATCATGCGAAATTAAATAAACTACATGTATTTATTTCAATTATTATCAAAGTGAAAACGAGAAAAGGTCCAGTATTCACTATAAATAGCGGCGCACATAATTAATGCAGCAGGTAGTTGTGACGTCACTCGAAACAGTGGTCTTTTCAATGGGCGTTTTTCGTTATAACTCCCGGGTAGCCTCTCGAATAACACAGGAGTTAAAACGAAAAGCGACCAATGACTTACGACAGACTCTTATTAAATACTCCGAGTGGACGAAACCCGGAATATTTAATAAATCGCCGTATGCCGTTGAGCTGTTATGGGACACAAAACAACAACAACAAATTAAGAATACAATAACTTTTATTTCAGAAATAATGTACAAGCATAACAATAAATAGAGTTTCCACAAATTATGTTGAACGTTTCCGAATAATCTAATATAGAATTCACAAAATGATCGCCATCAACAACGTTAACGATCAAATTGCACCACTTTAGACAATTAACAGCACTTGAAAAGAAATCACATTTCACAGACAGGTAGAGCGTGGCTCGGCCTTTGATCGTAATAAGTCGGATGCGGAGGTGTGAAAATTAGCCAAACACAAACTTCGACATCAATTTCGAGTCATCGTATAGCAAAATAGCGAGAAATGTGTTCGCGGGACTTGACAATTGTTTCGAGCGATCGCATTTTTCGAGGATTTGCATTTCGAGCCATCGCATGTAAAATACATTAAACATATAGGAAAAATTATCGGGACCGCGACGCCATTTCGAGCGAGCCCGACATTACGAGCCATCGAGATTTCACTGTATTATATTGCAGCTGGTTACTGTGTTTAATAAATTTGAAGATATTAAAAAATAATCTAGTCTACAAAATATTGGTGGTCTGTGGTTTGAGTGCCAGGTAAATCGTTTAGACTCTGGGTATTTTATTCTATATATATCATACAGTTCATTATTAGTTATTATATTATTTATTTTTTCGGAACATTTTTTTGTTTGTATCGGTTCTTGCATTCAATTTATCTATATCAAAATTGATAATTATTAAAATCGCCACCAATGATGAGTGTTTCGCTGTTGTTATCCGATACAAGTTTCTCAACTGTTTCGAAAAAGGTAATATCAGCTGTGTTAGGTCCATATATGTTTATTAATGTATATTCCGAGTCTGAAACTTTTATGTTAAGCATTTGAAGTCGCCCAGAAATTATTTCTTTATAATCTATGATTTTGTATGTTGCCGATACATTTAGAAATATACCAATGCCTGTGCTATTTGAGCTAGTTCCACTAAAAAAGATTTCATTGCCCCACTGGTTTTTCCATTGATCATAGTTTGCGTGGGTGCAATGTAGTTCTTGCAGAAGACATACAGAAAACATGTTTTGTTTTAACCAACAGAAAACCTTTTCCCGTTTGATTTTGTGACCAAGCCCGTTTACATTAAAACTACATATTTTTAGATCCATAGGTTGTGGTGAAATTTGTGTATTTTCTCAATTCACGTGAACTGCATTTTAGATATAATAGTATTAATAATAGGTGCATGTATAATTTTAGACTTTCTGTAATGGAAATGTTAATGCGGGAGAACAGCTTCAGATAGTTGATATGCGGTACTGCGTTTCTGTGATGATAAAATCTATTCCGAGGAGTCATATTGATCAGATGGAGAAATTTAAGGATTTCATGAAGTTTCAAACATGTGTGTGACCACGATACTGCCGCTCTAGTCACAGAGTTTTTCACTATTCAGTTAGTTGTAAAATAACTAGGGTTGTTATCGAATATTCGAATATTCGAATATTCGGTTGTCCGAATATTCGAATACCGTTTTGCTATTCGAATAGTAAAAAAAAAAAATATTTTTTTTTTCTATCAATTTTCTGTGTACCGAAGGGATTAATCGTTATTTAAAGTCAACACTTTGATATCTTGAGATGTGTGAAAGTTTGCGACAGCCATCGTCGGCCATCGTCGGTAAACAATAACCCGCGAACTCGTTAACTAACGTGTTTGTGTACAGCGCCGATGGGCACACAGGCTTAAACAGGTATGACGTTCGGTCTCCGTATATTAGCGGCACGCATTTGTAGTATTGATTGAAGAAGTTTGTTGTTGATTGGTGTAAGATCTATCGATAGTTTGTCGGTGCACCGTCTTTTATGGGGGCGTTTGCATTTGTGCATTGAATCGAACAAATTCGGTATGGTTGACCAATCGGTAAACTGATTACGAACGGATGTCAATTTCCAACACCTTATTGGTTAATCGTTAATTAATTACTCCATATTACAAATTTGAGTAAATGTTAACGGATTATATAATGGCAACATTCTGGATATGTTTTACTTTTCTGTAAAGTAACACGTAGTTATTCTGATAATCGGATACACACTTAATATTGGAATTATGCCACCTGCAGCGTCTGCCGTTTGGAGACATTTCAAGTTATCACTGGATAAGAAGTCGGCAAAGTGCCAACTGTGTAGTGCGGAACTTACTTACGCGGGGACAACGTCAAATCTGCGGAATCACGTAAACGCCAAACACCCTTCAACACACGTCAGTAATGACAGTCAGAAACAAGTGTCCATGACATCGTTTGTCAAGACCGAGAAAAAGTTATCGCGACCAGAAAGTGAAAAGATCACACAGTCAGTGGCCGACATGGTATAAGAATAAACTCAATAAAGTTATCTTTCAACTTTGTGTAAATTTCACGTGTCACTGGCTGCCAGCCAACTTACACCGCAGGCGTTTACGGCGACAATTCCAAACAATCCGACACGTGACCTAGCTGGCACGGGATTTATAATTAACAGCGCTCCAGATACGGTGTGTAATTTGATCAATTAGGCGTGATGTTTTTAATATGTCTTCGAAAAATTACAAGTACGTAGGGAGTCACTTTATTTAGACTAATTCATTGAGACGATTCTAAAGCACTTATAACTTGCCATTTTGGGGAGAAATTATAATTTTACTATCAAATTACACAGCGTAACTGGAGCGTTACATCTACACCGATACGCTGTAAGCTGGCTCAGATTAATTTTGTCATTTCTTCACATACATATATGCTCTGTTGAATATTGATAAACTGTTTGGAGATGATTAGCGTTTGTTTGTTCGTTTTCTCCAGTCATTAAAAGTGGTCTGATGTACACCCCCCCCACACACACACACCAGTGATTGATTGAATATTGGTGCTTAACGGCCTATCAACAGCTAAGGTCGTGTAAGGCCAGGTTAACTGGATTATATTTATATATCCTTCATATCGAGATCGATTTTTTCCCGTTTATTTTTTATTTTCAATAACTACCGGTAAACTACGCAGGTACAGAAATGTAACCTGTAACCTGTGACGCATCAATCGCGGCTATCTGAACCAGATCCCGTCTAGCAAACAATGGCTATTTAGAGCACACACCGTGTAGTGTAGTGTGATTACCAGCGGAGTAACTACGTCTGCCTACCGAATATAGCGTTTTCCGAATATTCGAATACTATTCGAATACCTCGACCGAATATTCGAATACCGTTTTTGGCATTCGATAACATCCCTAAAAATAACCGATTATTAAATGTACAGGTACATGTGTGCATAAATACAGTATACATGTATATAGCAATAAGCATGGGGCCATGGTTTGGGAACAGTTCTTAAGTAGACAGTTTACTATTATATTTCCAAATCAGCAATAATTACCTGCCTCTGAATAAGAGTCGGATATGTTGTTAAAAACGGATATATTTTACTTACTAATGGTGGACAGTGTGAACCCGACTAGACTGCGCCCAATGTGCAGGCAGATCTGGTTCACGCTGCCCATGATGATAAGCCCTGTTTCCACACACCACCTCCTGTAGTGCATGGCATTGAGTATTAAATATGAGTTTACTCGGAAAACAATATGATACATGATAAATGAACAGTGTAGATCCTTAATCAGTCAGCGTAATATGTATTCAACAGAGCGCAGACTCATTGAATAAATGATATGGTGAGGAAGAATGTCTTTTAAGGTGATGAATATATACAGTAGTACATCGTCTTGATACGTGCCCACGTGTGTTGTTTTTTTTGGAGAAAAAAACATTAATATATCAGGAGGACATGCATCTTTGCTGGACGAACAGTGTAGACCGGATTAGTCTGTATGAACATCAAATAGTGTACCAAAAATATTTTTACCGAGATGCATTTGTCTACGTAGCGTACATGCAGGCCACTTTGTATTGTATGGGCATAATTACATTATATACATGTTCTTATAAAAGAGATACGCTTTAATTTACATGACCCTGAAGAGGAGCATCTCAAACAGTGTAGATCCAGATCAGTATGCGTATAATAATTATATCTAAATTCTTTGTGAATTTCTGATACATTAATTAATCTATAATGTATAAGGTAGATCGGAATCAGACGGTTTACATTCATGTGCTCATCTGGGTCTACACCCGTTTTCACTGGTATTATATTTGTTTTTATCATTTGTTCCGTATTTAGTAATGAAGGAAATCAATAACCCATTTGTAAAAGTAAAATATGCAATGATTTTGAAATCAGGGGGTTAGTACGCTTTAGACACAAAGCTTATCTGGAGCCTTGCACATTCCCGAAACTTTCACATTCTGTTGTATTACTCCTCTCCTTGGTGTGCATACATTTTCAGCAGAAATAATCGCATGTCATGCGCTGTGCAGTAGTCCTATTTTGGTATACATCGCATCTCTGAATTGATGGCATTTGCCAAGTCCTGGGTCCTTTGAAACTTGTGTCCAGAGAGTGTTTATTTTAATTTTGGACACAACCAAATTAAAACGATGTAAGGTAGATACTAGAATGTTTGTCTAAGAACGTTTATGCCAGTATCGCTCTTTTATCAAGTTACGATCGGGGTTCATCCTTACCGGAATCCGGACTGGAGACCTGGTTTGGTCCTCACATACGTCTTTGGCATTTTGTATGTGACAGTTGAATCTGGTTATACCCCTTATAAGAGTAATCCTACCGGTATTACTTTTAAATAGGGGAAGGGGCCAAGTGACTTTGGTGCGGTATGAACCTGGCACCAGGTCAGGTTATTATAATTTCAGGGCTGACTATGTTGTATCTCGATGTAAATATTCCGTTCTGATTTTGGGATTTTCCCCCCAATGCAGCAGGTTAAAACTGGATCGAACCTGTTTGCCCGGCCTTACATGACCTTAGCTGTTGATAGGCCGTTAAACACCAATAAACAAACAAACAAACAAACATTGTGTATTGAGGAGTGACATTGTCATGACGTTGAAAGCTTTTTGGCGTAACGGCATTCGGACGTCACTCCTGAAATTTCTTTACCACGTGCAATATCTCAGTTTCTTACCAACATTGCCAACTGATTGTCACAGATGCCGTAACATTTCAATCGATGACTGTGCAATATTAAATATGCTACAGAGTAGTTGTCAAAATATAATGAATGCACCTCTAAGTACTGGTTGACACTGGTTATCAATGTTTTGGTTGAAAATTTAAGTGAGTTGTGTGCGAGAATTCTATATAAATTGTCAGATACACCTATAACATCCACTTAGGGGTCAGTTCATCAACAATAGCAAATTAGATTTTGTTTCTGCTTACCTCCACGTGCAGATTTGGCCCAAATATGTGCTCAATAACCTTGGAGTTGATCAACCACTGGGCCAGCTGGTGGCCCACCCTACAAACATATGGACATAGATTGAGTGGCATATTACAACCACTGGGCCAGCTGGTGGCCGACCCTACAAACAAACGGACATAGTTGAGTGGCATATTACCTGGGATAGTTAGTGGCCCACCCTACAAACATATGGACATACATTAAGTGGCATATTACAACTACTGGGTCAGCTGGTGGCCCACCCTACACACATATGGACATAGATTGAGTGACATATTACAACACATGGGCCAGCTGGTGGCCCACCCTACACACATATGGACATTGATTGAGTGGCATATTACCTGGGCCAGCTGGTGGCCCACCCAACACACATATGGACATAGATTGAGCGACATATTACCTTGGCTAGCTGATGGCCCAGTCTACAAGCATACATACATAGATTGAGTGGCATATTACCTGGGCCAGCTGGTAGCCCACCAACAAACATATGGACAATAGTTTATCATGGCATATCTACCTGGCCAGCTGGTGGCCCACCCAATACACACAAAATGACATAGATTAGAGTGACATATTACAACACATGGGCCAGCTGGTGGCCCACCCTACACACATATGGACATTGATTGAGTGGCATATTACCTGGGCCAGCTGGTGGCCCACCCAACACACATATGGACATAGATTGAGCGACATATTACCTTGGCTAGCTGATGGCCCAGTCTACAAGCATACATACATAGATTGAGTGGCATATTACCTGGGCCAGCTGGTAACCCACCCTACAAACATATGGACATAGATTCAGTGGCATATTACCTTGGCCAGCTGGTGGCCCATCCTACAAGCCTACATACATATATTGAGTGGCATATTACCTGGGCCAGCTGGTGGCCCAACCTACAAACATATGGACATATATTGAGTAGCATATTACCTGGGCCAGTTAGTTGGTGGCCCACATTACAAACATATGGATATATATTGAGTTGCATATTACCTGGGCCAGTTGGTGGCCCACCCTACAAACATACAGACATACACTGAGTGGCATATTACAACCACTGTGCCAGCTGGTGGCCCACCCTACAGACATATGGACATAGATTGAGTGGCGTATTACAATCACTAGGCCAGCTGGTGGCCCACCCTACACACATATGGACATTGATTGAGTGACATATTACCTGGGCCAGCTGGTGGCCCACCCTACAAACATATGGACGTAGATTGAGTGGCATATTACAACAAGTGGGCCAGCTGGTGGCCCACCCTACAAACATATGGACATAGATTGAGTGGCATATTACCATCACTGGGCCAGCTGGTGGCCCACCCTATACAAATATAGACATAGATTGAGTAGCATATTACCTGGGCCAGTTGGTGGCCCACCTTACAAACATATGGATATACAAAAGTATATTGAGTGGCATATTACCTGGGCCAGTTGGTGGCCCACCCTACAAACATACAGACATAGATTGAGTGACATATTACAACCACTGTGCCAGCTGGTGGACCACCCTACAGACATATGGACATAGATTGAGTAGCATATTATCTGGGCCAGTTGGTGGCCCACCTTACAAACATATGGATTTATATTGAGTGGCATATTACCTTGGCCAGTTGGTGGCCCACCCTACAAACGTACAGACATAAATTGAGTGGCATATTACAACCACTGTGCCAGCTGGTGGCCCACCCTACAGACATATGGACATAGATTGAGTGGCATATTATTTGGGCCAGCTGGTGGCCCACCCTACAAACATATGGACATAGATTGAGTGGCATATTACCTGGGCCAGCTGGTGGCCCACCCTACAAACATATGGACATATATTGAGAGGCATATTATCTGGGCCAGCTGGAGGCCCACCTTACACACATATGGACATAGATCGAGTGGCATATTACCTGGGCCAGCTGGTGGCCCACCCTACAAACATATGGACATAGATTGAGTGGCATATTACCTGGGCCAGCTGGTGGCCCACCCTACAAATATATGGACATTGATTGAGTGGCATATTACAACCACTGTGCCAGCTGGTGGCCCACCCTACAGACATATGGACATAGATTGAGTGGCATATTACAATCACTGGGCCAGCTGGTGGCCCACCCTACAAACATATGGACATAGATTGAGTGGCATATTACAACTACGGGGCCAGCTGGTGGCCCACCCAACAAACATATGGACATAGATTGAGTGGCATATTACCTGGGCCAGCTGGTGGCCCACCGTACAAACATATGGACATATATTGAATGGCATATTACCTGAGCCAGCTGGTGGCCCACCCTACAAACATATGGACATATATTGAGTGGCATATTACCTGAGCCAGCTGGTGGCCCACCCTACAAACATATGGACATTGATTGAGTGGCATATTATCTGGGCCAGCTGGTGGGCCACCCTACAAACATATGGACATTGATTGAGTGGCATATTACCTGGGCCAGCTGGTGGACCACCCTACACACATATGGACATTGATTGAGTGGCATATTACATCCATTTAACAAAGATGGTCATATACAGCTTGGAACACACCACTATGCAGGCAAGGTTAGGGTCAGACCCAGGGTCACAAACAAGCACTAAAACTACAATATTCTGATCAGGTGCCCTCAACACAAATTGGCACCAGGTTTGAAGCCCAGTAAGAATCTACTCACTGTACGAAGCAATGAAAAAATACAAGGGCATCGTTATCACTAAGCTAATCACCTCGCTGTAGAATTGATAATAAAAAACAAGGTGAACATAAGTCTTCAGTGACCTTGATCTTGGGCGGTCGTAAGTGAATCGTATGCAAAAAAGAGCACCATCCATACACGCATTGTGGGTAAATATTAGCAAAATCGGTGAATCGGTTCATAAGTTATTGAAAAATGAAAGGTGTTACTAATGCACGCACGCACGCACGCACGCACGCACAAACGCAAGCACGCACGCACGCACGCACGCACGAACGCACGCACGCATGCACATACATGTACTAACGCTACATCTCCTCATACCTATAGGCAAGGGGATAAAAATTAAATTACAAGTAAAATGTGTGAGATCTTACCCCTCGGCATCGACCAACGTTTCATTGTTACAGCTGTCATTGTAAAGGGTTATCTGGTTCTGGAACGAATCAAGGACAGTGAGGTAATGGCTGTAACTACAGGGTGTCCCAAACAAACGGGCACCTAATTCAAATAGCTGTAACATTTTTGTTTGAATACACTGAATTGTTTCCTTTTCAGAGAATATCAAGCTGTGGACTGTCCTTCCAATTCTACATTTAGGTTAGCAGACAGGATCAACACAAAAAGGGACGTCACTGATTATTGACGACGTCATTTTTTTGATTTGGCTAAAATTTGCAAAGTCGATGCATGTGTCCAATGGCAATAATTCAGCGACATAGTGTTTCAGGCCCGTGGTAATGTAACATCAGCTGTAGAGGCTAGGAACAGAGACTCACATTGATTTGGGCGATGCCGGCCAGCCGGATGGTCAGTGTGGAGCAGGTGAAGTATTTGAAGGCAAGGTCAAGGCCGTCACGGTCAAAGGTGAAATGTGTCTCCAGGGGCTCCTTGACGGCGGCCCACATCAGGTCGGTCATGTTACGGCTGCCCGCCATTCGCAGGTCCTTGTCTGACAGCTGGCACATGTAGCGGATCACGGCCGTCCTCAGCGGGATGATACACTGTATCACGGTGGCGATGTTCATCCACAGACGTAACTACAACATGGAGTAACATACACACATACAGACAGCTGGTGACCATATTTAGTACAACAAGGTATAACATGGTCAATCAGTCAGAACTTATATTGGCAATGAGGGTGGTGGGTACTTACATTGACAATGAGGGTGGTGGGTACTTACATTGACAATGATGGTGGTGGGTACTTACATTACAATGATGGGTGGTGGGTACTTACATTGACAATGAGGGTGGTGGGTACTTACATTGGCAATGAGGATGATGGGTACTTACATTGGCAATGAGGGTGGTGGGTACTTACATTGACAAATGAGGATGGGGGTATTACATTGGCAATGAGGATGGTTGGTGGTAACTTACCATTGTCAATGATGATGGTGGGTACTTACATTGACCAATGAGGAATGGTTGGGATACATTATACCTTGACAATGAGGGATTGGTTGGGGGGGTACTTTACATTGACAATGAGGAATGGTGGGAATTACTTACATTGACAATGAGGGTGGTGGGTAACTTAAAACATGGAAAACATTGAGAGTGGTGGTGGGTTACTTACATATTACAATGAGGATGGAGGTGGGTACATTACATTGACAATTGCGGGTAGGTGGGGGGGGTGGGTACTTTAACATTGGACAATGATAGTGGTGGGTAACTTACATTATACAAATTGAGGATGGTGGGTACTTACATTGACCAAATGAGGATTGGTGGGTACTTTACATTGGCAAACGGAGGGTTGGTGGGTACTTACAAATGGCAATGAGGGTGGTGGGGTTACTTTACATTCGAAACAATGAGGGATAGTGGGTACTTATTATTGACCAACGATGATTGATGGTTGGGTCACTTACGTTGATCAATGAGGATGGTGGGTACTTAACATTGACAATTGAGGGTTGGTTGGGTTACTTACAATGGACTAAATGAGACCGGTGGTGGGTACTTACATAAATTCAATGAAGGATGGTGGGTACTTACATTGTTGACAATGAGGATGGGTGGGTTACTTAACATTGGCAACGAGGGGTGGTGGGTGGGTACTAACATTTGGCAATTGAGGGTTGGTGGTGTTTACTTAACTTGACAATGAGGATGGAGGGTACTTAAATTGACAATGAGGATGGTGGGTACTTATAGGACAATGATGATGGTCTTACATATACAATGAGGATGGTGGGTACACATTGACAATGAGAATGGTGGGTACTTCATTGGCAACGAGGGTGGTGGGTACTAACATTGGCAATGATGGCTGGTGGGTACTTATATGACAATGAATTGGTTGGTACTTACATTGACAATGAGGATGGTGGGTACTTTACATTGACAATGAGGGTGGTGGGTACTTACATTGACCATGAGGGTGGTGGGTACTTACAAATACAAGAATGAGGATGGTGGGTACTTACATCGACATTGAGGGTGGTGGGTACTTACATTGACAATGAGAGTGGTGGGTAATTACATATACAATGAGGATGGTGGGTACTTACATTGACAATGAGGGTGGTGGGTACTTACAGTGGCAACGAGGGTGGTGGGTACTTTTCATTGGCAATGAGGGGTGGGTGGGTTACTAACTTGACAATGAGGATGGTGGGTACTTATATTGACAATGATGATGGTGGGTACTTACATTGTCAATGAGGATGGTGGGTACTTACATTCACAATGAGGGTGGTGGGTAATTACATGGACAATGAGAGTGGTGGGTACTTACATATACAATGAGGATGGTGGGTACTTACATTGACAATGAGGGTGGTGGGTACTTACATTGACAATGAGAGTGGTGGGTACTTACATATACAATGAGGATGGTGGGTACTTACATTGACAATGAGGATGGTGGGTACTTATATTGACAATGATGATGGTGGATACTTACATCGACAATGAGGATGGTGGGTACTTACATTGGCAATGAGGATGATGGGTACTTACATTGACAATGAGGGTGGTGGGTACTTACATGGACAATGAGAGTGGTGGGTACTTACATATACAATGAGGATGGTGGGTACTTACATTGACAATGAGGGTGGTGGGTACTTACATTGACAATGAGGATGATGGGTACTTACATTGACAATGAGGGTGGTGGGTACTTACATTGGCAACGAGGGTGGTCGGTACTTACATTGGCAATGACGGTGGTGGGTACTTATATTGACAATGATGATGGTGGGTACTTACATTGACAATGAGGATGGTGGGTACTTACATTGACAATGAGGGTGGTGGGTACTTACATGGACAATGAGAGTGGTGGGTACTTACATATACAATGAGGTTGGTGGGTACTTACATTGACAATGAGGGTGGTGGGTACTTACATTGACAATGAGGGTGGTGGGTACTTACATTGACAATGAGAGTGGTGGGTACTTACATTGACAATGAGGGGGGTGGGTACTTACATTGGCAATGATGATGCTGGGTACTTACATTGGCAATGAGGGTGGTGGGAACTTACATTGGCAATGAGGGTGGTGGGTACTTACATTGACAATGAGGGTGGTGGGTACTTACATTGCCAATGAGGGTGGTGGGTACTTACATTGACAATGAGGATGGTGGGTACTTACATTGACAATGAGGATGATGGGTACTTACATTGACAATGAGGGTGGTGGGTACTTACATTGACAATGAGGATGATGGGTACTTACATTGGCAATGAGGGTTATGGGTATTTACATTGACAATGAGGATTATGGGTACTTACATTGGCAATGAGGGTGGTGGGTACTTACATTGACAATGAGGGTGATGGGTACTTACATTGACAATGAGGGTGGTGGGTACTTACATTGACAATGAGGGTGGTGGGTACTTACATTGACAATGAGGATGGTGGGTACTTACATTGAATATGAGGGTGGTGGGTACTTACATTGGCAATGAGGATGGTGGGTACTTACATCGACAATGAGGATGGTGGGTACTTACATTGGCAATGAGGATGATGGGTATTTACATTGGCAATGAGGGTGGTGGGTACTTACATTGGCAATGAGGGTGATGGGTACTTACATTGACAATGAGGATGGTGGGTACTTACATTGACAATGAGGATGGTGGGTACTTACATTGGCAACGAGGGTGGTGGGTACTTACATTGGCAATGAGGGTGGTGGGTAATTATATTGACAATGATGATGGTGGGTACTTACATTGACAATGAGGAGGTGGTATTTTTTAGGTGGTGGGTACTTACATTGACAAGAGGGTGGTTGGGCTACTTACATTGGACATGTGATGATGGGTACTTACATTGCAATGTGGTGGGTTGGGAGGGTGGTGGGTATTTACATTTACAATGAGGGTGGTTGGTACTTACATTGGCAATGAGGGTGGTGGGTACTTACATTGGCAATGAGGGTGGTGGGTATTTACATTTACAATGAGGGTGGTTGGTACTTACATTGACAATGAGGGTGGTTGGTACTTACATTGACAATGAGGGTGGTGGGTACTTACATTGACAATGAGAGTGGTGGGTACTTACATTGACAATGAGGGTGGTGGGTACTTACATTGGCAATGATGATGCTGGGTACTTACATTGGCAATGAGGGTGGTGGGTACTTACATTGACACATTTACAACTAGAAATGGACGCTTGTCGACAAGCGCATGTGTATCCCCCTCCCCAGATACACAAGTAGTTTGAAAAAAGGGTGTTCGAGTTATGCTCCAGAGACAAAATCAGTGACGGAAAAACAAAGGGGGATAACTAAAAAATTAGTGATGCAAGAGTTGTCATTCTTGCGTGACACACCTTTAGGGTCGTGGTCTATGCATGTGTGAAGTTTCATGGAAATATTCCAAAGGGTGTTCGAGTTATGCTCCGGACACGAAATCAGTGCACGAAACAACAAAGGGAGATAACTAAGAAATTAACGACACAAGAGTTGTCATTCTTACGTGCGACACACCTTTGGGTCGTCTTCTATGCATGTGTGAAGTTTAATAAACTAGAAAATGTGTTCATAGAACACGGATGTCCCACGTATCGCTTTGATAATAAATGAGGCCAAATTCCAAGTCAAAATTTTTTGAAAAGTTTTTGAAGCACCAAGTATGTGACCTTGACCCTGGGATTGGCGGAGGCAGGACGAACGTGGATTTGGCACAGGGCGGTAGAGGACCATTAGAGCAATGCATATATGAAATATGAAGCTGATCCGTGAAAGAAAACAGAAATTATAAGATACTAAGTATGTGATCTTAACCCTGGGCTTGGCGGGGGCAGGACGAACGTGGATTTGGCACAGGGCGGTAGAGGACCATTAGAGCAATGTGTATATGAAATATGAAGGAGATCGGTCGAAGGATGAAGAAATTATGAGACATTTACCAGAGTGTTAAAGTTTTGTGACAGACGGACGGGACAACAGAGGACGGGAGGACGGGACGCACGTTCCTACGAATGAATACTTGTTGGGTTTTTACTCTAGAAAAATACCCAACAAGAGTACCCAACACTATCCTAACCCTACCCAATAAGATCCCCGTACACTTACAACAAGTACCCATTCGTGTGTGCGGACGGACGGACTGACAAGGGTAACACTAAATGCCCCCTCCACTATCGTGGTGGGCCATAAAAATATTCCAAAGGGTGTTCGAGTTATGCTCTGGATACAAAATCAGAGCACGAAACAACAAAGGGAGATAAGTAAACAAGAATTCCGCGGAATCAAATGCCTCGCCTTGTCCCGCCTTGACCTCGAGCCTGGGCCCGAAAGCAATTTTCACTGGCCCGAACATATTATACAATTATTGACTAGTGAGCCATAGAATATCAGATTATATTCTATGGCTCACTAGTCAATAATTGTTTTATTATATGATAATAGTCTGTATATAGCACTTACGACCTTATGCTACTAGACAAAAATTGAAAAAGAATTTGAAAAAAAAAATGAAAAAATAAATTGGAAAAAAAAGTTTAAAAATAATAATGCTTGCTACTGGAATTTTTTTTTTTAATAGTCCTATATTTATCTACATATATCTGCACAGGTCCACATATGCCATAAGGTTTTTCCACAATGCCACAATATTTTCAACACACTTTACGGAAATGTAATACACAAAAAAAAATAATGCTCGCTACTGGAGCCCAGAATTTTTCTTAATAGTCCTATATTTATCTACATATAACAGCACAGGTCCACATACTGCCACAATATTGTCAACACAGTTTACGGAAATGTAATAATGTACCTGTATAAATTACCTGTAATAAGTTAGTGGTCAGTTAACTAGATGGCCCCGGCCTGCATGTCGCGCCTTGTGGCGAGGCATGGACACTAAAAAAAAAGATATAGTATAACGAAAAACTTTAACCAAAAAACTTAAGCAAAAACTTTAACCAGACACACGTACGTACGACAATGTGCCGACTCTATCGCGCTTTCCGCAAGCGGGCGCAAAAAAAACTTTAACCAAAAACTTTAAAGTAATTTGACCTTGACATTGGGCACAGGGGCCGCACGGGAGGGGGGTAGAATGAAAATATAGATGATGATAAACACCCATGTGAAGTTTCAAGGTAATGGGCAAAGCAGTTGCAGAGATATAGTATAACGAAAAACTTTAACTAAAAAACTTAACCAAAAAACTTAACCAAAAAACTTAACCAAAAAACTTAACCAAAAAACTACCAAAAAACTTAAACCAAAAACTTTAACCAAAAAACTTAACCAAAAAACTTAACCAAACAACTTAACCAAAAACTTTAACCGGACACACGTACGTACGTACGTACGCCAAAGTGCCGACTATATCGCGCTTTCCGCAAGCGGGCGCGACAAAAAATTGAAAAAGAATGTAAAATAAAAAATGGATTTTTTTTTAAAAAAATAATGCTCCTACTGGAGCCCAGAATGTTTTTTAATAGTCCTATATTTATCTACATATTATATATGCTCAGGTCCACATATTGCCACAATATTTTCAACACAGTTTACGGAAATGTAATATAATCATTTACCTGTATAAATTACCTGTAAGTGGTCAGTGGTCAGTTGCACATGCTAGCACATGCTAGCACATGCACAGGTGAATAGTCTGTATATAGCACTTACGACCTTATGCTACTAGACAACAAGAAACGAGGCAAAGCCACGAAGGCCAGGTTTTTTCCAAGCATAGACACTTGGATAACATAATTATACCCACTTTTTGTAGACTAGATGGGGGGGGGGGGGGGGGGCCGTGCCTGCATGTCGCGCATTGGGGGCGAGGGCAGGGACACTAAAAAAATAGGATATAGTAGATGGAAAAACTTTAACAAAAAACTTTTAACGGAAACACGGTACGAACGGATGGACGTATGCCAAATGCGACGAATATCGCGCTTTCCGCAAGCAGGGTGTGCAATGATGATAAACCCCATGTGTGAGTATCAAGGTATTGGGTGAAGCAGTTGCAGAGATATAGTACACGAAAAAACTTTAACAAAAAATTCAAGTAATTTGAAACTTGACATAGGGCACAGATGCGCTTTCCGCAAGCAGGTGCGACAAGATGATAAACACCATGTTGAAGTATCAAGGTATTGGGTGAAGCAGGGTTTGCAGAGATATTAGTACACGAAAAAACTTTTTTTAACAAAAAGAATTCAAAGTAATTTGATATTCAATTGGGCACAGGATCGCGCTTTCCGCAAGCCGGGTGCAACAATGATGATAAACACCCATGTGAAGTATCAAGGTATTGGGTGAAGCAGTGCAGATATGCAGTACACGACTACATAGTCAAGTAATTTGAAAAAACTTTGCATCAAAGTATTTGACCTTGACATTGGGCACAGGATCGCGCTTTTAAACTCCCGCTAGCAAGTTGCTACAAATTTAAAATCAAATAAACCCAAACCCTGTTTAAGTATCAGTTATTGGGTGAAGCAGTTGCAGAGATATAGTACACGAAAAAAAACTTTAACAAAAAAATTCAAAAGTAATTTGACCTTGACATTGGGCCACAAGGATCGCGCTTTCCCCCCCCGCTAGCAGGTGCGACAAATGATGATAAACACCCATGTGAAGTATCAAGGTATTGGGTGAAGCAGTTGCAGAGATATAGTACACGAAAAAACTTTAACAAAAAAATTCAAAGTAATTTGACCTTGACATTGGGCACAGGATCGCGCTTTCCGCAAGCAGGTGCAACAATGATGATAAACACCCATGTGAAGTATCAAGGTATTGGGTGAAGCAGTTGCAGAGATATAGTACACGAAAAGTAATTTGACCTTGACATTGGGCACAGGGGCCGCACTGTAACAAAAAAATTCAAAGTAATTCACGGTTGGGGGTTAGAATGAAAATATGGATGATGATAAACACCCATGTGAAGTTTCAAGGTAATGGGCGAAGCAGTTGCAGAGATATAGTATAATGAAAAAGTTTTAAAACCAAAAAACTTTAACCAGACGTACGTTAAAAAGTTAACGTTGAAAATGGCTAAGTCAATCACGTAGAAATAATAGGTGAAGGTAAAAAATGGTCACATGTTGGATAGTTGTATGTGGTGGGCACCCCTTGATTATGAAGCTGTGAAAGTTTGATGGTCCTAGGTGGAACAGTACCAAAGAATGGACTTAAACACGAAAACTTAACATTGTAAACGCGAAAACTTAACATTGAAAATGGCTAAGTCGAATGCGCGGAAAAAATGGGTCAAGTTAAAAAAAAAGTAACATGTTGGATAGTGATATGTGGTGGGCACCCCTTGATTATGAAGTTGTGCAAGTTTGGTGGTCCTAGGTGGTACAGTAACAAAGAAATGGACTCAAACACGAAAACTTAACATTGATTGTGGACGCCGCCCGCCGCCCGCCCGCCCGCCCGCCCGCCCGCCCGACTTTCGCCAATCCAATAGCCTGGATTTTTTTCTCAAAAAACCTGGCTAAAAATTGAAAAAGAATTTGAAAAAAATGAAGAAAAAAAAATGGAAAAAAAATGGAAAAAATTAAAAATAATAATGCTTGCTACTCGAGCCCAGAAAGTTTTTTTAATAGTCCTACATTTATCTACATATATCTGCACAGGTCCACATAATGGCACAATATTTTCAACACAGTTTACGGAAATGTAATATCCAATGTAGTAATTTACCTGTATAAATTACCTGTGGTCAAGAGTGGTCAAGACTGGACATTTGCACATGCTAGCACATGCACAGTTGAATGGTTCTCCCAGTGTCTATTGTACTCTCTACAGGTAAGGTGTACAGAGCACACGAGAAAACGGGTCTTCATGCATTATTGTCAAGTTTGTAGAGTGCGCAAAACAAAAAAGGGAGATAACTAAAAAATTAGCTACGCAAGAGTTGTCATTCTTGTGCACGACATACCTCCGGGTCGTGGTCTATGCATGTGTGAAGTTTCATGAAAATATTCCAAAGGGTGGTCGAGTTATGCTCCGGACAGGAAATTAGTGCGCGAAAACAAAAAAGGGAAATAACTAAAAAATTAGCTACGCAAGAGTTGTCATTTTTCTGCACGACACACCTTCGGTTCGTGATCTAATTGAATGTGTGAAGTTTCATAAAAATATTCCAAAGGGTGGTCGAGTTATGGTCAATCAGTGCGCGAAACAAAACAAGGAGATAACTAAAAAATTAGTTATGCAAGAGTTGTCATTCTTGTGCGCGACACACCTTCGGGTCGTGGTCTATGCATGTGCGAAGTTTCATGAAAATATTCCAAAGGGTGGTCGAGTTATGCTCCGGACACGAAATCAGTGCGCGAAACAAAAAAAGGGAAATAACTCAAAAATTAGAGCTATACAAGAGGTTTGTCATTCTTTATGTGCGCGCCACTCACCTTCGGGTCGTTGGTCTATGCCGATTGTGGCGTAAGTTTTCATTGAAAATTTTATTACCAATAAGGGGTGTTCGAGTTATGCTCCGGACAAGAAGTGTCTGCGGCGGACGCGGCGCGCTGTCAAATCCATAGTATCCCCCTACGAAGTCCGGGGGATACAATGAGGATGGTGGGTACTTACATTGACAATGATGATGGTGGGTACTTACATTGGCAATGATGATGGTGGGTGCTTACATGGACAATGAGGATGGTGGGTACTTACATTGACAATGAGGGTGGTGGGTACTTACATTGGCAATGAGGATGGTGGGTACTTCCATTGACAATGAGGATGGTGGGTACTTACATTGGCAATGAGGGTGGTGGGTACTTACATTGGCAATGAGGGTGGCAGGTACTTACATTGACAATGAGGATGGTGGGTACTTACATTGACAATGATGGTGGTGGGTACCTACATTGGCAAAGAGGGTGGTGGGTACTTACATTGGCAATAAGGGTGGTGGGTACTTACATTGACAATGAGGGTGGTGAGTACTTACATTGGCAATGAGGATGGTGGGTACTTACATTGACAATGAGGATGGTGGGTACTTACATTGGCAATGAGGATGATGGGTACTTACATTGGCAATGAGGGTGGTGGGTACTTACATTGACAATGAGGGTGGTGGGGTATTACATTGGACAATGAGGTTGATGTGGGTACTTACATTGGCAATGAGGTGGTGGGGTACTTACATTGACAATGAGGGTGGTGGGTGGTTACGTTACATTGACAATGTTTTTGGGTGGTTTGGGTAATTACATTGACAATGAGGTGTGTGTGGTACTTACATTGACAATGAGGATGAAAATGGCGGGATTTTACATTGAATATGAGGGAAGGTGGGAAAAAAAAAAATACTTACATGGCAAATGAGGGTGGTGGGTTACTTACATTGACAATGAGGGTGGTGGGTACTTACATTTTGACATGAGGGTGGTGGGTACTTACATTGACAATTAGGATGGTGATGTACTTACATTGAATATGAGGGTGGTGGGTACTTACATTGGCAATGAGGCTGGTGGGTACTTACATTTCGACAATGAGGTGGGTGGGTACTTACATTGACAATGAGGATGGTGGGTACTTACATTGGCAACGAGGGATGGTGGTGGGTACTACATTGGCTTATGAGGGTGGTGGGCGGTCTTATATGCAATGAGGATGGTGGGTACTTACATTGACAATGAGGATGGTGGGTACTTACATTGGCAATGAGGGTGGTGGGTCTTACATTGACAATGAGGATGATGGGTACTTACATTGAAACAATGAGGGTGGTGGGTACTTACTTATTGACATGAGGATGATGGGTACTTACATTGACAATGATGGTGGGGGTACTTACATTGACAATGAGGATGGTGGGTACTTACATTGACATGAGGATGGGGGTGGGTACTTACATTGGCAATGAGGGTGGTGGGTACTTACATTGGGCAATGAGGGTGGAGATACTTACATCGACAATGAGGTGGTGGTACTTACATTGGCAATGAGGATGATGGGTACTTACATTGGCAATGAGGGTGGTGGGTACTTACATTGACAATGAGGGTGGTGGGTACTTACATTGGACATTGAGGTTTATGGTACTTACAATTGGCAATGAGGGTGGTGGGTATTACTTGACAATGGGGTGGTGGGTACTTACATTGACAATGAGGGTGGTTGGGTACTTACATTGACATGAGGGTGGTGGGTACTTACATTGGCAATGAGGGTGGGCAGGGTACTTACATCTAAAAAAAAAAACGAAAAAAAAAATGAGGGATGGTGGGTACTTACTTTGGCAAAATAAAAATGAGGATGATGGGTACTTAACATTGGCAATGAGGGTGGTGGGTTCTTACATTGACAATGAGGGGGGTGGTGGGTACTTACATTGACAATAGGATTATGGGTGGGTACTTACATTGGCAATGAGGGTGGTGGGTACGTACATTGACAATGAGGATTTTGGTGGGGTACTTACATTTGGCAATGAGGGTGGGTGGGTTTTTTTTTTTACGTACATTGACAATGGAGGGTGGTGGGTGGGACTTACTTGACAATGAGGGTGATTTGGGTACTTACAATAACAATTGAGGGCTGGTGGGTGGGTACTTACATTGACAATGAGGGATGGTGGGTATTACATTGAATTATGAGGGTGGTGGGTACTTACATTGGCAATGAGGATGGTGGGTACTTACATCGACAATGAGGATGATGGGTACTTACATGGTGGGTACTTATATTGACAATGATGATGGTGGGTACTTACAAATGTAACAATGAGGGATGGTGGGTACTTACATTGACAATGAGGGTGGTGGGTATTACATTGACAATGAGGGTGATGGGTACTTACATTGGGACATGAGGGTGGTGTTTGGGACTTTATTGACAATGAGGATGATGGGTACTTACATTGTACAATGAGGGTGATGGTGGGGGGTACTTACATTGCAATGAGGATGGTGGGTACTTACATTGACAATGAGGGTGGTGGGGTACTTACATGGACAATGAGGATGGTGGGTACTTACATATAAAATGAGGTTATGGTGGGTACTTACTTGACAATGAGGATGGTGTGGTACCTTACATTGCAACAAGGCGGGTGGTGGGTACTAAACAATTTGGCAATGAGGGTGGTGGGTGGGTTACAAATTGACAATGAGGGTGGGGGGTACTTAAATTGACAATGAGGATGGTGGTGGGTACTTACAAGAGGATGGACAATGAGAGTGGTGGGTAATTACATTGGATGAGATGGTGGGTACTTACAATCAATGAGGGATGGTGGGTACTTACATTGGACAATGAGGGTGGGGGTAATTACATGAGCATGAGAGTGGTGGGTACTTACATATACAATGAGATGGTGGGTACTTACATGACAATGAGTGGTGGGGGTACTTACATATACAATGAGGATGGTGGGTAACTTACATTGACAATGAGGGTGGTGGGTACTTACATTGGCAACGATGGTGGTGGGTACTTACAATGGCAATGAGGGTGGTGGGTACTTACATTGACAATGAGGATGGTGGGTACTTATATTGACAATGATGATGGTGGATACTTACATCGACAATGAGGATGGTGGGTACTTACATTGGCAATGAGGATGATGGGTACTTACATTGACAATGAGGGTGGTGGGTACTTACATGGACAATGAGAGTGGTGGGTACTTACATATACAATGAGGGTGGTGGGTACTTACATTGACAATGAGGATGATGGGTACTTACATTGACAATGATGATGGTGGGTACTTACATTGGCAACGAGGGTGGTCGGTACTTACATTGGCAATGAGGGTGGTGGGTACTTACTTTGACAATGAGGATGGTGGGTACTTATATTGACAATGATGATGGTGGGTACTTACATTGACAATGAGGGTGGTGGATACTTACATTGACAATGAGGATGGTGGGTACTTACATTGACAATGAGGGTGGTGGGTACTTACATGGACAATGAGGGTGGTGGGTACTTACATTGGCAATGAGGGTGGTGGGTACATACATTGCCAATAAGGGTGGTGGGTTCTTACATTGACAATGAGGATGGTTGGTACTTACATTGGCAATGAGGGTGGTGAGTACTTACATTGGTAATGAGGATGGTTGGTACTTACATTGGCAATGAGGGTGGTGGGTACTTACATTGACAATGAGGATGGTGGGCACTTACATTGGCAATGAGGGTGGTGGGTACTTACATTGGCAATGAGGGTGGTGGGTACTTACATTGGCAATGAGGGTGGCAGGTACTTACATCGACAATGAGGATGGTGGGTACTTACATTGGCAATGAGGATGATGGGTACTTACATTGGCAATGAGGGTGGTGGGTACTTACATTGACAATGAGGGTGGTGGGTACTTACATTGACAATGAGGGTGATGTGTACTTACATTGACAATGAGGGTGGTGGGTACTTACATTGACAATGAGGATGGTGGGTACTTACATTGAATATGAGGGTGGTGGGTACTTACATTGGCAATGAGGGTGGTGGGTACTTACATTGACAATGAGGATGGTGGGTACTTACATTGAATATGAGGGTGGTGGGTACTTACATTGGCAATGAGGATGGTGGGTACTTACATCGACAATGAGGATGGTGGGTACTAACATTGACAATGAGGGTGGTGGGTACTTACATTGACAATGAGAGTGGTGGGTACTTACATATACAATGAGGATGTTGGGTACTTACATTGACAATGAGGGTAGTGGGTACTTACATTGGCAATGAGGGTGGTGGGTACTTACATTGACAATGATGATGGTGGGTACTTACATTGGCAATGAGGGTGATAGGTACTTACATTGACAATGAGGATTATGGGTACTTAAATTGGCAATGAGGGTGGTGGGTACTTACATTGACAATGAGGGTGGTGGGTACTTACATTGGCAATGAGGGTGGTGGGTACTTACATTGGCAATGAGGGTGGTGGGTACTTACATTGACAATGAGGATGGTGGGTACTTACATTGACAATGACGATGGTGGGTACTTACATTGGCAACGAGGGTGGTGGGTACTTACATTGGCAATGAGGGTGGTGGGTACTTATATTGACAATGATGATGGTGGGTACTTACATGGTGGGTACTTACATTGACAATGAGGATGGTGGGTACTTACTTTGGCAACGAGGGTGGTGGGTACTAACATTGGCAATGAGGGTGGTGGGTACTTAAATTGACAATGAGGATGGTGGGTACTTATATGACAATGAGGATGGTGGGTACTTACATTGGCAATGAGGGTGGTGGGTAATTACATGGACAATGAGAGTGGTGGGTACTTACATATACAATGAGGATGGTGGGTACTTACATTGACAATGAGGGTGGTGGGTACTTACATTGACAATGAGGATGGTGGGTACTTACATTGACAATGAGGGTGGTGGGTACTTACATTGACAATGAGGATGATGGGTACTTACATTGACAATGAGGGTGGTGGGTACTTACATTGACAATGAGGATGATGGGTACTTACATTGACAATGAGGGTGGTGGGTACTTACATTGGCAATGAGGATGGTGGGTACTTACATTGACAATGAGGGTGGTGGGTACTTACATGGACAATGATAGTGGTGGGTACTTACATATACAATGAGGATGGTGGGTACTTACATTGACAATGAGGATGGTGGGTACTTACTTTGGCAACGAGGGTGGTGGGTACTAACATTGGCAATGAGGGTGGTGGGTACTTAAATTGACAATGAGGATGGTGGGTACTTACTTTGGCAACGAGGGTGGTGGGTACTAACATTGGCAATGAGGGTGGTGGGTACTTAAATTGACAATGAGGATGGTGGGTACTTATATGACAATGAGGATGGTGGGTACTTACATTGGCAATGAGGGTGGTGGGTAATTACATGTACAATGAGAGTGGTGGGTACTTACATATACAATGAGAATGGTGGGTACTTACATTGACAATGAGGGTGGTGGGTACTTACATTGACAATGAGAGTGGTGGGTACTTACATATACAATGAGGATGGTGGGTACTTACATTGACAATGAGGGTGGTGGGTACTTACATTGGCAACGAGGGTGGTGGGTACTTACAATGGCAATGAGGGTGGTGGGTACTTACATTGACAATGAGGATGGTGGGTACTTATATTGACAATGATGATGGTGGATACTTACATCGACAATGAGGATGGTGGGTACTTACATTGGCAATGAGGATGATGGGTACTTACATTGACAATGAGGGTGGTGGGTACTTACATGGACAATGAGAGTGGTGGGTACTTACATATACAATGAGGATGGTGGGTACTTATATTAACAATGAGGGTGGTGGGTACTTACATTGACAATGAGGATGATGGGTACTTACATTGACAATGATGATGGTGGGTACTTACATTGGCAACGAGGGTGGTCGGTACTTACATTGGCAATGAGGGTGGTGGGTACTTACTTTGACAATGAGGATTGTGGGTACTTATATTGACAATGATGATGGTGGGTACTTACATTGACAATGAGGGTGGTGGATACTTACATTGACAATGAGGATGGTGGGTACTTACATTGACAATGAGGGTGGTGGGTACTTACATGGACAATGAGGGTGGTGGGTACTTACATTGGCAATGAGGGTGGTGGGTACTTACATTGCCAATAAGGGTGGTGGGTTCTTACATTGACAATGAGGATGGTGGGTACTTACATTGGCAATGAGGATGGTGAGTACTTACATTGGTAATGAGGATGGTTGGTACTTACATTGGCAATGAGGGTGGTGGGTACTTACATTGACAATGAGGATGGTGGGCACTTACATTGGCAATGAGGGTGGTGGGTACTTACATTGGCAATGAGGGTGGTGGGTACTTACACTGGCAATGAGGGTGGTGGGTACTTACATTGACAATGAGGGTGGTGGGTACTTACACTGGCAATGAGGGTGGTAGGTACTGACATTGACAATGAGGGTGGTTGGTACTTACATTGGCAATGAGGGTGATCAATACATGGGCGAAGTTGAAGGGCAGAGTTTCTGGGGTGGCCTTCTCGAAGCATAGTCGGAGCGCCCCGATGCCGTTTGTGTCACAGAAGTAGCAGACATTGCGCAGCAAATACAGCGGCACCTCGGGGTCCTGTCAAACACAGATGTGGCTGCGATGGGAGAAATGAGGCTTATGACATTTGTGACCAGATCTTCAGACATTTCATATTGCCCATTTTGTTGCTTCAGGTTAATTTTGCCTTCAGTCTGTATTATTGTAAAACATCAGGGTTCAAGCTAGGTCAAACATTTTGGGAAAAGTCACTTCTCCCTCCAGACAAAATAGGGGGAAGTCAAAGCAAGTGAGGGAGAAGTGAGAGAAGTTGGATGTTCTCATCAACCAATTGTTTTACGTTATATTTGACCATTATATGGCATTCGACCCCATTAGCCAGCCATAGCAATGACCTTAGCTATTGACACGGCCAATTAAAATAACACAATAGATTTAATTTCCTTAATTCCAAAGAAAGAACAATCAAAACTTGCATTAAGCCGAACCACCCAAGGGAGAACAAAAACCAAAAACTTGGTCCGCTTAGAAGACAATGGTGTCTCTTACACAAAAACGAAAAAAAAAAATGGAATCGGGATTACTGGTATGTCCGGTTATATGGTTTAATATTCGGAATCAAGAAATCGCGAATATTTAACATTGACATAGAAATAAAAACATTAGAATACTACTGGTAATGTTTACTGTGCACTTTTCTGAATTATTCAGGCTTTATTTTATCAAAATAGACGAAAGAATTTGAATGTTATTGCGAAATAAAATTGCCCAGCTGAAATCGCAAATAGGCAGTAGTGACTGCGATCACTTCGGACCAGACGTGTTTCGCTCCGGTGATTTTTATGAGTCGTTGACTGACAACCAAACCAGCTGATAGAATAATGATTTATTAACGCAGTGTTCGATATATACCAGTATCGCTACGCATCAAGAAAATTGAAATGGGTAAAATAAAAATGCTTGCGTATTCTGTACACAACGAAAAAAATTATTTGTTTTGAAATACGCAGATGTTTTCCCATGTGCTAAGCGACCAGTCCTGTTGTCCCCATGTGCTAAGTGACGATGAGTTAATTCCCTTTAGTAATCACTAAGGAAACGAGCGAATCAGAACGAGGTTTCAGGTCAATAATCATAAACAATGCACCATTCACACTTTGGGGACAGGGGATTTGTTTCCTTTGTTTGTCACACGCTTGAGGCTAATTTCACCTGGTGAAAGTGACACCCTGTCAATTAATGGTTAGTACAAATGACCATCGCGTTTTGATTACAAAATATGCGACCGGTGGTCGCGTTAAGGGAAAGTCATTTAATACACTGTCATTATATAGGCCAAACGGTCAGGGGGAATTGAAAGTGGTCGCATAAGACAAAAGTCGCTTAATGCTCGTGGTCGCTTGTACAAGTTTGACTATGTGATGTTAAGTTAAGCCACCTCGTCGAGATGGTTTCAGAGAGTGTTAAATTCATTAATAATTTCATACTTTCATTGTTGTTACCACCCATTTGAACCTCATTATACAGCATTTATGTCAATATTGCTTGCGAAGTAATCTGTTTAAATTCCCTTAAAATACTATTTATGAACTTGGATGTGCATAAATTCTGCATATTTAGTTAATACCAAACTGAAATATCCCAAAAATCGAGTTACGGTAACATCGATTGGAAAAAATTGCAAAAGGACGAAACAACGTAGGTGCAAAATCGCTGAAATTGTCCGCGATATTTACAGACTTTTTCAAGTTTTCTGACAATAGAGTTAGCCATAATTGGTTGAAATAAACAGTTAGTAATGTAATAAACAGCATTTGTTTTCGGCATCAAAGGATTTCATCAGAATATATCAATTTCGTATGTAATTCTTTCACACTTAACAGCGAAAAAGTAAGTTGCAATAATGGGCCTTCCGCATTTGCTATGAAGGCCATGACTAGGTTTGTCAGGTAGCGCCTCAAGTGGGTATACCCACAATCGTAGCTAATGATTGGAATGGATACTATTTTTATTTCGGAATCCCACATAGCGTCATAAGCTGACAAAGCTTGTAGAAAACTATAAAATTGATTCAACACCGGGCGACCCAGCTTATAATTTTTGCTAGCCCTGACCCAGAAACGACTTGCACCGGGTGCCCATTAAAACGAGTGTTTGCATGTGTTTATTTGTCTGGTGGAGAGTATTTGGAGGGAGTTAACTGTACAAGGTTCATGATCAATCGCTGATAGATCTATTGCCGACGTCTTTGGCGTCAATCATGCCTGAGCTTAACACTAAGAGCTGCCTGTACTTACCAGCGATTGGCTGTATAAGTAACTTCGCCACGTAAATAACAGATGTTTTGAACTGACAATTATAGTAGCCAGAAGCAATATTTGGCTAGGGGATTATTGAAACTATTAACTTTTATTGTCACAACAGATAGGTATGATTTTAGTGTAATGTTATGAAAATTTGTGGATTTTTTTTTTTTTTACAGGGAAATTATCAATCGCCGGAATAGAACATTTTCCAATATTACCTAGAAATTAGATTACTCGCCCTGTCAGACTAGCGGACGGTAATTTCCACTTGTCCAAGGACGATAAGCACTTGCCAATGCGAGCGGGCGAGTCCAACTTTACACCCCTGCAAGATACTGAGGTTAAACCCAGACTGGTAAGAGAACTGCGTACTTCCCGATTTTCTTCAGTCTTGACACAGGATTCCACATCTAAGAGGCGTTCCAACAACTGATCAGCGACACGGTCAAACAATCATGTGTCATAAAACAAATGGTATTGTAAATAATTTGCAGGCCTGAAATTAGCGAGATTTAGGTCACTGGGTGGGGAATGGGGATAACCTGAACACATTTTTGGTTCCAGCTTTTTTTAGAATTTCCGAGATTTTTCAAGTGAACTTCGCTTTTCTGGACACACAGGGCGAAGTCTGTTAAAACAAGGCGAGATCTTCGTCCCCAAACCTGAACCCTGGACATACATGCGAGTCCTGTACAATCATCCCATTTTTTGCAACAGTCACAAATTAATTGTAATTATTCATACCGCGAATAATTGGCAACACATTTAATCACTTGTCAATTGATTAATTCAACTGCTTGCTGTACTGTGTTCAATTAGAGACATCAGACACTTCTTAATCCACAATTAGCACAAACAACATCGACTGAAAGAGTTCCCACACACACCTTTAAAACAACAATTTATCTTAATCTGTTGAAATTGGCAGTTGATTTGGTGCTTCTGGGTGTCATTTGTATATTGTCGCAAATTTGTCTCGCATCGCTTAGTTTATCCGTCAGGTACAACCATACCAGTCGTAATGGTGACAAACTCAGTATATTACTACATGGCAGCGAGTGAAATTTACCATAAACTCCAATTTTATAACACATATTTTGCAAAATTTGTTAAAATCTGTAGATTGTTCGATATCGGACGAAAATTGGCGGCAAATACCGAAATTGGAATGCATTGAAAGATGAAAAATCTGGAGATAAGACAGGTATGGATTTGTAACCAGCTTAGACCCAGATCAGCATGCACATCCTGATCAGCATCTCCTCTGATAAACAACTGTCATTGCCTGGTTTTAACAAATATTATAAATCCTTATCAAAGATAAGAGTACTTAAAAATATCTCACAATAATCGAAAGTTAAATGTGTTAATGACCCAGAAACAGCTGAGATTATTATAAAGGGACCTGGGACTCATCAGTAAATGATGTGGAAAATCATGGATATCTCGCATGAACATTGAGGGCACTTAACAATGTCGCACAGTCATTGATGGATAATCAAACATCGATGGCTCACATCAATCATAGAGGCCACTTACCGATATTTCACAGTAATTGTTGAGGGCACTTGTTTCTTGAGCTGACAGCTCCTGTGAATAAAACATGCACAAAGGATCAAAGAAACCAGCCCTAGCCCTACATATCATGCATGCTTCCAGTCACATAGACTATGATCAGCAGGAGAATATGGTATACAGATGGGTTTTAACTGTGCCCTTGATTATCACATCTAATTAGCAGGCAAACAGAACTGAAACTCCAGTGTAGCCTACACGACAGATGTGATAAAGCATTGGAGAAATTACTATCAATGTCACTGCCATCGCTATTATCAATACTGTCTGTATGTGGATTAGGCTAACCCCGTCAACACTATAGACAGCTAGAGATTATGTTTGTAAAACATGGGTATGTTCCCCTGGCATACTGAACCATAAACTGGAGATTATGTTTGTAAAACATGGGTATGTCCCCCTGGCATACTGAAACCATAAACTAGAGATTATGTTTGTAAAACATGGGTACGTTCCCCTGGCATACTGAAACCATAAACTAGAGATTATGTTTGTAAAACATGGATATGTCCCCCTGGCATACGGAAACCATAAACTAGAGATTATGTTTGTAAAACATGGGTATGTTCCCCTGGCATACTGGACCATAAACTAGAGATTATGTTTGTAAAACATGGATATGCCCCCTGGCATACTGAAACCATAAACTAGAGATTATGTTTGTAAAACATGGGTATGTTCCCCTGGCATACTGAAACCATAAACTAGAGATTATGTTTGTAAAACATGGGTATGTCCCCCTGGCATACTGAAACATAAACTGGAGATCATGTTTGTAAAACATGGATATGTCCCCCTGGCATACTGGACCATAAACTAGAGATTATGTTTGTAAAATATGGGTATACTCCCTGGCATACTGGACCATAAACTAGAGATTATGTTTGTAAAACATGGATATGTCCCCGTGGCATACTGGACCATAAACTAGAGATTATGTTTGTAAAACATGGATACCGGTATGTCCCCATTGCATACTGAACCATAAACTAGATAGTATGTTTGTAAAACATGGGTATGTCCCCCCTGGCATACTGGACCATAAACTAGAGATTATGTTTGTAAAACATGGATATGTCCCCCTGGCATACTGAAACCATAAACTAGAGATTAAGTTTGTAAAACATGGATATGCCCCCCTGGCATACTGGACCATAAACTAGAGATTATGTTTGTAAAACATGGGTATACTCTCTGGCATACTGGACCATAAACTAGAGATTATGTTTGTAAAACATGGATATGTCCCCGTGGCATACTGGACCACTAAAGAAGATTATGTTTATGTAAAAACATGGTATACTCTCTGGCATACTGGACCATAAACTACAGATTATGTTTGTAAAACATGGATATGTCCCCGTGGCATACTGGACCATAAACTAGAGATTATAAATGTTTGTAAAACATGGGTATACCCCCTGGCATACTGAAACCATAAACTAGAGATTATGTTTGTAAAACATGGATATGCCCCCCCTGGCATACTGGACCATAAACTAGAGATTATGTTTGTAAAACATGGATATGTCCCCCTGGCATAAACTAGAGATTATGTTTGTAAAACATGGATATGTCCCCCTGGCATAATGAAACCATAAACTAGAGATTATGTTTGTAAAACAAAGATATGTCCCCGTGGCATACTGGACCATAAACTAGACATTATGTTTGTAAAACATGGATATGTCCCCGTGGCATACTGGACCATAAACTAGACATTATATTTGTAAAACATGGGTATGTCCCCGTGGCATACTGGACCATAAGCTAGACATTATGTTTGTAAAACATGGATATGGCCCCAGTGGAATACTACATTCTAACTGGAGAAACTCTTACAAACTTTTTGACTTTTCGACGTAAATGTACACGGACGGAAGGACATACGTACAGAAGTGTTTTCACAACCATGTGAAGGTCAAAAAATGTGTTCGGACGATAACGGAAAAAGCGGCGACTATTCGCCCCTTCCGCTAAAGCAGACGAGACAACAAAATGGCTAAGTGTTTCAGCGACATTTCGAAGGTGACAAAGGTCAAGGTTTTGTTAATGGTGGCGTGAGTGTGTGACAACTATTCAGGTGATGCAAGTGTCCAAGTATCGAAGCAATCCTTCAGGTATTATTGAAAAACCTCTTACAAACTTTTTGACGCAACACAATGGCTAAGTGTTTCAGTGACTAAGGTGACCAAGATCAAGGTCATGGTAATGGTGGCGCGAGTGTGAAAAATGTTCATGTGTTTCAAGTGTCCAAGTATGGAAGCAATCCTTTGTGTTATCTTGAAGATAGTACATGTTGGAGAAACTCTTACAAACTTTTTGACGTAACGAAATGGTTAAGTGTTTCAGCGACATTTTGAAGGTGACAAAGGTCAAGGTCGTGTCAATGTTGGCACGAGTGTGTGACATATGTTCAGGTGATTCAAGTATCTAAGTAATCCATCGCATACTATTGACGATATTACATGTTGGAGTAAGTCTTGCAACTTTTTGACGCAACAAAATGGATAAGTATTTCAACGATATTTTGAAGGTGACAAGGTCAAGGTCGCATTAACGGTGGTGTAGGACGGGAAGTTGCTGTGTTACCTCGAGTGACGAGTGCACAATGTGTTTGTACGCCATGTAGGATGGGAAGTTCAGCAGGAAGACCTTCGTGACGAAGTGCAGCAATTTCTCCTTCTCCTCCATTGTCCAGTCGTCGACGAGGCCGTCGTCATCAGGGGTGGGGCGGTCGGCGGGAGTATCCCCATCCCCTGGGTCGCCGGTCCCCGCCGCCACATCTCCCCTACCTAGGCACAGGCAATGCCATGGTGTCAACTTACTGCACAACGTCAATGAGCACATTATCTAGGAACCAGATATGTCAAGACAATAATTCTGCCACGGAAGCGGTGTCACGCCTGCCGAGGCATTTGACCGTAGCATGATCATGTGCTAAAGTAAGCATCGCAAAAACCACTAAGAGAAATGCATGCTTTAAACACAAAGAAAGGTCAAGGTTATGTTAATGACAGCAGGAGTCAAATAAAACATTGCTAAACTTGGCTCAAAATAATCATAGTAAAATGACAGTCTCATCAATACATTTAATTTGACACATCATATGACAAGTTTCATCTGAAAATAATAAATGACCGTCCAGGTACCACTGTTGTTTCACACAGAGGCCACTGTCACATGTTTCCTGAAAATTTGCCCCTTGGTTCATGAGAGAATGTTGTTTAAGAATTTGACCCAATTATCTATGACGGTCAGCTTGGAATATGAGATGATTGTCATTTCATCAAACCTGAAAATGTTTCAACTTTATATGCTGCATGTTGAACTTACCTTCTTCCATCGACTGTTCCCCTGTCTTGACATCTTCGAGCGTCGTCTCGCCTTGCTCAGCATCGACAGGCTCACTCTCCTTGTGTTGGATTTCTCGCTCGTTGTCGGCGGGCAGGGTCTGCACAATACGGATCCCCACACTGAGGGCATCCTGCACCATCGTGTTCAGCTTCTCGAAGTTGTGGTAGTCTTTGAAACAACACATACACTGCCTGCAATACAAATGGTGTTCCATGAAACAGCACCTACACTGCCTGTAATACAAATGGTGTTCCATGAAACAGCACCTACACTGCCTGTAATACAAATGGTGTTCCATGAAACAGCACCTACACTGCCTGTAATACAAATGGTGATCCTTGAAACAGCACAAACAATGCATGTAATACAAATGGTGGTCCTTGAAACAGCACAAACACTGCCTGCAATACAAATGGTGGACCTTGAAACAGCACATGCATTGCATGCAATATAAACAGTGGTCCTTGAAACAGCACATACACTGCCTGCAATACAAATGGTGATCCTTGAAACAGCACATACACTGCCTGCAATACAAATGGTGGTCCTTGAAACAGCACATACACTGCCTGCAATACAAATGGTGGTCCTTGAAACAGCACATACACTGCCTGCAATACAAATGGTGGTCCTTGAAACAGCACATACACTGCCTGCAATACAAATGGTGGTCCTGGAAACAGCACATACAGTGTATGTGTCACTGCCTGCCATACAAATGGTAGTCATTGAAACAGCACATACACTGCCTGCAATACAAATGGTGGTCCTGGAAATAGCACATACAGTGTATGTGTCACTGCCTGCCATACAAATGGTAGTCATTGAAACAGCACATACACTGCCTGCAATACAAATGGTGGTCCTTGAAACAGCACATACACTGCCTGCAATACGAATGGTGATCATTGAAACAGCACCTATACTGCCTGCAATACAAATGGTGGTCCTTGAAACAGTACATACACCGCCTGCAATACAAATTGTGGTCCTTGAAACAGCACATACACTGCCTGCAATACAAATGGTGGTCCTTGAAACAGCACATACACTGCCTGCAACATAAATGGTGATCATTGAAACAGCACATACACTGTCTGCAATACAAATGGTGGTTCTTGAAACAGCACCTACACAGCCTGCCATACAAATGGTGGTCCTTGAAACAGCACATAAACTGCCTGCAATACAAATAGTGGTCCTTGAAACAGCACATACACTGCCAACAATACAAACAGGGGCTCACGTATATCCTCGGCCGCCGCCTGGACCGACAAATAAAAACTTTAACACAAATATTTAAAAAAAAAGTAATTCGACCTTGACCTTGGACATGAAGGCCACATGGGTGTGTTATGGAATGAACATATGGATGATGATAAGTATATGAAGTTTGAGGTCAATCCGACTTACCGTTACAGAAATAATGGGTACCCAAAAACTTTAACGTGGACGGACGGAATTATGAAAACCATGACGGGGGTATAATTATGGTCTTTGAAACAGCACATACACTGCCTGCAATACAAATGGTGGTCCTTGAAACATATATACATATATATAGCAATATACACAGCACATACACACAATATACACAGCACATACACTATATATACAGCACATCCACAATATACGCAACGCATAAACTATATACACAGCACAAACACACAGCACATACACTATATACACAGCACATACACTATATACACAGCATATACGCTATATACACAGCACATACATTATATATGCAGCACATACACTATATATGTAACACATATACTATATGTAACACATATATTATATACACAGCACAAACACTATATCATACACTATATAAACAGCACATACACTATATACACAGCACATATACTATATACACAGCATATACACTATATACACAGCACATACACTATATACACAGCACATACACTATATATGGAGCACATACACTATATACACAGCACATATACTATATACACAGCATATACACATATACACAGCACATACACTATATACACAGCACATACACTATATATGGAGCACATACACTATATACACAGCACATACACTATATATGCAGCACATACAGTATATACTCACACATACACTATATATGGAGCAGATACACTATATACACAGCACATACACTATGTATGCAGCACATACACTATATACACAGCACATACACTACATACACAGCGCATACACTATATATACACTATACACAGCACATACACTATATATGCAGCACATACACTATATACACAGCACATACACTACATACACAGCGCATACACTATATATACACTATATACACAGCACATACACTATATATGCAGCACATACACTATATATGCAGCACATACACTATATACAACAGCACATACACTATATATGCAGCATATACACTATATACACATATACACAGCACATACACTATATATGCAGCATATACAATATATACACATCACATCACTATATACACAGCACATACACTATATATGCAGCACATACACTATATACACAGCACATACACTATATATGCAGCACATACACTATATATGCAGCACATACACTATATACACAGCACATACACTACATACACAGCGCATACACTATATATGCAGCACATACACTATATACACAGCACATACACTATATATGCAGCACATACACTATATATGCAGCACATACACTATATACACAGCACATACACTACATACACGAGCACATACACTATATACACAGCATACACTATATATGCAGCACATACACTATATACACAGCACATACACTACATACACAGCGCATACACTATATATACACTATATACAACAGCACATACACTATATATGCACATACACTATATACACAGCACATACACTACATACACAGCGCATACACTATATATTACACTATATACACAGCACATACACTATATATGCAGCACATACACTAATATACACAGCACATACACTATATATGCAGCATATACACTATATACACTATATACACAGCACATACACTATATATGCAGCATATACACTATATACACATCACATACACTATATCACAGCACATACACGTATATATGCAGCACATACACTATATACACAGCACATACACTATATATGCAGCACATACACTATATATGCAGCAACATACACTATATACACAGCACATTACACTACATACACAGCGCATACACTATATACACAGCATATACACTATATATGCAGCACATACACTATACACACAGCACATACACTATATACACAGCACATACACTATATATGCAGCACATACACTATATATGCAGCACATACACTATATACACAGCACATACACTATATACACAGCACATACACTATATATGCAGCATATACACTATATACACAGCACATACACTATATACACAGCACATACACTATATATGCAGCATATACATATACATAGCACATACACTATATATGCAGCACATACACTATATATGCAGCACATACACTATACACACAGTACATACACTATATATGAAGCCCATACACTGTATATGTAACACTGTCACGAATCGTAGCCGACTATTTTCTTTATCATCCATTAATTGTAACACGGGTCACACAATACTAGTATAGAGCACAATAATCAAATATTCTAGTACAGATGATCGAATCGGTATTGGTGTGAGAAATATCGCTCCCGTGGAATAAACCGCTGGAGAGAATAGCGCTGTATCAGAAACCGTGCACGGACCACCAGTATTGGATTTTGCACTGGTTATATCTGGGTCATCTACACTGTATATGCAGATTCCGATGCCAGCCTAATTACCTAGTAGGTCATATCTACTTATGACTGAAGTATCTCAGATTAATTCACGATATCTCACGAGCAGAGCTAGACCGACTGTTAGAACATTAGTCCACTTACGCAAGATTGTAAGCCAATTTGACAGGCATACTACATGAGGATAGTCATGCACTAGGGTGGGAGTATATAATTGACTTAGCACCATATACTATCAGTCAGACACTCAATTACATTCTTGTGACACATTGGATCGCAAGCTATCACTGGGAATTGGTGAGTACATATGTTTTAGTTACTTTCTAATGCTGCCATTTAAGTCTGAATCTTGCCAAGACCAGCAATTCTACGCATCGTTATCGTATCCTCGATAATTTGTTTGTTTGTTTATTGGTGTTTAACGGCCTATCAACAGCTAAGGTCATGTAAGGCCGGGCAAACAGGTTCGATCCCGTTTTAACCTGCTGCATTGGGGGGAAAATCCCAAAAACAGAACGGAATATTTACATCGAGATACAACATATTCAGCCCTGAAATTAGAATAACCTGACCTGGTGCCAGGTCCATACCGCACCAAAGGCACATACACTATATACACAGCCCATACACTATATACACAGCACATACACTATATACGCAGCACATACATTATATACACAGCACATACACTATATACAGGTACATTACCTTTGTGGCCAAAGACAGACGTAGAGCACAAACGACAGGATCTCCTTTTTGTCCATGTGGAAGCCTCCATGCTGGCTTCTCTCATCAACTGAAGTCAGACAACAAACCAGGCAATTTGTTACAATAACTTTTATAATAGTTTATGTATTGAATGACTTTAGAAACACAACATCTACTTATTATATAACCTCACTATAGTCAAGAATTAACACCACAGAACAGTTTAATTATAATATAATACATGTATATATTGATTAACTATAGCAAAATTTGGAGAATAAAGCCACCCGAAATGCCGTTTTATCATTCCTGGTAATTAAGATATGTATCCCATTTGTGTGATGCTATGTAAAGTCCATGGAAAGATAATCACAACCATAGCTCAATAACCAATAGCTATGTCCACGGCCCGCATGTCCGTCGACGCAACCAAGCCGAGGCTTTGATAGTATGCCAATGTGCAGACTATATTGCGCAAACGACAATAAGCAATTTCTACGTGATACGTAATTCCTTATGCAGATACTTATACCACTTAAGACACTAGTACTGTAAACTACAAATAATATGGTGGTAGTGTGGTGGAAAATAACTCTGCAAAACTCCTGTACCGTCCATAACATAGTTATGGTTCCATCCATAGTCTTCCCCTGCATAGTAGCAAATCTGACCTCGTTCCCACTTCAGCCATTAGTCACAACCTATTTTTCATATTATTAAACTCAAGTTGGAAAAGTAGGAAAATTACACAAACTGAAGCAAATTTTACCCTTGTAAAATATTTTTGAAATCATTTTTGTTTCACTTATAGAAATTAGGCTTCATTAAAAAAAAATACACGTAGATTTTGGTTGGTGTCTTGTAGATTCTAGCTTAACTTGAGTTATCAGGCTACATGATAGTTTATTTATTTTCGTTGAAATTATAGATTATAGAAAGTGGAACATTAACTATGCTACGGATAGTAAAGGAGTTTTGTAGTTCTTTATTAAATGATGTTTAATGGCCTGTCAACAGTTATGGTTATTTTAGGCCAAGTTAATGTGGTCAAATCCCATTTTTCACCATGATCGCATCGGCCCAACCACACCAGAGTCACTCCTTAACAGTAATACAATTAGTACTAATCTTACTACTTGTATAATGTGTATAACCAGATTCAACTCTAAAGTAGCAAGAAAGCCACCAAAAATGTACATGAGGACTAAACCTGGGATAACGTGATTGCGGCAAAGATGAACCCCACCATTAAACTTACCCTCAGCATGCTCCCAACCAACCACCCAAGTTTTGCAAGAGTTACTGCTGCCCACAACTAAGATCGCAGATACAAACAAAACTAGAAATGGACGCTTGTCGACAAGCGCATGTGTATCCCCCTCCCCAGATACACAAGTAGTTTGAAAAAAGGGTGATCGAGTTATGCTCCGGAGGCAAAATCGGTGACGGACAAAGGGAGATAACTAAACAATTAGTGATGCAAGAGTTGTCATTCTTGCGCGACACACCTTTAGGGTCTATGCATGTGTGAAGCTACTGGAGCGCAGAATTATGTGTTAATAGTCCTATATTTATGTACATATATCTGCACAGGTGCACATGCCACAATATTTTCAACATAGTTGACGGAAATGTAATATAGAATGTAAATAAAAAAAATAATGCTCGCTACTGGAGCCGAGAATTGTTTTTAATAGTCCTATATTTATCTACATATATCTGCACAGGTCCACATACTGCCACAATATTGTCAACACAGTTTAGGTAAATGTAATAATTTAGCTGTATAAATTACCTGTAATAAGTTAGTGGTCATTTAAAAAATTTAAAAAGAATGTAAAAAAAAAAATTAAAAGAAAATTGAAAAAAAAAGTTGAAAAATAAAAAATAATAATACTTGCTACTGGAGCCCAGATTTTTTTTTTAATAGTCCTATATTTATCTACATATATCTGCACAGGTCCACATAATGCCACAATATTTTCAACACAGTTTACGGAAATGTAATATACAATTTTTTTTTTTTAAATAATGCTCGCTACTGGAGCCCAGAATTTTTGCTAATAGTCCTATATTTATCTACATATATCTGCACAGGTCCACATACTGCCACAATATTGTCAACACAGTTTACGGAAATGTAATAATGTACCTGTATAAATTACCTGTAATAAGTTAATGGTCAGTTAAAAAATTGAAAAAGAATGTAATGGTAAAAAAAAAAAATAAAAAAAAAATTAAATTAAAAAAAAGAAAAAGAATAATGCTCCCTACTGGAGCCCAGAATGTTTTTTAATAGTCCTATATTTATCTACATATCATATATACACAGGTCCACATATTCCCACAATATTTTCAACACAGTTTACGGAAATGTAATTTAATCATTTACCTGTATAAATTACCTGTAAGTTGTCAGTGGTCAGTTGCACATGCTAGCACATGCACAGGTGAATAGTCTGTATATAGCACTTACCACCTTATGCTACTAGACTTAAAAAATGCTAAAAATAATTTGAGAAAAAAAAATGAAAAAAAAAATGGAAAAAAAAAGTTTAAAAATAATAATGCTTGCTACTGGAGCACAGAATTTTTTTTTAATAGTCCTATATTTATCTACATATATCTGCACAGGTCCACATAATGCCACAATATTTTCAACACAGTTTACGGAAATGTAATATAATCATTTACCTGTATAAATTACCTGTAAGTGGTCAGTGGTCAGTTGCACATGCTAGCACATGCATAGGTGAATAGTCTGTATAAAGCACTTACGACCCGTTATGCTACTAGACTAAAATTGAAAAATAAACATTTGAAAAAAAAAAATGAAAAAAAAAAAAAAAAAAAAAAAAAAAAAAAATTAAAAAAAAAGTTTAAAAATAACTAAATGCTTGCTATTGGAGACCAGATTTTTTTTTAATAGTCCTATATTTATCTACAAAAATCTGCACAGGTCCACATAATGCCACAATATTTTCAACACAGTACCCAATGTAGTGATTTACCTGTATAAATTACCTGGTCAGCAGTGGTCAAGCACTGGACATCTGCACATGCTAGCCCATGCTAGCACATGGTTCTCCCAGTTTCTATTGTTCTCTCTACAGGTAAGGTGTACAGAGCACACGAGAAAAGGTGTTCAGAGCAGACGAGAAAACAGGTCTTCATGCATTATTGTCCAGTTTGTAGAGTGCGCAAAACAAAAAAGGGAGATAACTGAAAAATTAGCTACGCAAGAGTTGTCATTCTTGTGCGCGACACACCTCCGGGTCGTGGTCTATGCATGTGTGAAGTTTCATGAAAATATTCCAAAGGGTGGTCGAGTTATGCTCCGGACAGGAAATCAGTGAGCAAAAACAAAAAAGGGAGATAACTCAAAAATTAGCTATGCAAGAGTTGTCATTCTTGTGCACGACACACCTTCGGTTCGTGGTCAAATTGAATGTGTTAAGTTTCATAAAAATATTCCAAAGGGTGGTCGAGTTATGGTCAATCAGTGCGCAAAACAAAAAAGGGAGATAACTCAAAAAATTAGCTATGCAAGAGTTGTCATTCTTGTGCGCGACACACCTTCGGGTCGTGTCTATGCATGTGTAAAGTTTCATGAAAATATTCCAAAGGTGGTGGAGTTATGCTCCGGACACGAAATCAGTGCGAGAAACAAAAAAGGGAGATAACTAAAAAATTAGCTAGGCAAGAGTTGTCATTCTTGTGCGCGACACACCTTTGGGTCGTGGTCTATGCATGTGTGAAGTTTCATGAAAATATTCCAAAGGGTGTTCGAGTTATGCTCCGGACAAGAAGTGTCTGCGGTGGACGCGGACGCGGCGCGCTGTCAAATCCATAGTATCCCCCCGACGGAGTCCGGGGGATACAATAATATGAATGAATACTACTCTGTTTACAATTCATTTTGTGTATGATGTATTAAAACTAGAAATGGACACTTGTCGACAAGCGCATGTGTATCCCCCTCCCCAGATACACAAGTAGTTTGAAACTAGATGGCCGCGGCCTGCATGTTGCGCCTTGGGGCGAGGCTTGGACACTAAAACAAGAGGGCCATGATGGCCCTAATTCGCTCACCTGACTCAATGAACACCACATCTATGGTCATTTTAGGCCGGGTCCCAAATCGAGTCTTTGAAAACTCGATGCATGTGTTGTCTTTATCATAACTTTCTTATTATTCAGAAAATTATAAAATTATACAGAAAATTATGCAGAATCCGGAACTGTTGGTCGTTTCCTGATCTGACCAGCCAGTATCCCAAACACGTCGACACAATGTTGAAAGAAAAGTAAAACGAGACCATACAGAGGCTAAAATTAATGACAACACGTGTATGACCTGACCAGACAGTGTGTATAGGAATGCATGCTAAGATGGGGTAACGCTGGTCGCAAAGGTATTTCATTCAATTTTTCATGTAAGGTGACACTTCAGAAATGTAATGAACGAGTATGATGCAAGAATGATGGATTACCGGTAGTCACCCATTCCTCGGCATGTATCGTCGAGGTTAAAATCATACGTGCATTTCTCATTTCATTAGCAGACACGATAGAGATCCATGATGTCAATGACGTTATTTATTTGGAAGCATTTTTGCACACATTTTACACCAACCTATTTGATAAACTGCCATATCTCAAACTGTGGACCCATTAATAAACTTGTCTGTGACTTTTCCATGTTCACCCCTATGCTGCACGTTGGCATTTTATACCGACATTGTGTTTCTCGACTTCCCACAGATTGTTCAGAAATAGTATGTGAAGGATTTTAATTAAGTTTTATTTGTACATGTATACAAACTTTTCTACGCAACAGAAGTTGGGGTACTGTAGTACCGTGCTAAACTTATTTTGTTCAATATAATTATGTAGGATTTATATAAGAAATCAACATTTGACATTTAATTAAACTGAGTGAGCATCCAAAATACAATATATGATCTTGTGATCCGACCAATATGTTTCCACAACGTCTGCAAATACTTGTGAGTTTGAAAACACCAAATCTATGACCGATCCACTGTCTGTAGTTGCCTTCTCTTGAAACTGAGTACAATTGAATGTGCTTTCCATGTATCTCATGAATTCGGTACAGCTACTTCTCAAATCAACATTGAAGTCCCCAATCACTACAACTGGACACTGCGTATTGAGCAAAGGCAACAAGTGAGCAGTAAGTTTTGATCTAAATTCAGACACTTGGGTGATTTGTATAGAAAGACAACCTGACAATGTCCTTTTCCCACAGGTGATACACTGGCAAATATGAATTCCAAATTTGAAGATGAGTATTTGTGTATTTATGCATCTCACAATCATTTCTGACATACATTACAAGCCCATGGTGAGGTCTGGTCAAAGAAGATGCAGTGCAATCCTGATCATTTCGTACAATGTCATATCCTGCTATTTCATAGAGCCTGTACTCATCATTTTGACAAAGTCGTGATTCTGCCAAACCAATCATATCGGCACAAAGTAAGTTTTGATCATGCTTAATGACACTTATATGCTTGTGAAGTGACCGCACGTTGTTAAACACAATTTTGAGTTGCGTAGAATCCACCTCATACAAAGGAATATAACACAAATTCAGCATGGCCTCATTTCTAAGCCTACTCATTTCTTCTTTCACTTTCTCATCAACTGCTAAAGATTTTTCATTGAAGTTGAGTATATGAAGACCCTTAAATGTCGTTGGTCTGCTACATGCCACATAGTGAATGTGAGGATTTTTTCGCACCCGTGTCTGTGAGAGATCTACGACCACTTCCTCAACGGTGGAACCCTGAGCTTTGTGGACAGTCTTTCCTGCAGATGGTCTCAGTGGAAACTGTATCCTTTGAAATGTTTTAAAATTATGTAGAAATGACCGTTTTGTGTCAAAGATTGGTGTCCAATTTGAATTCAACTTATGATAGAATCCATTTGCTCTGTATATTTCTCTCGTCACACAGCCTACTTTTTCATCACTGAATGATACCCATAGGATACTTGGGCGACTTGTTTCCTTCATTTTGTATTCAATGTATTTTACTACACATGTTGAACCATTGGCCAAACCATCTTCTACATTCACCGTTACGTCATACATCATACCTACAGCAACTGTTAATGACTGCAACAAGTTACCGGTTTTATTCGAATCATCAGGAAGCACTCTAATAAGATGTTCTCTTTTTGACTTTGCTACGTCAGCTGAAACAAGTGTGTCGTTGCAGGGTATTGTGATTTTCTCTCCTGTCAGACTTGCCATGAAGTCATCATTATATCGATCTACAAATATGTTCTCTGTGAATAGATGTGGAGCACTTTTTGGATAATTCTCCATATCATGTTGTACAATGTGCTTTTCTATTTCAAGTCTGTCATCATTTGTCAGCTCATTGCAACGAAGCCGGTTAAGGAACTGTGCAAAATACAAATCATCCTTCTGCCTCATGATATCGACTAACTCGTACATCTCGAAGTTCTCCTTCCAAAGATTTGGTGCCAAAGATGCTGCACACATGGTCAAGTCATTGAATATCCAAGAATCTCCAACTGGCATCAACTGATATAAATCTCCGACAGCTATGATGCTAATACCACCAAATAACCTTTTAGTACCAGTCAGCTGTTGTAATCGTTGATCTATGAAGCTCAGCATTTTGTTTCCAACCATTGAAATTTCATCTATTATAATTACTTCAAGTTTTCTGTATTTCACTCTGAATGTATTCAGCTCATCACATGACATGTTCTGATTGCTTTGCTTGACTTTTTTTTCTTTTTTTGAAGGCTGATGCAATGGTGACACCATTAATGTTGAATGCAGCTTTGCCTGTAAAAGCACATAGAAGAATTCTAATATCATACGGATTTTCACCATCTTTCAAATTCAAATGCCTATACAAAGCCTGATAAAGTGCTTTAATCAGTACCGATTTTCCAACACCAGCGCCACCTGACAAAAATGCATACATAGGCTCTTCTTTTGTTTTCATCCAATGTAAGACATGGTTAAAGAATTCTCTCTGCTTCATATTTAAGCTTCGAAGCAACTGAAAGTAGTTTTCCTCAGACAACAACACTGTATTTGAATCGGTAGATGGTACAGAAGATGATGCACCAATATCTATCCCAATATCATACTGGCGGTGTTTTATGGGTCTCTCTGGATTGAAATAAACAAAACTTTCGGACTCGGTTTCACCTTTTTGCTCAGCCTCCAATTCAGCTTGTTGGGTGTTTGGTGCTAATTCATCATAAGCATCTATTTCTTCCTGAGCCATTTGGCATGCAAGTTGCAACACCTCCATGTGATGCTCATACTGTTTGCACTTATCATCAACAATGCCCTTCTTTGAAATATAGTGCTCTTTGAATGTTTCAAAACCACCCATTGTGTCATTTTGTTCATTACGCCAAGGAGAAAATAGCAAAAGCTTTTCTCTGTAGTGATTTTCTGGATCTGATTTTACACTATATCGTACATAGCGTATAACTTTAGAATTCTTTCTACGCTTAATCTCAATTCCATTCTTCAATTTAATAATAGTGTCAGCTTCTGGGAAGTCACTGTCATCATCAGAAACACCTTTCTCATCAAGGTCATCTTCATTGATCTCTTCATTTAACAATTTGTCAGATTTTGGGTAAATAACATCAAGCTGTGACACATAATCTGCAAGGCACCATTTTTCTAATACTCTTGGACGCTTTGCATATCTTTTGACAATGTTATCCGATACAATTTCAGTTGAGTCCTCTGACAGCTCTTCCAGAATAGATTTTGGTTTGAGCAGAAAGATACGTTCTTCTGGAGGTGATGTATTGATAAAAACTACATCTCTCGTACATCGTGTCAAAGGCATTTGTAAAACCAAATAGACAGCTTCTTGTGCACTGACTTCAACAGCATTTGAGAAGATATTACCTATATGCCTGACTTGCTTTTTCAGATCTAGGTTTCCATTTCTTGCTTCTTTTGCAGCAGCATCCAACATTGCGCTCATTCCTCTCTGTGACTTGCTTATGTACGACACAATATACATAGCACATGCATATGGGTCTAAAACAAACTGGATGTCAATGTTGGCTTACACTTGATATACTCTTCCTCATTCATTTCAGCAATGTCATCCAGAAATTCTTCAAATGAAATATTTGGTCCTTCTTTGAACTCATTCATTTGTTTCTGTATCTCAGAATACATTTTCTTGTACTTCTCAACATTCTTGTCCAATGGATGAAGTATCATTGTTCTTGGTCGTGGAGGCAATGGAAATCCAAAACGACAAACTCCTTGCCCTTTTTTCCGACATGTCTTAGAATGCTTATGAACTTGAAGTTGTATCAGTTCTGCTTAGCAGGGTCTTCAGAAGAGCAGCTGAGATATTTGTCGACAAATGCAATGATTTCATCTTCAGAGTTTTCTTGGAACTTTGGTGCACCATCTATCCATGCTAGCATATGAATACGAGGAGAGCCACGTTGCTGAAATTCAACTCGGTAAAAGAAATCCTTCAATTTTCCAACTGGCTCAAGGTGACTCTTCAAGACAATATTGATGATTTTCTGAACTCTGTGGTCAAAATATCGTGAACATATTACAGGATCTTTGCGCACAAGCTCTGTTAGGCCAGTTTTTTTTTATTAGTTGGTTTACAGATACGCCGACCCGATTTTTTGACAATGTGGAAAGAAATAAAAATTTTAATTTCCGTGCTGTGCCGAGAAAAGTTAGTGGCGGAAACCGGATCTTAGCAGCAGCGACAACAACAACAACCTGCGAATGGACGATTCGATATGATTTGATATATCTCCCTTTCAGCAAAAATTCAAAACCTTAACGCTGGGGTAAATGGCCTATATTTTCTGTTTTCTTGCTCCGATGTGCTTCATATTTCATGTATGCGTTCTTCCTAGGGTCCTCTACCGCCATGCCACAAATCCACACTCGTGCCACCCCCACTGATATTCGTTTCAACTATATCGCCGCTTCGTTGTCTTGTATTTAATTATACCAGATACGGTATTAATGGTATTAATATGTACGCATTACGCAACCCATTCACAGTGATCAACATTCAACAGTATGTGAATATGAAACTGAGTTGCTATGTAGAATATAAAGAAACTTGCTGAACCGACTCCCTACGTTAACCGACAAACTCTTGGTCCGAGACGATGCCGGTTAACACAAGTTTCACTGTATCACAATCACTGGCCTTTTTGTTTTTTACCGACCACAAACCGACCCAACCATGAGCCTTAAAAAAAGGTGAACCGACCCAACCATGTGCCTTAAAAAGGTGATTTTTAGCTCGACTATTCGAAGAATAAGTAGAGCTTATGTTGTCACCCCGGCGTCGGCGTCGGCGTCACCGTCACATCACGCCTTGGTTAAGGTTTTTAGTCAAGTTTGTATATGGAATACTACTGGCCCTACACCCACCATACTTGGACAACTTCATCTCCTAGTGATGTACATCAATAACCCCTGATCTATATTTGACCTTGACCTACATTTCCTCTTGAATTACTTGGTTAATTCCCCTTGGTTAAGGTTTTTAGTCAAGTTTGTATATGTAATACTACTGGCCCTACACCCACCATACTTGGACAACTTCATCTCCTAGTGATGTACATCAATAACTCCTGATCTATATTTGACCTTGACCTACATTTCCTCTTCAATTACTTACTTAATTCCTTTTGGTTAAGGTTTTTAGCCAACCTTCTATATGGAATACTACTGGCCCTACACCAACCATACTTGGACAACTTCATCTCCTAGTGATGTACATCAACAACCCCTGACCTATAGTTGACCTTGACCTACATTTAACCTTAAATTACTTACTTAATTCTCCTTGGTTAAGGTTTTTACTCAACCTTGATTAAGGTTTTTAGTCAAGCTTGTAGATGGAATACTATTGTGCATACAGACACCATACTTGGATAACTTTTTCTTTTTCTCATAGGGATGTACATCAATAACCCCTGACCTTTATTTTACCTTCACCTACATTTAACCTTCAATCACTTGCTTAATGTTTATAGTCAAGCTTGTATATGGAATACTTCTGGGCCTACATCAACCATACTTGGACAACTTCATCTCCTAGTGATGTACATCAATAATCCCTGACCTATATTTGACATTGACCTACTTTTATCCTTGGATTACTTAGTTATCTCCCCTTGGTTACGGTTTTTACTCAAGCTTGTATATGGAATACTCCTGGGCCTACAGCAACCATACATGTACTTGGAAAACTTTATCTCCTAGTGATGTACATCAATAACCCCTGACCTATATCTGACATTGACCTACATTTAACCTTGAATTACTTACTTAATTTCCCTTGGTTAATGTTTTTAGTCAACCTTGGTTAAGGTTTTTATGCAGGCCGCAGCCACCTTCTTTGTCAAGCTATGTGTACATCGACAACCCTCGTAGTCGAGCTATGCTGTTCTCCTACAGCTCTTGTTATGGTGTTCGGACCGTCCGTCTGTCTGTCACACGTTCGGTTAACCACTTCGTAACAGTTTCTCAAACCGGCCATATATTCTACATAAGTTGCTCAAGTTCTTCAATATTTCAACACATCATTCATTGGTATGTGTGCTATACCTGCCTTGTCATACTTTATATTACCTTGACCGTTTGACCTTCACAGGGCTGCTGAAAGGACTTAGCAATTTCGGTTAACCAGTGTCACAGTTTCTCAAACTGGCCATAGCATCTACATAAGTTGCTTAACTGCTTCAATATTTCCATACTTCATTCATTTGCATGTATGCTACACCTGCCTTGCCATACTACATATGACCTTCACCCTTTGACTTAACACTTTGGTTCACCCGTTTTGTCAGTTTCTTCAATATGCCGCCGGTGGCATCCGCGTTCGACACTTTTTTTTTTTATTTCCCCGACCGACCCAACCCTGTGCCAAAAAGAATAAAAAAATTGAAATGTTTTTTTTTTATTTTTATTTTTTTTCCGACCGACCGACCGACCGACCGACCGACCGACCGACCGACCGACCCGATCTCGCGGAAAAAAAATCCGTAAACCAACAAATAAAAAAAAACTGGCCTTACTTCTGCCCATGTGAGGCTTTCAATATCAGGATCTGTATATTCAATTCCTTCATTTAATTTTGCCAACATCTTCAGCAAATCCTTCCACTTTGTATCTGCAGCTGATAGTGATTTAAACCATGTTGGTAAGTCAAGTTGCCTTATCATTGCAAAGACATCTTTCTTCCGTGACTCTAAATATGCCAGTGAATTTCTCAGTTGCCTGAAGATGTAATAACCTTCATCCAGTCTGACAAAGCTGTCTTGTTTAGCAGGATCTCTAGCCTCAGCAGCGGTCATTTTCTTCCCTTTAGTGCTACATCTTCTCAATGCTAGATTAACCCTTTCCTCCACAGAAGCGCCTCTGGACGCCTTTATCTATTCCCCCATACAAGCGCGTTTGGACGCCTCTATCCATTCCCACATGTAAGCGCCTTTGGACGCCTCTGCACGATTTCCATACAAGCGCCTTTAGACGCCCCTTGATAAAACCACGTGGGTCTTTGTTATAACTGGAGCGACATCTCTCGGACGATTTTCATTCGATAGTTCAATATTTTACGTCACATTCCCGCGTAAATCTTACTACGACTTCCTTATAAGGATATATAGTATTTTTGATTCTAAAAATACACCCCACGCTACGGGTTTCCCGAAATTGAATACACGAAACTCAAAACAACTTGATCAAAATGGCGTCAAATTTTCTAGAAAGTGACGATGAATTAAGTGAATTTGAAGGGTTTAACCCTTCCGATGTTGGATCAGACATCCATGTCAGTGACATATCGTCGGAGAGTGATGTATCTGCCGAAAGTGAAGTTTCTGATGACGAAACAAACGAGGAATGGACCCGAACACCTTCTCCGACATTGTGGTAAGTGAAAAAAAATATTCGGCCTCGTGCGGGACAAAGGCGCATAAATGCACCGTTATTCGAGCAAAACATGCATTGTCATTGGTAATAAATGATGGATTATTAATAAGAAATGTTTTTTATTTATTATAACAAAATAATGCACTTCGAGTTTATATTGTACATGGTTTTTATGGATTTCGAGTATAAACTATCGGCGCAATTCGCCCCGATCGCATTCGTCCCAGACAGTTTTTTAACTGATCAACTTGTCTATCAACGCTGTCGAGACTTTCTGACGACCGTTATCTATGTATTCTTAATTTTAACTAATATTCAAATGATAAAATGGACCTTATGACATATCTAGACCAACACTGTGTCCAACCTGTTTGTGTATTGGTGTTTAACGGCCTATCAACAGCTAATTTCATTATGTCCAACCTGTCAAAATTATAATGCGATCTGCTGGCTGCAGATAGTAATGATGTTTTCACTGAATGGCTAACAGTGTAAACCTTGATTACACGGCACATATGTATGGAGCTTACAGCATATTCTTGTGCAAATTAAATGTCTCAAAAACATTTTTAATTCAGAAATATCATATTTATTTTACAGATTGAAGACTTCACAGAGGCTACTGGGGCACATCTCCCAGATGAATTTGATGCCGGAACCGCGACACCACTGGAGTACTTCTGGCAGGTGTTTAAACCGGAGATGTTCCAGACCATGGCCCAGCACACAAATAATTACGCCCGGTGGAAAATGGACCAAGCTCGGGCTATCGACCCACGTTGGACCGAGACGGATGCAGCCGAGCTTCGTGCATATGTTGGCATCAACATATTGATGGGTATTAATAGCTTGCCAGAAGCCGACATGTACTGGTCACAGAACCAGTACGTTGGAAACCAGGGCGTGGCGAATACAATGACATGCAACAGATACCAGAAACTTAGTCAATATTTCCACGTCTCTGACCGCGCCTCCGAGCCACGACAAGGACAACCAACATACGATAAACTATATAAAGTTCGGCCAGCACTCGATCATGTGATGGACACATTTCCTTCGGTTTATCGGCTTGGAAGAGAAATTGCCATCGACGAAGCCATGGTGAAGTACACTGGCAGACTAGCATTTCGTCAGTATATGCCAGCCAAGCCAATTAAGCGCGGCATAAAGATCTGGATGCTGTGCGACGCCAAAACAGCATATCTGTCAACGGCTAGATGTGTACCTCGGGCGACAAAATAATCAAACCGAGCATGGCCTAGGATACAATGTGGTGACCAAACTGACGGACAACCTACAGAAGACTTATCGCCATGTCTACTTTGACAACTTTTTTTACGGGCGTTCCACTGATGGAAGCACTGTTACAGAATGGGTCTGTACGCCTGCGGTACAGTGCGTGTAAACCGCAAGCAGTTTCCAAAGGAATTGAAGAAACCACCGTGATGTTAAAAAACGTGGTGACTACAAAGTCCAACAGAAGGGTGACACCAACCTAACAGCAAGCGTCTGGAAGGACAAGAAGTTGGTGTACAACCTGTCCACCCTCAGTGACCCGAAGTTGGAGTTGGATGCACAGCGGCGATGTGGTCAGAATGTACTCCAACTGAAACAACCACACTCCGTCTCCAGCTACAACCAATTTATGGGTGGGGTCGATCTCCATGACCAGTACAGGATGAAGTATGAGGTGGGCCGCAATTCCAAGAAATGGTGGCGCTATTTGTTTTGGTTCGTCATCAACTGCGCCATCGTCAATGCCTTCATCCTGTACAAAGCAACATCACGTCGTGCCACAAAAAAAGAAGCGATACAGCCACTTGGATTTTCGTCTTGAGCTCGTCCGTGACCTCATCGGCGGATATTCCAAACGAAAACGGTCCGGCGTTGAGGCTGACAATGTTGGACTTGTCGACGGGCAAAATATCCAAGGCCACATAAATGGCCGCCTTGATGGACCTAAGCGCCGGTGTCGCTACCATCTAAAATATCTCAAGCAGAGGCGCGACACAGTGTTCGGCTGTACAGTGTGTAATGTACATTTGTGTAAAGACGGATGTCATGGCAGTTTTCACAACATGCACTGACCAAATGTGAATAATGTGTCATTATGTTTATAGACATGTACATATGTACAGTTTAGATTATTAGTACATGGAAATGTGAACTCAAAATATCTAGTTTAGTACTGTTTTACATATAAATTGTGTAAATTTCATCATAAAGTGATAGTGTTTGAGTGATAAATATTTATATTGGATTTACATAAACACAGGATTATAATCAGACATCTGCACATACATAGTAAGTGAGCATGCTTTTATGCAATGTTCAAATAGGTATACTTTATTTTCATTCACTGAATAGCGAACAGTACAGACACTCATCAGACTGTTCAGATGTGATTTGGGTCTACACTGGTCGCAAATTCATGCAGCTTGATAAGAATTGACAGTCCTTTTCATTAATATTCCACTGACGAATAACTAATCGTGCAGACCCTGATTAGACTGCATAAATCTGCAGGCTGATCTAGGTCTACACTAGTTGCAAAGACCATAAGCCCCATTTCCCCGGTGGCAACCACATAATTATATTGTATTACTCTTGTTGATTACATCCACTGTGAAAGTTTTTTGGTATAAAACACATGAAAATTTAGATAAAAACCTATTTCTCAACTGTCATCGCTACTACAGCAGCATATACTAACAAAATACCTGAAAATATAACATAAAAAAATACATATACAACTAGCCCAATTTATTATCAACATTTCATTTATACATTGCAAACTGATATAACCATTGGAAAGTTGGGTAAATTACATAAATATACAACTGTATTATTCACTGATTCCACCAATTACCTGTATTGGGATGGTGCAGATAAAATTACCAGTACTGCATTCACTGCAGACAGCTAGCTAGCACAGATGTGTATGGACACACCATAGCTGATAAGCCCAGTTGGCTGTGGAGGAAAGGGTTAACTTTGTCACTAATTTGTTTCAACTGTATCTTTTTCAGCTTGAAAAATATATTGGGTACAGATTGAGCAGCTCTTCTGTCTACACTCCGAAGCTCCCATTTGGCAATGTCACTGTAATGAACTGGAACACATCTGTCTTCATTTTCACATCGTCGTTCTCCACAATAAATAGATGGAAAACATAAATATTCTGCGTCCTTGTCTTGATACAGACTTAGTGGATGTTGGCCTTCTCCCGGGGCAAATGTATATACTTGATTACATTTACTTTCTTCGTTTCCATCAACAATCATTGTCAGCATTTCCGATGTGCTCTTCCATTGTATCAGTCTCACTGAAATTATCGGAATCATATCCAGATGCACCATCATGCAGATCTGATACATAGTCTTGTCGGTCACAAGGATCAATTATATCTGACACAAATTCTCTAACTGTATCTTCGGCACATTCGGTGACTTCTTTGAACCAATCATCATCAATATGGATACCTGAATTCTTGTAAAACTTACTGTTGTTCATCAACCAATGTAATGCAGACAACACTGCCAACGGTCAGACAACACTGCCAACGGTCTGACATTTTCTGTGAAATCACATTTACGGCAAGTCATTTTCTTTTTCAGTTTCACAGCGATTGTGAAATTTTCATCCATCTGCCTTGGTAATGCATTTATTGTTGGCTGAATATCAACTGGCACATTAATGACGTTTCCTTTTATTGAATATTGACCACCCCTTGGCAATTCTCTTACTTGCATGAATGGAATACGAAGTGCTATCAATCTTTCCTCTAGAGCATGTAAATTTAGTTCTTGTGGTTTGTCTGGCCATTTCATTCCATTGGCTACTGATAATTTCGGAACTTTGTCATGTTTTAGGGAAGACACACATGTGTGACAAATCCACTCTTGATTGTTGACCGACTTTAAGCCAGTAACATACTTGTTTTTGTTTTTAGACATACAAGATATGTTTGTCAGATTTGACACACCTTCATGAAACCATGTTTGTTGACAGCAGGTACAAACATATATTGGTCCAACAGCAATATCTGAATGAAAAATATCAATGCATTCTTGAATGGTAGATCCAAATTTTCTTCTTTTAGACACAATAATTTCATTATCACGAAACGTTGGATCCTTGCGCTTCAGACATTTTCTGTTCTTATCAGATACCTGTTCATTTTGTCTGTATACTTTATTGCTCCTCACTGTACGTTTACTGGACCGTTCTTTCCGTTTAAATTCTTCACATTGTCCGGCTGTACGTTTATTGGACAGTTCTTTCAGCCTTTCATTTTGTCTGTATACTTTATCGCTCCTCACAGTACGTTTACTGGACAGTTCTTTCTGTTTAAATTCTTCGCTTTGTCTGGCTGTACGTTTACTGGACATTTCTTTCTGCCTTTCATTTTGTCTGTATACTTTATCGCTCCTCACAGTACGTTTACTGGACCGTTCTTTCCGTTTAAATTCTTCACATTGTCTGGCTGTACGTTTATTGGACAGTTCTTTCTGCCTTTCATTTTGTCTGTATATTTTATCGCTCCTCACAGTACATTTACTGGACAGTTCATTCTGTTTAAATTCTTCACTTTGTCTGGCTGTACGTTTACTGGATAGTTCTTTCTGTTTAAATTCTTCACTTTGTCTGGCTGTACGTTTACTGGATAGTTCTTTCTGTTTAAATTCTTCACTTTGTCTGGCTGTACGTTTACTGGATAGTTCTTTCTGTTTAAATTCTTCACATTGTCCGGCTGTACGTTTACTGGACAGTTCTTTCTGCCTTTCATGTTGTCTGTATACTTTATCGCTCCTCACAGTACGTTTACTGGACAGTTCTTTCTGTTTAAATTCTTCACTTTGTCTGGCTGTACGTTTACTGGACAGTTCTTTCTGCCTTTCATTTTGTCTGTATACTTTATCGCTCCTCACAGTACGTTTACTGGACAGTTCATTCTGTTTAAATTCTTCACTGTCTGGCTGTACGTTTACTGGACAGTTCTTTCTGCCTTTCATTTTGTCTGTATACTTTATCGCTCCTCACAGTACGTTTACTGGACAGTTCTTTCTGTTTAAATTCTTCACTTTGTCTGGCTGTACGTTTGCTGCACAGTTCGTTCTGCCTTTCATTGTGTCTGTATACTTTATCTGCTCTTCTATCTTTCATGTAAGCTTTTTGATATTCTGCTCTTGCTTTTCTATTATTTTTTGTTTTGCCTGACAAGTATTCTTTTCCTTGAGGTACATATGATGACATTGAATCTTTTTTATTTTCCCTTCTTACTTTCTGGTCTTCAAAGTAGTTACTAAGAAGCTCTTTAGAGGCAAATGTTGCCGGTCTTGATTGTTCATTCTGATCTTTTGAAAACTGTACTGGTAGTATATCAAACTGATAATCGAGGTCAATGAGCATGCTATTATAAAGAGCATATAAATATCCAATTAAGTCGTCCAAGGTACTAAATGAAATCAAAATTGATGTTGCACTATCAGTGTCATGGAATGTTGAGAGTCCATCACGGGTATGACAATGCGAGTCAAAAAATGTGTATATGCCGTTTTCAACAAAGACACAGGAACAAATTGCACCAACTGTTATCATGACTGATGAACACAACGTCAGAGCTGATTGCAATGCGCTCTGTAAGGTCTGAATATCTGAAATATCATTTGTGTCAAGAGTAACACCACTCACAATGGGAAATTTGTGAATTTTGTATATGCCAGTATGTGTCCATAAAACATCGGGGATTTCTTCAAAGCTCAGGTATGGACTATTATTACATGCTGAAGATCTCGATGCGATAATTTTCCGATAAAGTTCATCTCCACTGTCTAATATCTTATCGATGCTAACAGAAGACACATCATTTGAACTATATCTGTGCATAAGCATTGCTAACACATTTCCAGTACACAGTTTACCTCTGCAAGAATTTGAATACCGTTCATCATTCTGATGGAATGTGCCATATGTAACATTAGTTGCATCAAATGACAATTTTGGTTGATTTGCTTCATCAATGGAATCAGGCCCATTTGCAAAATTTTGTGAATTTTGAGAGTGAAGTGGAGTAGAAATAGGAGTATCAACATGTGGCATTTCTGAGGGCAATCGGCAATCATTTCTGGTCTTTTTGGTAGGAAGATTAACCGTCACGGTCTTTTTGGAGGGAAAATTAACCTTCTTTCACCACCAGTCTTTTTGGAGGGAAGATTAACCCTTCTTTCTCCACCAATCGGTGCCCCTCCACTCGCTTCCCCATGGTTGGACTGGCCACTCTTGGATTAGCGATGACCTTCATATTAACAAATCTGAAAAGGCTTCACCCATGAACCATAACTGAAGTTTTGGCCTCCATGGGCCAAGCGGTTTGTGTGAAAAAGAATTTTGAAATCTGTAATAAAAGAACGACCTTTTGAACTTTTGGTGGGCATCTTGGATGACATAAGCATCTTGGATGACATAAGCATCTGATTTCGTCAAAAATACACCACAGCGATCGCCTCACTGATACCTTTGATTTGATATATGACATGACCATATTCGGTCAAAAATAAAATTTAACCTCAATTTGACTACGGGCCATGCCCATTTTTGACCCCGGGGTCATCATTTTAACAAATTTGAAAGAGCATTGTACATCGATCATTCTTACCAAGTTTCGTCGAAATCTTGCTGGCGGTTCATGAGATAAAGGTTTTTTAAGAATCTGTGCTATTTTTAGATGGCGGCCATGTTGGATTTCAGGCCAACTTAATTTCAACAACTTTGGAAAGGCTTCACCTAAGGACCATACAGTCAGAGTTTGCTGACCATTTGCCAATCGGTTCACGAGACGACGATGTTTGAAATCTCTCATAAAAGGATGACCTTTTTACCTTTCTTCTGCCATCTTGGATGACATAATCATCCAATTCCGACAAATATTGCACCAGAGCAATCGCCTCATCGATTTGACCCCAATTTGACCCCACGGGCCACGCCCATTTTTTACCCCTGGGTCATCATTTTAACAACTTTGAAAGAGCATTGTACATCGATCATTCCTACCAAGTGTCGTCAAAATCCGGCTAGCGGTTCATGAGAAGAAGATTTTTTAAGAATTTATGCTATTTTTAGACGGCGGCCATCTTGGATTAGCGATGACCTCCATTTTAACAAATATAAAAAGGCTTCAACCATGGACCAAAACTTTTAAGTTTGACTACCATGGGCCAAGCGGTTCATGTGAAGAAGAATTTTTTGAAATCTCTAATAAAAGAACGACCTTTTGACCTTTCGGCGGCCATCTTGAATGACATAACCATCAGATTTCGACAAAAAATGCACCAGAGTGATCGCCTCGTTGATACCTTCGATTTGATATATGATATGACCATATCCAGTCAAAAATAAAATTTGACAACAATTTGACCCCACGGGCCACGCCCATTTTTGACCCCTGGGTCACCATTTTAACAACTTTGAAAGAGCATTGTACATCGATCATTCCTACCAAGTTTCGTCAAAATCCGGCTAGCGGTTCATGAGAAGAAGATTTTTTAAGAATTTATGCTATTTTTAGACGGTGGCCATCTTGGATTAGCGATGACCTCCATTTTAACAAATCTGAAAAGGCTTCACCCATGGACCAAAACTTTTAAGTTTGGCTACCATGGGCCAAGCGGTTCACGTGAAGAAGAATTTTGAAATCTCTAATAAAAGAACGACCTTTTGACCTTTTGGCGGCCATCTTGGATTACATAACCATCCGATTTCGACAAAAAATGCACCAGAGTGATCGCCTCGTTGATACCTTCGATTTGATATATGATATGACCATATTCGGTCAAAAATAAAATTTGACCCCAATTTGACCCCACGGGCCACACCCATTTTTGACCCCGGGGTCACCATTTTAACAACTTTGAAACAGCATTGTACATCGATCATTCCTACCAAGTTTTGTCGAAATCCGGTTGGCGGTTCTTGAGAAGAAGATTTTTGAAGAATTTGTGCTATTTTTAGACGGCGGCCATCTTGGATTACTTATTGACGTCATTTTAACAATTTTGTAATCCCCCTACCTAAGGACCATGACCATGAAGTTTGGTGACAATAGGCCTAATGGTTACCGAGGAGAAGACGTTTGAAAATGTTCACGGACGACGACGGACGACGGACACATTGCGGTAACAATAGCTCACATGAGCTTCGCTCAGGTGAGCTAAAAAGAGATATAGTAGACGGAAAAACTTTAACCAAAAAACTTTAACCGGACACACATACGTACGCCAAAGTGCCGACTATATCGCGATTTCCGCAAGCGGGCGCGACAAAAACTTTAATAAAAAACTTTAACCAAAAATTTAAAAGTAATTACACCATGACATTGGGTACATGGGAGGGGAGTAGAATGAAAATATAGATGATGATAAACACCCATGTGAAGTTTCAAGGTAATGGGCAAAGCAGGTGCAGAGATATAGTACATGAAAAAACATTAACCAAAAACTTTAACCAAAAACTTCAAAGTAATTTGACCTTGACATTGGGCACAAGGGCCGCACAGGTGGGGGTAGAATGAAAATATGGATGATGATAAACAGGCATGTGAAGATTCAAGGTAATAGGCAAACAAGGTGCATAGATATAGTACATGTAAAAACTTTAACCAAAAACTTTAACCAAAAAATTTGAAGTAATTTCACCTTGACATTGGGCACAGGGGCCGCACGGTTGGGGGTTAGAATGAAAATATGGATGATGATAAACACCCATGTGAAGTTTCAAGGTAATGGGCAAAGCAGTTGCAGAGATATAGTATAACGAAAAACTTTAACCAAAAAACTTTAACCAAAAACTTCAAAGTAATTTCACCTTGACATTGGGCACAGGGGCCGCACGGGTGGGGGTAGAATGAAAATATGGATGATGATAAACACCCATGTGAAGTTTCAAGGTAATGGACAAAGCAGTTGCAGATATAGTATAACGAAAAACTTTAACCAAAAAACTTTAACCAAAAACTTCAAAGTAATTTCACCTTGACATTGGGCACAGGGGCCGCACGGGAGGGGGATAAAATGAAAATATAGATGATGATAAACACCCATCTTAAGTTTCAAGGTAATGGGCAAAGCAGTTGTAGAGATATAGTATAACGAAAAACTTTAACCAAAAACTTTAAACGGACACACGTACACAAGCGGGTGCGACAAAAAGGGTGTTCGAGTTATGCTCCGGAGACAAAATCAGTGCGTGGAAAAACAAAGGGAGATAACTAAAATATTAGCGATGCAAGAGTTTTCATTCTTGCGTGACACACCTTTAGGGTCGTGGTCTATGCATGTGTGAAGTTTCATGAACATATTCCAAAGGGTGTTCGAGTTATGCTCCGGACACGAAATCAGTGCACGAAACAACAACAGGAGATAACTTGAGAAATTAACGACACAAGAGTTGTCATTCTTGCGCGCGACACACCTTTGGGTCGTCTTCTATGCATGTGTGAAGTTTAATAAAAGATATTCCAAAGGGTGTTCGAGTTATGCTCCGGACACGAAATCAGTGCATGAAACAACAAAGGGAGATAAGTAAAAAAAATTAACGATACAACAGTTGTCATTCTTGCGCGCGACACAATTTTGGGTCGTTGTCTATGCATGTGTGAGGTTTAATGAAAATATTCCAAAGGGTGTTCGAGTTATGCTCCGGACACGAAATCAGTGCATGAAACAACAAAGGGAGATAAGTAAACAAGAATTCCGCGGAATCAAATGCCTCGCCTTGTCCCGCCTTGACCTCGAGCCTGGGCCCGAACGCAATTTTCACTGAGTGGCCCGAACATATTATACAACTAGAAATGGACGCTTGTCGACAAGCGCATGTGTATCCCCCTCCCCAGATACACAAGTAGTTTGAAAAAAGCGTGTTCGAGTTATGCTCCGGAGACAAAATCAGTGACGGAAAAAACAAAGGGAGATAACTAAAAAATTAGTGATGCAAGAGTTGTCATTCTTGCGTGACACACCTTTAGGTTCGTGGTCTATGCATGTGTGAAGTTTCATGAAAATATTCCAAAGGGTGTTCGAGTTATGCTCCGGACACGAAATCAGTGCACGAAACAACAAAGGAAGATAACTAAGAAATTAACGACGCAAGAGTTGTCATTCTTACGTGCGACACACCTTTGGGTCGTCTTCTATGCATGTGTGAAGTTTAATAAACTAGAAAATGTGTTCATAGAACACGGATGTCCCACATATCGCTTTGATAATAAATGAGGCCAAATTGCAAGTCAAAATTTTCTTTTACCTGAGCGTTAAGGTTTTTGAAGCACCAAGTATGTGACCTTGACCCTGGGCTTGGCGGGGGCAGGACGAACGTGGATTTGGCACAGGGCGGTAGAGGACCATTAGAGCAATGCATATGTGAAATATGAAGCTGATCCGTGAAAGAAAACAGAAATTATAAGATATTTACCTGAGCGTTAAAGTTTTTGAAGCACTAAGTATGTGATCTTAACCCTGGGCTTGGCGGGGGCAGGACGAACGTGGATTTGGCACAGGGCGGTAGAGGACCATTAGAGCAGTGTGTATATGAAATATGAAGGAGATCGGTCGAAGGATGAAGAAATTATGAGACATTTACCCGAGTGTTAAAATTTTGTGACGGACGGACGGACGGGACGACGGGAGGACGGGACGCACGTCCCTACGAATGAATACTTGTTGGGTTTTTACTCTATAAAAATACCCAACAAGAGTATCCAACACTATCCTAACCCTACCCAATAAGATCCCTGTATGCTTACAACAAGTACCCATTCGTGTGTGCGGACGGACGGACAAGGGTAACACTAAATGCCCCCTCCACTATCGTGGTGGTGCATAAAAATATTCCAAAGGGTGTTCGAGTTATGCTCTGGATACAAAATCAGAGCACGAAACAACAAAGGGAGGTAAATGTTCCACAGAATTTGTTGGTACCTTCTGATCTAACATATATTGCGAATGTGCCACCATATGAACAAATCTGAATCAGCGTTAACTATCGATCATTCATACAATGTTTCGTCGAAATCGGCCTGGCGGTTTGTGAGAAGAATTTTTTTGGACAATTTGACCTACTTTTCAACGGCGGACATCTTGAATTTGGTGATGACCTCCATTTTGACAAAAATGAACAGGCTTCACCAACAAACCATTTCAGTTAAGTTTTGGTCAATATCAGCCAAGCAGTTCACAAGAAGAAGTCCTTTGAAATCTTTAGTAAAAGAACAACCTTTTGACCTGTCGGCGGCCATCTTGGATGACGTAATCATCTGATTTTGGCAAAACATGCTCCAGAGTGATCGTCTCGTCGATACCTTGGATTGGATATATTATATGACCATATTCGGTCAAAAATATAATTTGACCCCTAGTTGACCCCTCGGGCCACGCCCATTTTTGACCCAGGTGCCACCATATGAACAAATCTGAAACAGCGTTAAATATCAATCATTCACACCAAGTTTCGTCGAAATCGGCCTGGCGGTTTGTGAGAAGAAGATTTTTTGACAATTTGACCTACTTTTCCATGGCGGCCATCTTGGATTGTTGATGACCTCCATTTTAACAAATCTGAAATGGCATCACCCATATATCATCCCTGTGAAGTTTAACCAATATCGGCTCAGCAGTTCGGGAGAAGATGATTGAAAATGTTCACGGACGGACGAACGGACGGACACTTTGCAAAATGGACTTAAACACGAAAACTTAACATTGTAAACGCGAAAACTTAACATTCAAAATGGCTAAGTCGACTGCGCGGAAAAAATGGGTCAAGTTCAAAACAAGAAACGAGGCAAAGCCACAAAGGTCAGGTTTTTTCCAAGCATGGACACTTGGATAACATAATTATACCCACTTTTTGTAGACAAGATGGCCGTGGCCTGCATATCGCGCCTTGGGGGGCGAGGCTTATTGGACACTAAAAAAATAGATATAGTAAAGATGGAAAAACTTTAACGAAAAAACTTTAACCGGACACACGGACGTACGGACGGACGGATGCCAAAATGCCGACCATATCGCGCTTTCCGCAAGCGGGTGCGACAATGATGATAAACACCCATGTGAAGTATCAAGGTAATGGGTGAAGCAGTTGCAGAGATATAGTACAGGAAAAAACTTTAAAAAATAAATTCAAAGTAATTTGACCTTGACATTGTGCACAGGGGCCGCACGGTTGGGGGTTAGAATGAAAATATGGACGATGATAAACACCCATGTGAAGTTTCAAGGTAATTGGCGAAGCAGTTGCAGAGATATAGTATAACGAAAAAGTTTTAACCAAAAAATTTAACCAGACGTACGTTAAAAAGTTAACGTTGAAAATGGCTATGTCAATTACGTAGAAATAATAGGTGAAGGTAAAAAAATGGTCACATGTTGGATAGTTGTATGTGGTAGGCACCCCTTGGTGGACTTAAACACGAAAACTTAACATTGTAAACGCGAAAACTTAACATTGAAAATGGCTAAGTCGACTGCGCGGAAAAAATGGGTCAAGTTCAAAACAAGAAACGAGGCAAAGCCACGAAGGCCAGGTTTTTTCCAAGCATAGACACTTGGATAACATAATTATACCCACTTTTTGTAGAGATGGCCGTGGCCTGCATGTCGCGCCTTGGGGCGAGGCATGGACACTAAAAAAATAGATATAGTAGATGGAAAAACTTTAACCAAAAAACTTTAACCGGACACACGGTCGAACGGACGGACGTATGCCAAAATGCCGACGATATCGCGCTTTCCGCAAGCAGGTGTGACAATGATGATAAACACCCATGTGAAGTATCAAGGTATTGGGTGAAGCAGTTGCAGAGATATAGTACACGAAAAAAAAAATTAATTAACAAAAAGATTCAAAGTAATTTGACCTTGACATTGGGCACAGGATCGCGGTTTCCTTTCCGCAAGCAGGTGCAACAATGATGATAAACACCCATGTGAAGTATGAAGGTATTGGGTGAAGCAGTTGCAGAGATATATACACGAAAAAAAATTAACAAAAAAATCAAAGTAATTTGACCTTGACATTGGGCACAGGATCGCGCTTTCCGCAAGCAGGTGCAACAATGATGATAAACACCCATGTGAAGTATCAAGGTATTGGGTGAAGCAGTTGCAGAGATATAGTACACGAAAAAACTTTAACAAAAAAATTCAAAGTAATTTGACCTTGACATTGGGCACAGGATCGCGCTTTCCGCAAGCAGGTGCGACAATGATGATAAACACCCATGTGAAGTATCAAGGTATTGGGTGAAGCAGTTGCAGAGATATAGTACACGAAAAAACATTAACAAAAAACTTAAGGCACCCCTTGGTTATGAAGCTGTGAAAGTTTCAAGGTAATGGGCGAAGCAGTTGCAGAGATATAGTATAACGAAAAAGTTTTAACCAAAAAACTCTAACCAGACGTACGTTAAAAAGTTAACGTTGAAAATGGCTAAGTCAATTAGACGTAGAAATAATAGGTGAAGGTAAAAAATGGTCACATGTTGGATAGTTGTATGTGGAAGGCACCCCTTGGTTATGAAGCTGTGAAAGTTTGGTGGTCCTAGGTGGTACAGTACCAAAGAAATGGACTTAAACACGAAAACTTAACATTGTAAACGAGCGCGAAAACTTAACTTGAAAATGGCTAAGTCGACTGCGCGGAAAAAATGGGTGAAGTTAAAAAAAAAAGTAACATGTTGGATAGTGATATGTGGTGGGTACCCCTTATTATGAAGCTGTGAAAGTTTTGGTGGTCCTAGGTGGTACAGTACCAAAGAAATGGACTTAAACATGAAAACTTAACATTGTAAACGCGAAAAACTTAACATGAAAATGGCTAGGTCGACTACGCGGAAAAAATGGGTGAAGTTAAAAAAAAAGTAACATGTTGGATAGTGATATGTGGTGGGCACCCCTTGATTATGAAGCTGTGAAAGTTTGGTGGTCCTAGGTGGTACAGTAACAAAGAAATGGACTCAAACACGAAAACTTAACATTGATTGTGGACGCCGCCCGCCGCCCGCCTTTCGCCAATCCAATAGCCTGGATTTTTTTTTAAAAAACCTGGCTAAAAAAGAAACATGTTGGATAGTGATATGTGGTGGGCACCCCATGATTATGAAGCTGTGAAAGTTTGGTGGTCCTAGGTGGTACAGTACCAAAGAAATGGACTTAAACACGAAAACATAACATTGAAAACGCGAAAACTTAACATTGAAAATGGCTAAGTCGACTGCGCGGAAAAAATGGGTGAAGTTAAAAAAAAAGTAACATGTTGGATAGTGATATGTGGTGGGCACCCCTTGGTTATGAAGCTGTGAAAGTTTGTTGGTCCTATGTGTTACAGTAACAAAGAAATGGACTGAAACACGAAAAGTTAACATTGATTGTGGACGCCGCCCGCTCGCCTGGCTTTCACCAATCCAATAGCGTGGATTTTTTTCTCCAAAAAAACCTGGCTAAAAATGGAAAAAAAGTTTAAAAAAAAGAAGTTTAAAATGATTTTTTTCCCAAAAAAACCTGGCTAAAAATGCAAAAAATGTTAAAAAAAAAAAAAGTTTAACAATTAACAAAATAATTCTCGCTACTGGAGCCCAGAATTTTTATAATGGTCCTATATTTATCTACATATCATATCTGCACAGGTCCACATATTGCCACAATATTGTCAACACAGTTTACGGAAATGTAATACCCAGGTATAATAATTTACCTGTATAAATTACCTGTAATAATTTAGCTGGACATTTAGTGGTCAAGCTGGAAATTTGCACATGCTTGCACATGCAGAAGTGTTCAACTGGAGAAGGCTATTGTTCTCTCTACAGGTAAGGTGTACGGGTCTTCATGCATTAATGTTCCGTTTGTAGCATAGAAAGAAATAGAGTTTGACCTTGACACTGGATCCCGGATTTTTTTTTAATAGTCCTATATTCATCTACATATCATAGTAAAGGTATGTATAAAGTTTGATGACTGTAGCTGATAAGGTGTTGAAGTAATGACCGTAACACGAAAACTTAACCATTGAATGATGACGACGGAAGCCGACGACGACACCGACTCCGGAAAAGCAAAACCTATGTCTCGCTTTCCGCTTCGCGGGCGAGACAATAAAACCTTTCCTCACAAGTGGTGTCCTACACAAACAAAAAATGGGTCACCCTTCGAGCCATACCTGATTGTTGCAGTGTTTTATCTACCGTTTTGAGATGGCAAGTCAAAATATTCACATCTTAAAAAAATGAAATCAAAAACATGTAAATAAATCACTGTAACAATCTTGATGTGTGCATAAAAGCAGAGGTCATCGGCATATTGATAGGGTAGTGTATTATACTTTTTAGACATGTAGAAAAAAAATGTATTTATAATCAAGGCTTTGAATTAACTGTGCCTCAATTTCACATGTTTCAAGAAGTAATATATTTTCTATTTTTCATAAAATCCCATTATTTCTAGTGCCTACACAGAGCTAAGGCTCACCCGCACCTAATACAACTGACACATAATCAGCATTTTATACGCAGAAGCCATACCAGCCTGAAAACCCGACACATGTCACCCGACTACGATAGGTCGGACACAGGTTCATATTTATTTATTTTCTTATCAGCATCTTGCCTGCGTTTACTGTTCACATGATCTGCACAACTATACCCGGTTGTAAGACAGTTTCTGATTGGTCATCTGGTTACCAACAAACCAATCAGAGAACACATAGTGATTTTCCATGATTCATGTGATCAACAAATGTGTTGCAAGTCTTCGAGATCAGCTGCTGATAAGAAAATAAATAAAGATAGCTCATGTAGGTAGATTTTGATTGTATTTCGGCATTTGACATCCATAAGTAGTAATATGAAATAGGCACTACCTATGACGGGCGACGTTAGTGTACTATAAGCGGTACCGTAGTATATTGTAGTATTGCAGAGCTACTTCCCACAACTACCATGATGTTACAGCTTCTCTATTATAATTAAATAGTGTCATTGGCGCACTTCTCATATTTGAATCAGTGATACAATTTAGATATTTCCTTTTCATATATAGTACATTAATAGCCTAGGCATTATACAAGAATTCCGCCACGGAAGCGGTGTCGCGCCTACCGAGGCATTTGACCGTGAACATTACAAGTAAATAAATTACCTTGACCTTCAGAATTTGGATGTGGGGGTGTGTGTAATGAAGCATCATCCGTAGACAAACATTGATGTGAAATATTATCAATGTCTGGAAAGGGGTTAAAGAGATATTGTGAAAAAACAATAACTTTAACGCAATTTCTGTTACAAATCCGGTGAACATTACAAGTAAATAAATGACCTCTTGACCTTCAAAATTTGGATGTGGGGGTGTGCGTAATGAAGCATCATTCCTAGACAAACATTGATGTGAAATATTATCAAAGTCTGGCAAGGGGTTAAAGAGATATTGTGAAAAAACAATAACTTTAACGCATTTCTGTTACAAAACCGGTGAACATTACAAGTAAATAAATGACCTTGACCTTCAGACTTTGGATGTGGGGGTGTGCGTAATGAAGCATCATCCCTCGACAAACATTGATATGAAATATTATCAATGTCTGGCAAGGGGTTAAAGAGATATTGTGAAAAAACAATAACTTTAATGCATTTCTGTTACAAAACCGGTGAACATTATAAGTAAATAAATGACCTTGACCTTGAGAATTTGGATGTGGGGGTGTGCGTAATGAAGCATCATCCCTAGACAAACATTGATGTGAAATATTATCAAAGTCTGGCAAGGGGTTAAAGAGATTTTGTGAAAAAACAATAACTTTCTGTTACAAAACCGGTGAAAATTACAAGTAAATAAATGACCTTGACCTTGAAAATTTGGATATGGGGGTGTGCGTAATGAAGCATCATCCCTAGATAAACATTGATGTGAAATATTATCAATGTCTGGCAAGGGGTTAAAGAGATATTGTGAAAAAACAATAAGCTTAACGCATTTCTGTTACAAAACCGGTGAACATTACAAGTAAATAAATGACCTTGACCTTCAGACTTTGGATGTGGGAGTGTGCGTAATGAAGCATCATCCCTCGACAAACATTGATATGAAATATTATCAATGTCTGGCAAGGGGTTAAAGAGATATTGTGAAAAAACAATAACTTTAATGCATTTCTGTTACAAAACCGGTGTACATTACAAGGAAATAAATGACCTTGACCTTCAGACTTTGGATGTGGGGGTGTGCGTAATGAAGCATCATCCCTAGACAAACATTGATGTGAAATATTATCAATGTCTGGCAAAAAAGAGATATTGTGAAAAAACAATAACTAATGCATTTCTGTTACAAAACCGGTGAACATTACAAGTAAATAAATGACCTTGACCTTCAAAATTTGGATGTGGGGGTGTGCGTAATGAAGCATCATCCCTAGACAAACATTGATATTAAATATTATCAGTGTCTGGCAAGGGGTTAAAGAGATATTGTGAAAAAAACAATAACTTTAACGCATTTCTGTTACAAAACCGGTGAACATTACAAGTAAATAACTGACCTTGACCTTGAGAATTTGGATGTGGGGGTGTGCGTAATGAAGCATCATCCGTAGACAAACATTGATGTGAAATATTATCAAAGTGTGGCAAGGGGTTAAAGAGATATTGTGAAACTAGAAATGTGGCCTGTCGGCACACGAATGCCCCCGATGGCAGCCAAAGAAAACGAGGCATATTTGATTACAAGCCATTTACCCGAGTACGGACGGACGCCGTTAACACTATATGCCTCACTCACCATTCGGTTGCGGGGGCATAAAAAGGTGAAGGTGAAAGGTCAAGGTCGAAGTACTGGGTGGTGGAGTGTGTAGGGCATGTTCATATGTATCATGTGTATAAATATTTAAGCGATTGGCAAAAGTATTGAGAAGTTATTGTAGGATTGAGAAATGTGCACGTAGATTTGTCCCAAAGTGCTAAGTAAACATTTAAAGTAGAAAAGGTGAAGGTCGACGTACTGGGTGGTGGAGTGTGTAGGGCATGTTCATATGTATCATGTGTATTTGTAGGATTGAGAAACGTGCACGTAGATTTGTCCCAAAGTGGTAAGTAAACATTTAAAGTAGAAAAGGTGAAGGTCAAAGGTCAAGGTCGAAGTACTGGGTGGTGGAGTGTGTAGGGCATGTCATATGTATCATGTGTATAAATATTTAAGGGATTGGCAAAAGTATTGAGAAGTTATTGTAGGATTGGGAAACGTGCACGTAGATTTGTCCCAAAGTGCTAAGTAAACATTTAAAGTAGAAAAGGTGAAGGTCAAAGTACTGGGTGGTGGAGTGTGTAGGGCATGTTTATATGTATCATGTGTATAAATATTTAAGGGATTGGCAAAAGTATTCAGAAGTTATTGTAGGATTGAGAAACGTGCACATAGATTTGTCCCAAAGTGCCAAGTGGAAAAGGTCAAGGCCAAAGGTCAAGGTCGAAGTACTGGGGGGTGGAGTGTGTAAGGGATGTTCATATGTATCACATGTATAAATATTGACATAATATGTGAAGCCATGTAGAAGTTACTAAAGAATATAATATCAGGACGTACGGACGGACGGGACGGATGTACGGGACGGACGTATACGGGACGGACGTATGGACGGACGCCGGTAACACTATATGCCCACGTACCTTTCGGTAGCGGGGGCATAAAAACAATAACTTTAACGTATTTCTGTTACAAAACCGGTGAACATTACAAGTAAATAAATGACCTTGATAATTTGGATGTGGGGGTGTGCGTAATGAAGCATCATCCCTAGACAAACATTGATGTGAAATATTATGAATGTCTGGCAAGGGGTTAAAGAGATATTGTGAAAAAACAATAACTTTAACGCATTTGCCTTACAAAAAAACCGGACGACGCGGACGACGAAAAATACTACGACTATAGTCGCGCCTCTGCTAAAGCAGGCGCGACAATAAACTGTATTAATACATTTACGATCATCTTAAGAAAGAATAACAAGGCTAAGCATCTTAAGTGATATTATTCCCAATTTTCGCAATCTCAGTCGTCATTGAGCACGGCTGTCACTTCGAGAGTTATACACATTATGCCCATTTTTGGTATCAATTCTGTTAAGTTTTACATTTACTTTTGATTAACCCAGTGCTGTGTCAGATGTGTTTGTATCCTGGACTACAGCAACAGGTGCATTAGATACACACTTGTATTAAATGTATACATGTACTTTGTTCTGGTAGTCGTGTTCCGCAATTATCACGGATCGTTTGACTATGTCTTCTAATTTTAAACTCACATCAGCAAAGTTAAATGCAGCCACGGCTATAGAAACAAGAAAGACAGAGAGAGAATGACATACAGAGAGAGAGACAGACATAGAGAGCAGAGGGACAGAGAGAAAGACATAGAGAGAGACAGACAGAGACATACATGTGTGTAGGAGAGAAAGATGTGTTGAAATAAATACGGCATAATGAAACTCCATTTCGTTGCAAACTGTTTTTCTTTTCTTTCTTTATAAAAGCATTCGTACTAGGATCATTTTGCAACGCTTTTTATTAAAAACGACAGCATATTTTTCTTAAGCATCTCTCGAGCGTTGTTAAGGACAACCCCTAACCCTAACCCATTTTTTAATTTAATAACTAGAATAGTTTGCCTGCTATATTCAGTATGTTTTCTGACGTAGCATAAATCGGGTTAAAACTAAAATAGCCCAGATACCATGACTGTTTCTGCCTTCCGTTACTTTCGCTGCATTCAACCCATTTCGGCAGTTTGTCGGCTACGAAGATGGTTCGGTAAAATTTGTGACTACTATTTTTATTATTATTATTAAATAACCCCCAAAAATATATATTTATTTGAGTGAGTGAGTGAGTGAATAGGGTTTAACGTCCGCTTTTCTGACATAGAGGTACAAGCCTCAGGGAGTCTACACGCAGACGGGTCAACGGGGTCGAGTCCCGTATCCACCTGTCCAAGGGGGGTAAATCCCAACTTCAGAACTCAATATTTACAATCAAAATATATATTCAGTCCTGAAATTAGAACAACCTGATCTGGTGCCAGGCCCTCGCCACACCAGCATCATTTATCCCATCCCCTAAAAGTAATAGGATTAGCGCTAATCTTACTTTTATATATGGGGCATAGCCCGACTCAACTCTCACATACAAGAAAGCCAAAAATGCACATGAGGGCCAAATCCGGTATAGTGGGTTCCGGAAAGTATGAACCCAATCGTTAAGCCAGTTTAGTCGCCTTTTACGACAAGCAATGGCTACTGCAGCACTATTCTCAGGATCAGTTGATCCCGCCCCGGTGCCTGCACGGGGCATATTTATTTGAAAACCAATGTCGGCTAGTTAATATATACTCTTTATAATAATAGAAACTTATTATTATGTATTTGTGTATGCAAGTACGGATAATTCCGAAGCTGTTTATTTGTATATTATCGCCCTTGGGGACTCTTCAGCATTGAGCATGATGAGATAATGTAGTCTATTGCAAGACAACACAAATATTTTCAAATGCAGTAACTTTGTATGCTATATTCAGTATACTTTCTGACGTGATATACATTGGCTTTTAGAAGCATTTGGTTTGTCGCCCGTATTAGTAAAATTCCAACTATCGTAACGTTCTAGCTCAGTTTACAGTAAAACAAATTTTACAATTTCAATCATATGTTGAACCTAGTTTCATTGAATGGTAAGTTTTCATATACGCGTAGCATAAAGCGGGCTTGTGAAGCATCGGGCCAAATGCTTCATCACCCGTATTACTTTATTGAAAAATCTCGAGGATTCTTGAAATCCCAATCTGGTTTGTTCAGTTGTATTGAGAATTTAAGTGAAATCCCAATACAAACTTGTGTCCAACCTAGCGTAGTCTGGTGACTTGTGTCCAACCCTAGCGTAGTCTGGTGACTTGTGTCCAACAAACCTAGCGTAGTCTGGTGACTTGTGTCCAACCTATCGTAGTCTGGTGATGTGTCCAACCTAGCGTAGTCTGGTGACTTGTGTCCAACCTAGCGTAAGTCTGGTGACATGTGTCCAACCTAGCGTAGTCTGGTGACTTGTGTCCAACCTAGCGTAGTCTGGTGACTTGTGTCCAACCTAGCGTAGTCTGGTGACTTGTGTCCAACCTAGCGTAGTCTGGTGACTTGTGTCCAACCTAGCGTAGTCTGGTGACATGTGTCCAACCTAGCGTAGTCTGGTGACTTGTGTCCAACCTAGCGTAGTCTGGTGACTTGTGTCCAACCTAGCGTAGTCTGGTGACTTGTGTCAGGTTTTCAGGCTACAGGGTTTCCCGCAGGCCGTTAACGCATGTCGGACCCGATATGCCTTTGCGAAATCAGACGGTCACCCGACATGTCTTTAAATTTCTGGATATGAGCGCAAATATCCGAGAATAATACGATCTTGAAATATTCTTTTAGCAGTAAAATAAATATTTACACCTGTATAGCTTGTTGCGCCCTAATACATTACCGAGATATCCCACAAAACAGTAAATGTTCACCATTTTCAGAATGTAACCTCATTTGCAAATGGCGGTATTCGTTTATGAAAGGACGCAACTGTGATAATTAATGCATCACGGTCCTTCTGTGGAGTTGTACTCAAAACGTTGGCAGCTGGATTTAACTAGATGGCCGCGGCCTGCATGTCGCGCCTTCTGGCGAGGCATGGACAGTTGCAGAGATATAGTACACAAAAAAACATTAACAAAAAAAATCAAAGTAATTTTACCTTAACATTGGGCACAGGGGCCGCACGGGAGGGGGGTAGAATGAAAATATAGATGATGATAAACACCCATGTGAAGTTTCAAGGTAATGGGCAAAGCAGTTGCAGAGATATAGTATAACGAAAAACTTTAACCAAAAAACCATAACCAAAAAACCATAACCAAAAACTTCAAAGTAATTTGACCTTGACATTGGGCACAGGGGCCGCACGGGAGGGGGGTAGAATGAAAATATAGATGATGATAAACACCCATGTGAAGTTTCAAGGTAATGGCAAAGCAGTTGCAGAGATATAGTATAACGAAAAACATAAACCAAAAAACTTAACCAAAAACTTTAACCAAAAAACTTAACCAAAAACTTCAAAGTAATTTGACCTTGACATTGGGCACAGGGGCCGCACGGAAGGGGGGTAGAATGAAAAATATACATGATGATAACACCCATGTAAGATTTCAAGGTAATGGGCAAAGCAGTTGCAGAGATATAGTATAACGAAAAACTTTAACGAAAAACTTTAACGAAAAACTTTAAACAAAAAACTTCAAAGTAATTTGACCTTGACATTGGACACAGGGGCCGCACTGGAGGGGGGTAGAATGAAAATATAGATGATGATAAACACCCATGTGAAGTTTCAAGGTAATGGGCAAAGCAGTTGCAGAGATATAGTATAACGAAAAACTTTAACCAAAAAACTTAACCAAAAAACTTAACCAAAAACTTCAAAGTAATTTGACTTTGACATTGGGCACAGGGAGGGGGGTAGAATGAAAATACAGTCGAACTTCGATGGGTCGAACCCTGGTAAACTCGTCAGCCATGCTTGCCTCGAACTAGCCTTTAGGTCCGCAGAATTCCTATATAAATACGTTAAAACTACCCGGTATAGGTCGAACTTGTGAAAGTCGAACAACCCTCAATGCCTCGAATCGCTGTCACGCCCGGTCGTGTATAATCCACTATAAACACCACAAAAACTCGAACATGTCAGACGATTGTCTCCAGACTAGTTGATTGACTTTCACACCTATTGTTAACCGGTTGTCAAACAAATCTCAAGTGGTCATTTGAGCGTATTCAATAACGGCAGTCGTGACCAGCATACGTGGTAATTATGCATTGACCAATGTCGGCGAAGTTGTTAGTTAATTAAAGTGGTAATTTATGGGACTGGATTCCATGTGATAGTAAATTATGATATGCAGTGAATGTGGTTTCGGGTCCGAAGTAGTGATGGGGCGACTGGGCATGCATCTATTGATTTGATTTACCAGTGTATGACGAGCGATGTAATTTTATACCTACAAGCATGCACATCATTTTATGGCAAATACATATTCACTCACAAAGATTTATATTTGATTAGATAAATATTTGTCATGAAATTACGCAAATGCCAATAGGTACAAAATCAGAGATGCTTTCACATATCGTATCGGACGGGGCAATCAAGTCCCGCCAATTGATTTCGTAATCATTTTCTGTTGTTCTCATGTTCTATTGCTGTATAATGGCTATATTGCTGTATTATGGCTTTCTTTATTTTATTAAAGCCTGTTTCTGTTAATGAACGACTGTGACAATCAACCGTAAATGCAAATGTAAGCGCATTTATATGAAACAACGTGTCGCAATGACGACTTGTTTCACTTAGTACACTGACCAACTCGTAGATCTGAAATGGTTACAGTAGAAAATCCCGATGGGTCGAACAACGGATGGGTCGAACTAAAACTTAACCCCGCAGGCTGTTCGACCCATCGAAGTTCGACTGTATAGATGATGATAAACACCCATGTGAAGTTTCAAGGTAATGGGCAAAGCAGTTGCAGAGATAGATGATGATAAACACCCATGTGAAGTTTCAAGGTAATGGGCAAAGCAGTTGCAGAGATATAGTATAACGAAAAACTTTAACCAAAAAACTTTAACCAAAAAACTTAACCAAAAACTTTAACCAAACAACTTAACCAAAAACTTTAACCAAAAAGCTTAACCAAAAACTTTAACAAAAAAACTTAACCTTAACCAAAAAAATTAACCAAAAACGTTAACCGGACACACGTACGTACGTATGCCAAAGTGACGACTATATCGCGCTTTCCGCAAGCGGGCGCGACAAAAACTTAACCAAAAAACTTAATCAAAAAACTTAACCAAAAACTTTAACCAAAAAATGTAACCAAAAACTTTAACCAAAGAACTAAACCAAAAACTTCAAAGTAATTTGACCTCGACATTGGGCACAGGGGCCGCACGGGAGGGGGGTAGAATGAAAATATAGATGATGATAAACACCCATATGAAGTTTCAAGGTAATGGGCAAAGCAGTTGCAGAGATATAGTATAACGAAAAACTTTAACCAAAAAACTTAACCAAACTAGATGGCCGCGGCCTGCATGTCGCGCCTTGTGGCGAGGCATGGACACTAAAAAACAAGATATAGTATAACAAAAAAACTTAACCAAAAACTTTAACCAAAAAACTTAACCAAAAACTTCAAAGTAATTTGACCTTGACATTGGGCACAGGGGCCGCACGGGAGTGGGGTAGAATGAAAATACAGATGATGATAAACACCCATGTGAAGTTTCAAGGTAATGGGCAAAGCAGTTGCAGAGATATAGTATAACGAAAACTTTAACCAAAAACTTCAAAGTAATTTGACCTTGACATTGGGCACAGGGGCCGCACGGGAGGGGGGTAGAATGAAAATATAGATGATGATAAACACCTATGTGAAGTTTCAAGGTAATGGGCAAAGCAGTTGCAGAGACATAGTATAACGAAAAACTTTAACGAAAAACGTTAACCAAACAACTTAACCAAAAACTTTTAACCGGACACACATACGTACGTACGCCAAAGTGCCGACTATATCGCGCTTTCCGCAAGCGGGCGCGACAAAAATGGTGCTATTTTTAGATGGCGGTCATCTTGGATTAAGCGATGACTCTCATTTTACCAAATCTGAAAATGCTTCACCCAAGGATCTTAACTTACTATGAACTTTGGCCAGCATCGGCCACGTGGTTCCTGAGAAAAAGACGTTCAAAATCTTGAATAAATGGACCTTTTGGCGGCCATCATGGATGACATAATCACGAGTATTGTGAGTTTTGAGTGACATTGGATTGGTCAAATGAAATTAAGTGGCGAATGTACTAGCTGAGTCACTAATGCCTAGCGAGTGTGCTCTACGTAATTAACTTATAGTTACATTCAGTCCTAATCCTGCCTAATCACCATCGAGAAAAGTGATTTCTGACGGTATGGTATTTAACGTGCCACCCTCACCCCCTCTTAGTGTGCTGCATCAGAATGCTATATTAGCCTTATCATGATAACCGTGATTGCTGATTTTGTGTTTCTAATTGGGTTTTATTTTTACTCTTTTTGTTATTTACTAGTATTTATTTAATTTTAGTTTGAATCACCTACCACGCCGTCAGATTTTGGCCGAAAATAGACTAATAAACATTAAATTGTTTGATTTTTATCTATATTGGAGTAATGCAGATGGCCAATTTCGCCATAAAAAGCAATTACTCCTGGCGATTTTCTGTGTATGAGGCGTTTTATAATGGTGGTTCATGTTGTTAAAAACACAGGCACAAATCTGTCCAGAAAACTGACATATTTTACAGTTTGGTGTAACATAATTGATGAGTCCGTTCTCCTGGCTTTTCTACATGTGATTAGCTACATTATATCACATGTTCTACTTCACATTTTGAGTTCTTTGTCAAACGGCAGCCTCGAACAGGTGAAACTTGTTGAATGGCTAGAAACACACAAAGATGGCCGACTTGGCAACTCCATGTGCCTTATAGGATACAGTAACGAGGCAGTATTCACATATGTGTTATACATATATTCCATCACATTTATGAAGCAATTATTTTGAATCAAATGATGATTAGGTATAGAATGGGTCCTTAACAGCATAGACTTTGAAATGACTGTGTAATTGTCCAGGTGAGTATCATACATTATGGCCTATACTGTTCAAAGGCTGGCAGTCGGCATTTCAACGTTTAGATTAATTACTTCTACCTCAAATCATAATCTTTTTTTGTATAAAAGGTTAAATCCTGACATTGCCAGTGGGATTTTCTGAGTATTAGAACTTGGCTGACCCAGGACTTACTATTTAAATAACTTGATTCCCTTGCCCAATGTAGTTTACTAGATAAATGCTATCTCTATAGACCTGCCCTCAGCCATACTTGAGGTAAAGTATGACAAAAAACAATTTGTTCCATGAATAATTATTTATTTTAGTATATAATTTGAAATATTTTTAGTTCTTCACATAGAAGGCAATATGCTGATAATATCATATAATGCTGTCTCAGCAGCTATATAATTTCAAAATTTTCCCTGACAAGAGAGGGTGCTTTTGTTATTTACTAGTATTTATTGAATTTTAGTTTGAATCACCTACCATGCCGTCACAAATTATGCATAAAAAGTGATATATGTTGATTTCTAAGTGAATCTGGACTTCACATATTTAAATTTGATGCATCTATGCAGCAACACTTCATTATTATATGAGTGATCAAGGAGTGAATGAGTGAGTGAATAGGGTTTAACGTCCGCTTTTCTGACATAGAGGTACAAGCCTCAGGGAGTCTACACGCAGACGGGTCAACGGGGTCGTGTCCCGTATCCACCTGTCCGAGGGGGGTAAATCCCAACTTCAGAATTCAATATTTACAATCAAAATATATATTCAGTCCTGAAATTAGAACAACCTGATCTGGTGCCAGGCCCTCGCCACACCAGCATCATTTATCCCATCCCCTAAAAGTAATAGGATTAGCGCTAATCTTACTTTTATATATGGGGCATAGCCTGACTCAACTCTCACATACAAGAAAGCCAAAAAGGTACATGAGGGCCAAATCCGGTATAGTGGGTTCCGGAAAGTATGAACCCAATCGTTAAGCCAGTTTAGTCGCCTTTTACGACGAGCAATGGCTACTGCAGCACTATTCTCAGGATCAGTTGATCCCGCCCCGGTGCCTGCACGGGGCGAGTGATCAAGGAATGTCACTCAAATATGCAAAAAGTTGTAGGGCACGAACCTGATGAGAAGTTTCAAGATCAATTAGGTGACTTGGGTGGGTTATTTATAGGGACTCTAAGACTTGGATAAAACAATTTTGTTGGCGAATTCCTTATGTGCACTCATAGTGAAGTGTTTGAACTTTATGTTGATGTATACATTTTCAGGAATAAATCGGAATATAATGAACAATATGAGTTTATGTGCTTATGGGGCACGAATCCATGAGAACAGGGACTACTTCTTGAAACTGGTGATGGTGAAATTGTAGTTCTGCATGGCATAATCCTTGCAACTTGTTTATTCTGATAGCTGTTGTTGCAAGGTTATGCAGTTAAGCTAAACTTTACGGGCGCAAAACAAATAAATCTACAATTTCAAAATATCGTAGTTCCGTGTGGAATACTATTATAAAATCATAAAAACTTACAATACAAACGTTATGGCAATGTTCAATTTATTGTAAAAGGAAGGTATCTGATCTAATGACGATTTTAAAACTGGATATCAAATGTGTGAAATATTTCCGTCCATTTTGGATGACTTGAAAATGCAAAGAGCAAGTATTAACGAAACGAATTTATACTCATTTTATAACGAGCAAAACATTATGAGAATAACAACAACATTTTCAACGTGGGAACAATTTGTTTACACGGCGCATTTGTTTTAATTGTTACAGTGTATACTCGATATTGAAATTAATACCGTAATAGCGGCATAAAGGTATAATTAAGGATATAATTACCCCAAGTCAAAACGAGTTGTGGTCAAAACGAGCTGTGGTCAAAGCGCACCCAAGTCAAAACATACCCAAATTAGTCAAAACGTACCTAACCTTTGGTAAAAATGTAACCATTTTTTGTCAAACTGTACCTTTAAGAATATGTAGTAGAGTTATTAGGATGTAAAACAATTAACATGGAGTGGAATAAATACAAGGAATACTTTACATAGGAAAAGTGACAGTGTTTTACAAACATTTTGTACCGATATCGGTGAAAATAGAAACCACCCAGCGGTCCTAGTAATGTCATATATCTTCAATTAAACCACTTTACACAGGGCCAGGATGAAAACATTGATTTTTTTTTTTAAATATTTTAAAAAATATATCCTATAATGCTCATTTAACAGAAAACTATTCCAAGCAAATAAAATGGGTGAGTGAATAGGGTTTAACGTCCGCTTTTCTGACATAGAGGTACAAGCCTCAGGGAGTCTACACGCAGACGGCAAATAAAATGGATATATTTTACTATTTTACTTCTCCAATGTGCATTTTTGGACCAAAGAATGGGTACGTTAAAACTACGTTTGATAAAAAAAACATTGGTACATTTTGACTTGTGGTATGTGCAACACGTATGTACAGAAGCTCATTAGGGCCGCACCTGATTCTTTATCGATATGTATACCGTTTACAATAATTTTCAAGATATTTCCTCTAAATCAACAGATAATGTGGTCAATTTATTTTTCTTCCAGGATTTTCATGATATTTCTTCAATTATAACTATATTATGTGCCATTTTCAAATCTATACTATATGAACAAATTTCCGGCCAATAGCTTTCATCAGATACAGTGCGACCCCGTTAGTACACGGAAGTCCGGCGACATACAACCTTCCGTGTTGCTTATCCGAACCGTGCTATATCCGTTCTCGCCCAAGACACATCATGTCAACAAAAAATACATGTACACTGCACACTGTGACTGCGAATGAACGACGTCGCCAATGCCTATAATATGCCATAAGTTTTCACTGTTATCTTCGCATGTAATAAATATATTGAATCCAAGAATTGTTAACGTCATGTTTTATTTATTCATCATGTTCATGTAGAATGTAGATCTACGCAGGTCCGTGCAATCCATTATTGTAGACGCGTGTAGAAAAAAGTGTAGTAATGATGACGCAATGACCCAATGACCGATATCCTGTTCCATCAGCTGCAACGTCACGGACAAGCTCGTGCGTTGCAATCTGTGTTTACTCATATGGTAAGCACAGGTGGAAGACTCGGACCTATGACACCAAAATAAATGCCTATTAAAAAAAAAAAAAAATCCCATTATCCCACCCACCTGGTATCGTACTGTACATGACGTTAATAATAGAACGAGATCAAGTGGGTGGGGAAATGGATATTTTTGTAATGGTCAATTTCTTTGTGTCACACGTCCGACTATTCCACACGTCTGTGTGTTTGAGTACAGACCTGTATAGACATGTTTTGCCCGACGTGTTTTATAATATTGCGCCAGTTCATGAGGTAATCAGGCTTATCACGTGAGATTTCCGACGAAGATGAATCTGATAATAGTGTACATTTTCTGTAAACGATATCGAATGTTGACGAATATTAAATTAGTAATTATTACGCATTTGCTCTGAAAATGTTATCAACTTTCCGATATATTTGCAGAAAAAAGTCAAATCATTCTCGGCGAAAATCTCAATTATATAATAAAGTTGATTATCTCATGCACTGGCTCAATTATGACGTAGCGAAACAAGGCCCAGTTGTCACGTACACATTTGTGTACATGCGCCGGGGGCGTGGGCAGTGCTGTAACAATTTAGTTAATCTGGGTCGAGTTAATCTGCGCGACTGATACGCGATCTCCGATTGGTCAGCCTTTACACCTAATTAATATTCCACCAATGGTGAGCGCGAACGCATGCCGGAAAAATGAAATCGAGCACATAACAATTAGCACTGCTTTGTTACTGGTCTTACTGATCTTATTCCCAGTTTGGTCGGATTAATTAATAATGTGCAAACGTGATCAGCTGCACATTCACATCGGTGAGATAAATGGAGGCTATGCGTCCATAAAAAAAAAAGTTTCGTCCATTTTAGGTCTAATTTGGGAAAGAATCGCAAATTTAACACGATTTCTGACAATAGTCGTGTTACAAATTTAACACGATTTTGATATACAAATAGGAAAAAAATTCGGGAGCCAAGGCACAACCGTGTACTAACCGAAATCGTGTTATAGTGAAGCGTGTACTAACGGGGTCGCACTGTATATAAAATATAGTATACATACATACAGATGGTTTTAGCAACGGCGTTATATGTAGTCATGCTCTATTTTCTATACCCGATGAAGGTAATTTGCTGAATTTTGTTTATAGAATATTATATTCAATGTTATTATTGTGATTCCTTCCTATGGGTGTGAAGAAGTTTATTATGGTGTGTCTCCATATTAAGTTTCTTGCTTGTCTGAATGTTTCGTGATCACTCATTTACGAACTGTCTGACTTTCAGGTGTGGGCAATACTGTTCACATGAGTGTTCACAGCACATTGCTATTGGTAAGACCACATGATTCGGCACACCGCGTTGAAGAAAATATCTAGAAAATCATGTGTTATTTGGTCAATAGTATAGCATTGCTACTTTACAAAATGGAAAATAAGAATGTTTGGTAACATGTTGGTTAAATATTTATTACATGACGCCTAACAGAATGTATGAATAAAAAGTACAAATTTAAAGTTATATACAGCAATGCAACATATATATATTTAAACCGTTAATGTAAATTTCAGTTTCCGTCCAAAACTGTGCTATATGTTGAATAATTTAAAAACAAAACAAACACATTTCATAGCCATAGTGTTATTTATGGTTTTGAAATTATATCCATCTCAGCATCAACAGTAAAAACAAATACCAGATATACTTTTGTATTAACTAATAATCACATGCATTGCTGTGGGTATACTGTTAAAAATAAATAAATATATTTGTGTCTTTCAGAACTTTCGGCCTGGTATCAATGGGGTTGGGTCACGATTGGTGCTCATTAATACCATTTTTACAAAAAAAGGAAACTAACCCTGCCTGGGTATAACTTAACAACATATGTATCCGTTTATTTAATTATGTCGACGGGAACATGTGTTGATATATACCTTGCCGGTCTCAAGCCCAGAAATTGGGAGAGGTTTACCTTCTAATTTCTTTGCATCTTATATATTGTGTAGGAGTACAACTGTATGTGTACTTCACATGCCGGTATACACAGGTGACCAGTACCTCAGAGTATGGAGAGTGTGAGATAGCAAGTTGTATTATAGACAGTATGGACAGAGGGAGAGAGAGTTGTATTATAGAAATTATGTGAGAGAGAGATTGGGAGAGAGGTGTTGTATAGAATAAATGTTTCGGGATACCGTTTGCAATATTAGGATGGCGTGCACTTCCTTTGAGTCGATGCGGTCGTTAAACGTAAGCATCAGTCAGTTTGCAATATCAATTAAATAATATATTTCGTTTAAAAAAATCTAAAAATTCTAAAAATACATACACCATACCAATCATGTGTGCCATTTCGTAATCAGTTTGACACAATTTCAGACAGAACGTTGTTGACCGTCTCCCTATATTTGACGCTTTTAAAAGAAATATATGCTGCAAATTCGTAAAGGTAAACTGTAATAGAACTTATTAATCAGTTACCTAATCAGATTCCATGAAATGTTTGTGATGCAATACTTTTAAATGAGAGAAATCTGCTTTAGAAAACCCGCCATGAAATCAGGTCGGGATTTTGCGCCCGTAAATTCACGCTCAGCGATATAATGCATCAGTCAATGTAAGTCCCCGCACCCCCCCTCCGGGGGAATAGCGGGGCTTATATTTTCGCTGCTGTGAAAGCCCCGGTAAAAGCCCCGCACTGCGGGGCATCATGAAATGTTAAGCCCCGGGGTATGCCCAGGTAAAGCCCGGTTAAAACCCCGGTAAAGCTCCCGGGGTGTGTCCCGGCCCATTTGTAAAAGCCCCGGTAAAGTCCCCGCACTGCGGGGCATCATGAAAGGTAAAAGCCCCGGTGTATGCCCCGGTAAAGCCCCGCCCCTCCCCCGGAGGGGGGGTGCGGGGATTCACATTGACTGATGCATAACTATGGCAAATAAAATGAAGAAAAAAACGATAAATAAATTTGCCGAAGTTATATCACATAGAACTAGTGAAATTGAGGCACATTTAGTTCCAAACCTTTGTTATAAATACATTGACTAAGGAACTACCACATTTTCTTTCTTTTTCTACATGCATACAAAGTATAATACACAATCCTATCAACATGCCGATGGCCTGAGCATAAAAGTGCTGAAAAAGTATATGAAAAATACTGTGGACTAACAATTTTCCAACAATATCAGCAAATCTGTGCAAACGTCACACATGGCTTCTTTCCCAAGTTGAAGTTATATGAATTTCAAATTGATATTATGGTAAGACCAGCCTCGGCAGCATTATAAGTTAACGCATATTCAATAAAATATATTTAGCGATTGTTTTCTTTCTTTTTGCCCGCCATGTTGGAAAATATGTCGGACTTGATTGATAATACCGCCAGATGATATATGGGAACTTCGGCGGTCCCAGGTCGATTCGCTCTTAATCTGTTTCGCCCCGTGTCGTTTCGTCATTGTTCCCGTTTACCCTGGGTCGTTTCACCTCTGTAAATATGTAATGTACATAATTATAATGTATATGAATACATAGATGTATATAAATTCGCTCAAAATTCAAAATTGTACCAAAAATAAAATTCACAATGTGTGTTCATATTTGTGTATTTGTGGCTGTGACTGGAGCAATGGGGTTTATGGGTTCTGCGACCAGAGTAGATCCAGATGAGCCTGTGCTCCCCCACAGCCTGACAATATATGCACTGTTTGTTATGTCACAGTATGGTCACTATGGCTTATACAAATGTCATGTACACGGTGTCAGAGGGCATACACATTGCTGGGATAATGCCTTCCTTACTGGCCTGACTCAATCAGTCATAATTGGAGGTGAGGAATCTAACTCGGTAAGAGTCACATCTGGGGTACCTCAAGGTTCTGTACTCGGATCACAGCTTTTCCCTTTATGCATAAATGACCTACAGGAGGGAATCACATCTCAAGTTAGGATGTTCACGGATGACACTTCAGTATATATTACAATTGACAGCCCATCAGAAAGCCATACCCTCCAAAATGATCTAGACATACTACAAAAGTGGGAAGCAGTGTGGGAAGATGGATTTCAGTCCAGGTAATTGCCAGGTCGTACACATTAATAGGTCCAAGTACCCTGTCCTCGCACAGTACAAACTTCATGGTCAAGTCCTGAAAGACAAACAGACCAAACAGACAGAGACAGAGACAGAGACAGAGACAGAGACAGAGACAGAGACAGAGACAGAGACAGAGACAGAGACAGAGACAGAGACAGAGACAGAGACAGAGACAGAGACAGAGACACAGACACAGACACAGACACAGACACAGACACAGACACAGACACAGACACAGACACAGACACAGACACAGACACAGACACAGACACACAGACACACAGACACACAGACACCACACAGACACACAGACACACACACACACGCATACACACGCATACACACGCATATACACGCATACACACGCATACACACATACACACATACACACATACACACATACACACATACACACATACACACATACACACATACACACATACACACATACACACATACACACATACACACATACACACATACACACATACACACATACACACATACACACATACACACATACACACATACACACATACACACATACACACATACACACATACATACATACACACATACACACATACACACATACACGGACGGACGGACGGACGGACGGACGGACATACAGAGGATGCAGGCCGGCAGGCAGGCAGGCAGGCAGGCAGGCAGGCAGGCAGGCAGGCATTACAAATACAATTGCAGTGATTCACAGTGATATATAATATCTAGTCTTCAAACTATCAAACATTTAAAGGAACTGTTAATTGTATGTGATCAAATGACATTATGTTGTGACAGGGTATTCTCCACTGTGTAATACATAACCCTAACCTAAGTTTAAAGTAGAAATATTACTATGTTCATACCTATTAAACAGGACAGTAACATAATTCTCACACAGCTAGTACATATTCGTATACGCTCATGTTGTAGTATGTCTGTCTTTTGAATATTCCATTCGAAAGCCCGAACTAGTACATCATAGCAGCATAATACGAAATACAACCGAACTAGTAAGTGAAACAACATACTATTTAGTTTGCAGTAAATGAGAATCAAACATGTAACTATAAAGCGGAGTGAGATAGTTCCTATCCTGTCTGTTGTCTTGTTAAACACACTTGTATACTGTATTTTGTCTTGCTTCATGGGCCATATGGCTTAAAGCTATTGTTAATAAACACACATGTACACATGTTGTAAATAACATAATTGTACATAAATACACCAGAAAAAACATTGGCTAATACCCTAAATCAAATTGAATTTAGACAATGTAGACAAATGTGATATATGGTTTCGTAATTCTGTCATAAATTCTTGTATTTATTTTCCTTCCTAAATCGTTCAGGAAATATATAGTCGTCGTAATTCATGAAGTCCGCGAATGAATTCTGTTCAGCAAGTTACTGTCTGACTATAAATGTCATTATTTCACTTGTAGTCCACACACACCGAGTGTATGTATCGTATCCAGGCTCTAACATTGGTATCAGAAGTGGGAAAGTTCTCTGTTAGACAATATATTAAGGCTATTATAAGTAGCGGGTTACATGAGCGCTGTCGGGAGTGTTTGGTGTTTAGTCAGATCTCTGAGGGTAGATGGTTAAGTTGACTATTTACGTAGCTGGAAATAACTGGACTGATATCCTGTGTCACTGATCAGAGGCGATGAAACAGCATACCACAGCATTTTCTTCACATCACAACTTTGTCACTGAGACCATAGTGTGCGATCAATATTTGAAAGTGGCAATTACTCTAGCATAGAAATAATTACCAGCGACCATGTCGTCTATCCATGAGTTATCCGCAGTAGGTAAAGTATTATGTATGGAAGGTGAAGCACTACTTGCATTTATTAATACGGAATATGCTTGATAGACGGTTAGATTGGATTGGAGACGAAACAAGCAGAGAAAGAGGCAAGGGAAGTAGAAGAAATGTAAAAGTTAGATGAGGTACAGATGGAGAAGGAGGAGAGAGCAGCTAAGTTAGACGAGGAAATGTTCCGGTTAGAAACAGACAAGAGGGTACGATTAGCTGCAGTAGAAGTTGAGAGGGTTGATACACTAGCACAGTTGGAGATAGACATAGAGTTTAGAAAATTAAACGGTTAGAGAAAAACATGTAATATATAATAGATACCCAGTATCGCTGACCGAGAGTCACTGATGCAATCAGCCAATGAGAAACTAGAGTTATAAAACTTGGCAAGAATAGCAGAATAAGGAAGAACGTGATCGAGTATTAGAAAAAGAAAATATCGAGTTTCTGTTGTCTATAGAAACGTTTCAGTATGCTTGTATAATGCAGGAGTTACACAATAAGCGGGGTTAGCCAGAGCCGAAATGGGATTACCTGAGGGTGGGGACAGAATATCGATAGTGCAGAATTAAGGGTCCTATATAAGTTCCCATATTTTGTGGAAACCAAAGATATAATCGAAACGTATCTGTTTTGGTTTGGAAAATATGCAGAGCTGCATAAGTAGAACAGAGATACATGATAATACAACTGAGTTCATTCCTAAGATGCAATGCACTTGAGGTGTACTCCAGAGAGAAGAGAGAGAGAGAGAGAGAGAGAGGAGAGAGAGAGAGAGAGAGAGAGTGAGAGGGGAGAGAGATTTTTTAGCAGTTTGGGGGAGAGGTTCAAGAGCTACTATGCTGGATAAATGGGTCATGTAGAGAGAGAGAGAGAGAGAGAGAGAGAGAGAGAGAGAGAGAGAGAGAGAGAGAGAGAGAGAGAGAGAGAGAGAGGGGGGGGGGGGATTTTTTTAGCAGTTTGAGGGAGAGGTTCAAGAGCTACCATGCTGGATAAATGGGTCATGTGTAAAGTAGAGCACCTTTTTGACAAATTACAGGATTGACAACTTCTCTTAAAGAATGTGACTTTCAAAATGTTGGTGACATGACGAGACAAGCCGACGGATGTGCTGAGAACAAAGGTGTGGCTTTCAACGTTGTGTCAAGAGGATCGCAGGTTCAAGATAACCAATTTTAACTGGTTTTGGACCACCGGTAAGAGGTCGGAGAAGAGGTATGGGCCAATGCGACGAGGTCGTGGATGGGATAATGGGTCACAACCAGGCAGAGGTCAGTCTCGGGACTGTAGTCGAAGAGGAGGTCTAGGTGGTGTAATGGGAGCATGTGTCTTAGCTCGAGGAATAAAGGCGGGATAGCTATTGATTAGGCCAGGTTTGGTCAATGGGAGACTAGTGATTGTGCTGTCAGATTCGGGTTGTAATGAGCTTGTAGTTGAACTGGAAGTAGTCTACAACGATCAGATGTTATACAGTAAGATGTAATGTAGAATGATAAATGAACACAGAATTGTGGTTCCAGTTTCTAGAATTCCCTCTTGTGAAGGTCTCATAATCGAATATAAATGCCAATCAGCTTTAAAGGTACATGCCCACGCAGCAGGTAACACTGTACTACTACTTTTAATTTTATGCCATGTCTTATATGAGCCATTTGTCTACCCACTAATGAGTTATTTTTAATTACGGCGCGTGTTAATTGTTGTTAAATCGCATTTTATATGCCGCGACCAGAAAGGGTATTTTCCGACCTCGTGCTATTTTTACCAACACACGTCACATGACACGGTCAATAATATCACATCTTTGACATGCGCAGTGAAGTATCGGAAGTTGAGAAGAAAAATCTCTCTTCGAGTCCAAATCTAAATCTCCACGTAACTCTTTCCATTTGGTGCTCTCTGTTCGAGTCCAAATCTAAATATCGACGTAACTCTTTCCATTTGGTGATCTGGTCGCCAATATTAACCACTCTCTCACTCTGTACTGCGTGTCCCTCAGACATTTCGCCTTTTTTTGGCCGACGCCGTTTCATACAATTTCCGTCGTTTCGACATGTTCATATTCTTGTTTACATATTGTGAAGCCTACTGGCGCGCGTAGTATACTGCGCATGTGCAACGCAAGCCGTGATGTGAAAGTCGTTGTCCCCGCACATTATCAAAATAGACTGTTACCGCCACGCGTCGCTAACAGTAAATTGATAATTAATAAATGATTATATTTGTATAGCGGGCACTCGTAATTTTTAGAACTGGTGGAATAGTGACATAATTATACACTTATTTAATTCCTATAAAGAACATTTTGTGCCTACTGCGAGGGCATGTACCTTTAAAAGAAATGAACAATTTGAAAAGCCCACCATGGTTCCGATGGTTTAACAAGTGAATTCTACATACAATACTGGAATGACATAAACTAATATTACATAAATTCAATAAATTATTCTTTTCACGCAGCATTAACAGAATTATAAAAGCAAGGAATAGTTACTTTATTACCAAAAAATGGACAAAAACACATTTAACATCGACAATTGCAGTGGAGACCAACTGAATTTCACTTTTAAATGTAGATTATAAAATTTCAATGTACACACACATTGGGCCTCAAACCCTTTACATATCCCTATAGTGCATGTATGTACATGTAATATGTAAATTTGTATTGTTATGCCCCACCACTATAGTGGATGGGGCATTTAGTGTTACCCTTGTCCGTCCGTCACGTCCCGTGTGTCCATCCCGTCCGTCCGTCCTTCCGTCCGTCCGTCACAAAACTTTAACGCTCGGATAAATGTCTTATACTTTCTGTTTTATTGCACGGATCTGCTTCATATTTCATACACGCATTGCTCAAATGGTCTTCGACCACACTGTGACAAATCCACGTTCGGGTAAATTCCTTATAATTATCGTTTTCCTTGCACGGGTCTGCTTCATATTTAATACACGCATTGCTCTAATGGTCGTATATGCGCTGTGACGAATCCACGTTCGTCACGCCCCTGGTAACACCAGGGCCAAGGTCACATACTTGGTTCATCAACAACTTTAACAACTTTAACGCTACGGTAAATGTTTTATTATATATGTTTCATTCCACAGGTCCCTTTCATTGATTTGGCATTGCGCCATGGATTATCTATCTCCCCCTTTTGGACTTAGAATTTTCCCTCCTTTACTATCAAAGCGATATGTGGGGCATCCGTGTTCTGTGAACACATTTTCTAGTTTTCTATGCAGTAATTAAAATCCATATATATTGCTTAATGTGTGTGTTATTCATAAACATCATGGGCATGTTTAGAAACATTGTAATGTCAATGAGCTATGAATAATTGGATGTAATTAGTATCGTATGTATATTTAGTTGCATTGAAACATTCTAGAACTCCCGAGAAATGTCCATTGCATGGAATTCTATTCATGGAAATTGTGGTAAAGTCTATTCTAGACTATTGAATAGTGTATTATATATATATATATTAAGGGTGCTAGACCACCTTCACTTCGTTCGGTGTCCTAGACTCCTTAATACATATAGATATATGTAAAAACAATGCTTGTTGTACAAAACTATATAGTTGTTTTGTACGAAATACTAATATTCAATATTTCTTAGCATGTAGCATTCAGTATTAAATGGTTTAGTAATATTCAAATATCTGTGTTTTAGTCTGATTTTATGTGCACCACACTGAACACAAACTTGATATTTTGCATATGTACATTTACCACACCATTTATGCCATTGGAAAATAACAATTAATTCCCCACAAAGTGCTATATGTTTGTCATCTCAAACTTACACAATAAAGTGCATTTTTTTGTACGAAAGTGTGTACATTTATTGGTACAAAAGTGTATACATGTACAATTTTGTGTACTAAAGTGTGTACAAAAGTGTGTACATGTACAATGTTTTGTACTAACGTGTGAACAAAAGTGTAGATAAGTTGTTGTACTAAAGTGTGTACAAAAGTGTGTACATATTTTTTGCACTAAAGTGTGTACAAAAGTATGTACACAAGTGTGTACAAAAGTGTGTACAATTCTGTCTTCCACAACATTTGTTATGAGTAGTATAGGATGGGCAGGCACACTCAAAATGATTGCTCCATCTTATTAGAAATTAACCCTACCACAACCATTTCATCGACTATAAACACAATTTCTCTATCCTTTTGACTCTGTGAAGGTGTATAAAAATCACTCAATACTGGCTCTCTCCCAAACGACTGCAATCACTGTGCACCTGTCACCGGAGTAGTAACATCATTACATTCTCTAATAGTTTCGTCCACATCATCAATCGTCTTAGCAGCGTAATTTTCTTTCCTGTTTCATTATTAATCCAGTCTAATCTCCCTGTTCTTTTTTCTGCCCACTGTGTCTCTGCCTTTTGCAATTGCTCTACGGCATTATCATGCCTTTTACGATCATCATTTGCTGAATTACGCCCCAATGAACTGAATAAGAAATTACTCCCTGTAAACGCCAATGCATTAACCAATGCGCCACCAACCATCATAGCTATTCCCGCCATTTTGTTTTATATAATAATTGTATTACTTCAAAATATTATCTGGAATTATACCTTGCTTTACCAACATATCCCTAGTAGCAATAGCAAGTCCAGTATCCAACATAAGCATAGCCATATTATAACCATCAAGTTGCAGTTTTGGAACTGCCTGTTTCATAATTGTATTCGTTATCTGCTCATATCCTATTTCAAGCGCCGTTATTACAGCAGCGTGATAAACAAGATTTCCTATTATCTTTCCATCTGTATTTAGTGTTGTCATTTTTTTTATTATTTATATATTATGTATTTAATTAATTATAAAAATAAAAATTATAAAAAATGGATTGTGTTTTACATCACCGACACTAGACATTTCAGGTTCCATTGTTACAATCTTATTTTGACTGAACAATTTCCAACCAAACACAACACCGGCAGCTAGACCCATTCCAGCTATCAAATATAACATATTTGATGTAATTTTATGAACTTTCACTATAACTGGTTCTTCAGGTGGTATGTCTACTTTTTTCTTATGCTTCATATGTAATAGGCTTTCTTGTTTGGCTTTCCTAGGAGCAGCACCATTTTTGCCAGCTTCCACCCGTTTTAGATTCTTTGTTACTTGCTTAATCTCCTCCTTTCGCTCTGGAATTTCTTCGTTAGGAATCTGTTGTGTATTCTCCGTCTCCATTAGTTTTATTTATATCATTTATATTTTTAAATTGACAATATTTATTTGTTGTTATCATTATAGTAATAGGTGCCAGAAATGCACAAAGCTTAAATTATAGGTCATCTTCTAAATCAGCTACGAGTTTAGTATGATTTTCTTCCGGTATAGGTAGGACTTTACCAGCTAGTATAGCATACATATTCAAAATAGTATTACCAAGAGTTTGTATCGTAGAAGCACCTAGTCTACTTTCATATATATTATACAATTTTAATATTAATTTTGTTCATTTCATAACTCTTCTAGTTGTGAAATAGTTATATTTTTACGTTACTATTGGACAGCTTTCCCACCTGAAATAGTCGCAGATAACCGTTGTTTTAAGTGGTCATTATTTACTTCATCTACATCATTATCTTTGTATACTTTATCATCACTCAGTTGTTCTATAAGTTCCTCACATTTCATTTTTATTTTACATAAGCAACTTATGACCAGTTGGTTGGTCAGTTATAATAAGCAAATTAAATTTTTTCGCTTTCGATAACTCTTTTCTTATTTTGTTTCTTTCCTCCGGGGTTGGAATAACATCATTTTCTCTCAAACAGCCCTCAAAACTATCTCTGTCTTTCGTATAAAACATACACAGCCATTTCGTCTGTTCTCTTAAGTCTTTTAACACTGAATTATATATCTGTGATATAACCCAAACGCTTTGCTCTGCATGTCGCCCAGAGAATGCGAGATGTGACAGCATGTCTTTTTTCTTAGTTAATTGTTTTGTAGCTGAACAGTCATCAATGATATATAATGTTGGACTTCCAGCATATTTATTAAAAAATAATCTGAATAGTTCTTGCAGCTTCTCTTCGCCATTACGATTAACTGGATTAACAGTCTTTATTATTTTATCTCTCGGGTGTCGTACATCCCCTATCCAACTTCTGTTTGTATAAGCCTTATTCCATGTTACAGTTGGACAAAGTATAACTTTATTCTCAAATACTCCAGCATATCCACCTTGTTGCTGTGAAAGCTCAAGTATGTCAAGGACAAATTCCGTTTTATCACATCCGGTTTGACCACAGATAATAGCACTATGTGCATACTTTGGTAAATCAATATAACGCCGATACAAATCTTCCATTTCTATATTTAATTGCGCATCTTGAATTATAAATAAATATATATGTAGTGTATCTGCAGTTTCAGCTGCTTTAGAAATTATCATTTGTTGTTCTTAAGTCAAGCCAGAGTTCATATTGTTTTGTAAGATATTTATCAATTGTCACACTAGACACATGAAATTATTTACTGACAACGTATCGGATCATTAATATCTCCACCGGCAAAGTGTTATTTTTTTAATCCCACATATTATGTGCTTTCATCACTTGACTGTATAGTTGATAGACACACCCTCGATTGTTACTTCAACATTATTTATTTTTGGATTATAGAATGTTTCACTTTCTCTTTCAAAAGGTGCTGATGGTTCTACAAATAACATTAACATTCCCTTCATGGATTTAGCAGGTGAATTCACATTTATATTCCATATAGAATCGCTTTTATTTTTAGTTATATTTTGGTGATAAAGAATTCTATCATATAATATTGACATTTGTCCCATATATTGATTTTTTTACCATTGTCGCTAAATTAGGCTCTGTGACCATATCAAATTCTAAACTTATATTACTAATTTCATAATTAGCTTTCAAAATACCTGGGGCTATTATTACCCTTGAATAATCATTAAATGAAAGTTCATATTCGAGTCTGTCACCTATTCCAGATTGTTAATATGTCATATGAGCTTCAAGAAGTTCAAAATCTAATGGTATATATAACCGGTTTCCAAATGTATCTGAGATAGCTTTATCTTCAGCGTTTGTAGAACTAGCATTTGCTGCTCCAGTTCTTAATTTTGTTACATTTGAACCTGTACTGTCATCTATACTTTGATAAACCATATTGCTTCGCTCTGGAGGTGTTTTCCATAGATCGCGATAGATGTAATACACATCTGAATCGCTAACTGACATAATTAAATTACCAGATATTTTAACAGTTGTTTTCTTGACTATCGCACGTCCAAGAGTTTGAACCACTCTGCGATCGTCATCAGTGGATGTTAATAAAATTGCAAAAGCTAAACGAACTGTCCCAAGCACAATCAAATCGTGCTGTCCTAAAGTTGGAAACCGCACTAAAAGCTGCTGATTTTGAGTAATTGTAGATGGATTATTTGTTATTGTAATTGATTGTATTATTCCTTTCACTCCGAGTGGTTCTCTTAAATGTCTATAAGGATTAAGTTTTCTAGCATATGTAGTCATTTTTTTAATTTATGAATTATATACTTTAAAATAATAATAATAACAAAAAGAAAATAATGGCTGAAGGTGGAGAAGGAGACTTTATGCATTATGTTACTCAAACGTATGACCATGATGATATTGACACAGGCACCAGTGAAACTACGCTAAATGAAAAATCAACTTCGGAGGTGGAACTGTCCCAGCAATCAAGGGTTATAGAAACATTTAGAGAGACATGAAAAAACAAATTTGGAATATCGGATCAGCAATTTAAGATACTGAGACCAGATTTGCATACGGAAAACAAAACACTGTACTGGAAGAGTGTACGAATAAGTCATGAAGGCAATCCAAATCAATTAGTAAAAGCATTTACTGGTAAAGGGGTTACACAATTAAAATCGCTATTGGACATACTAAAGACCAAGTTTATAATTCATTTTGAACAGAAATAAATGTGAAAACAATGTGATTTAGTTACTTTTATCCAACTTCCTGACTTAATCAGTTTGTGTTTTACCAATTTATACAGTCAGATATACATTTCGTTGTGCTCCCCACCAATTTATTGGGCGGGGGGGGGGGGTATGTTTTACCCCTGTCCATCTCCATAAACAGAGGCAATTACTACAAAACAAACTATAGAAAATGAAATTCCAAATGTCGAAAATATAGAAATGACTGAATTACCAAAGACAGTCAATGACACAGAAACATCAGTAAACTAAATCATTGACACATTATCAAAATATACATCAACAGGAATTACTGATGTTTTTGAAACGTTACCATTGAGAGAACTTAAAGCTTTAAACAAAACAAAACAAAACAAAACAAAACGAACAAAAGGCTCTCTCACCAATAATATAGCAAAACTTGATGAACTTGATAAACAGAAGAAAGCCGCTGTATTAAAGTTGTCAGCCGCAATAACATTTGATGTCGATAATCCAGAGGCCCAGACAATTGAAAAACAAATTGCAGATATTCAATGTTAGCGTGAAGCTCGTCTTGAAGTTATATCAAATGATAAGGAAACATTAAGAACCCAAATTAATAGAATAAAAAGTACAATCGAAAGAGTATTACACAAAGATACAACATTAAATGAGAGACTAAAAACACTCTTCAAAGAACAGGGAATAACAATAGTTTCAGTTATAACCGCTATTGGATTTATAATTTCCACTTTAACTTTAAGTATTACTGGGGGTGCAAATGGTGATGCAAGTATTCCAAAACCATCAGGAAAATGAGGAACTAAAGAATGGATAAAGACAAAATTAAAACATCTTGGCTCTTTACTTGCAATGTTAGCTGGAAAAGCAACAGCTGCATTACCCGGTGTTATTGGTACTTGTAAGGAAATGAGATCAGCCATTGTTACCGATACATCATTTTACCCGGGGATACATAGAGATAGCGATAACTTTATACAAAAACATGTTATTTACTAGCACTTGATATTATCACAATACTGAGAAACTAGCAAGTAAAGTTTTAGTTAATAGGAAAGATGAGAAAAGAAGAGTCATGGAATTGAGCAAATCATATGTACATTATATACACATTCAATGTTTAATAATGCTCTCCTAACATCCCTATTGTCATAGTCTTGTAACCCAGTTTACATTTTACAAAGTTATCAGCTCATTATTCACTTTGTATCACACCCTAGCCTCTTGTCATATTATTCACCCTCAATGTTCGCCAATAGTTATTCCTCAAATACTATTGTATGCTCATCTATACATCACATTACATCACATTACATGGACCAGACATATGGTCAACTATTGTCATTTCTTCTCTAGCCCGATCTACTCTCATGGCATATATGATTCATCACACTGAGACACATTATCCTTATTTGGTAAGTTTGTATATCCAAACAGTCTAGGATCTTCTGATCAGGTCACCGCTGCATGACACCTCAGATCTTACAGCCATCACCAGAAATACGGACACAAAGGGCGAAGACATCTATCACAAATCTCTCACTTCACAGTTCATCTCGCCGCATCGCAGCTACATCAATCACGTAACAATCCAACACTATCCATATATATTGTTACATTTCCGAATACAAAACACATCTGATCGATCATCTCTCAAAAATCATCTCTCTACACATTTGACCAAATATCCAGTGTCCAGTCCAATACCGCTCACTTTAATCCCATGCCAATTCTAAATACAATGGTCAGTTTTCACACCTCCTGTAGCCCTACATATCTCACCCAGGTAAGTTTTCCAGTCCAATTTGTAGTCCTATTTATCACTTCTGTTACATTTATCACACTAATTCATTACAGCTCCCATCCCCAGTTAGATAATACATTTATCTCAACCCTCATATATGAATTATTGGTGTTGTCTCAAATCCTTGATAATAGATCTGCCATTGTATTGTTAACTCCCGCGATGTGTACTACCTTGAAGTTGTACTCTTGCATTAGCAGACTCCATCTCATCAATCGCATATTGCCTTCTTTTATCGTGTTTAGCCATTGTAATGGATAATGGTCTGATTCAATTGTAAATATTCTTCCTTGTAGATATTCTCTCAAAATGTGTACTGACTTCACAATAGCTAAACATTCCTTCTCAACTGTACTGTGAACTATTTCACTTTTGTTCAGTTTCTTACTGATATACATCACTGGATGTCTGTCTTCACTATCACTATCACACTGTTGTAACACTGCACCGATAGCTCTGTTACTTGCATCTGTTTGCGCAGAATGAAGTCTTTTGAGAAATCAGGGTTTCTTAACACAGGGTATGATGTCATTGTCTGCTTCAATTTACTGAATGCTTCATCCTGTTCTACCAACCACTTTACCTTGTTTGGTAATTGTTTTGCTGTCAAGTCTGTCAGTGGTGTTGCAATCTCTGCAAAATGAGGAATAAATTTTCTGTAGAAATTTATCGCTCCAATAACTGGCTGTGGAATCGAATTCAGTGCTTGTATTTTCTCGGTCGTTGGATGTATTTCTCCTTTACCAACAATATGTGCCAAGAATTTCAATTGCTGAAAACCAAAGTGGCATTTACTTGGTTTTGCCGTCACATGTGATTCTTTGAGTGCCTCCAACACATTGCGAACATGTGCCATGTGATCTTTCCATGTTAAACTAAATATAATAATGTCATCGATAAATGAATCTGAAAATTCTTCCAGACCATTCAAAACTGATTTAATTAATCTCACAAATGTCGCCGCTGAGTTTTTCATTCCAAAAGGCACTACATTAAATTGATATTGTCCAAAAGGTGTAACGAATGAACTTTTTCTTTTGGCATCTTCATCTAAGGATATTTGCCAATATCCCTTTGTAAGGTCTATTTTGCTAAGATACTGTGCATCTCCAAGTCTAACTGAAATGTCCTCTAATTTTGGCATTGGTTGCGGATCAAATACTGTCACTGAATTTAAACATCTGTAATCCACACATAGCCTTATGTTATTATCTTTCTTTTTCACAATTACTATTGGTGCAGCCCATGGGCTGTGTGATGGTTGAGCTATTCCTGCTTCTACCATATCGTCTATCTCTTGTTTAACATTTGCTCGTAGTGAATATGGTAATTTGTATGGCTTTCTATAAATAGGTGACTCACTGGTGACCTTAACTGCATGATGTATAATCTGTGTGTTCCCAGGCACATCCGTCAACACATCATCATACTCACTGCATACCTGTTTCATTTCTGTTTGTTTACTGTATGTTAACTGCTGATTTATAGTTACATTTTCTACTGTTTCTTGTGGAATTAAAAGTGGATTGTTCGTCTCTTCGTTGTTTCCTACTTGATTTTCTACAATGTTGATCATACAGTTTACATCATCTTCGTTTTCATCTCTCCCCTCATTTCTCTCGTTCCACTGTTTAAGCATATTGATATGATATGTTTTCACAGTTCTTTTTCCTGTTTGGATCACATAATCTACTGGTCCTTTTCGATCTTTGACTTCAAATGGTCCTTGCCACTGTGCTAACAACTTACTTGTAGAAGTTGGTAGGAGAACTAATACCTTGTCTCCTATCGTAAGTGATCGTGTTCGAGCCTTTTTGTCATAATACTGTTTCTGTTTCTTCTTTTCTGTCTGTTCTGTCTTATTCACAATGTCTGTCAACTTCTCCAATCTATCCCTCATCTTTATAATATAGCTAAGCACAGATTCATCTACTTTGTTACTATCTGGCCTTTCCCTGACCTCGCGTAGAATTGACAACGGCCCTCGTACATGTCTCCCAAATAACAATTCAAATGGAGAGACACCTGTTGTTTCTTGTGGGACTTCGCGGTATGCAAACAACAAATATGGTAGGTGAGTATCCCACTGATCATTCTCTTGACAGTAACATTTCAACATTTTCTTTAGTGTCCCATTAAATCGTTCAACCAGTCCATTGGACTGTGGATGGTAGGGACTGGTATTGATTTTCTTTATTTGTAATAACTTACACAACTCTTTCATCAATGTGGATATAAAGTTACTACCTTGATCTGACAGTATCTCTTCTGGAACCCCTACCCATGCAAACTAATCTATCATTGCATTTGCGACTGATTCCGTATCGATCGACCTTAATGGAACTGCATATTTATTCCCCTTCACTGTTCGTGTTAGTGGTCCCACTATATCAATTGCTACTCTGCGAAACGGTTCTTCCATCACCGGAATACACACCAATGGTACTTTCGCCGTTCTCCCTTTCTGTGTACACTTCTGACAATTCGGACATGAACGACAATATCTTGCTACATCACAAAATATACCTGGCCAAAAGAAATTTTGCAATAGGCTTTTCCGTGTCTTCTTATTTCCCAAATATCCACATAATGGAATGTCATGTGCAATACTCATTAATGTTTCTCTGTATTTCTTGGGTACTACTATTTGTCTTATTGTTTCATATTCCGAAACTTTAAATTGTCTGTACAATATTCCATTGTCCACATCAAAATATGATTTCTCCTTTTCTTTATCTACATTTGACACCATTTGTCTCACTTTTGTTAAAGTTTCATCTTTACTTTGTTCTTCAATCAATGATTCTGCTCCAACTATATCTGTGTGTTTCTCTCCCTTTGTACTAGTGTCACTAAAGCTGTCTTTTTTAACTTGTTCTTCTATTTTTTCACAATACTGTTCTTCTCTGATTCTTTCTTTCATCTGCTTCCTTGTCTCAACTGCTTGAAAACAATCTTTGTCATCTCCTTCTGTACTTGTCTCGTAGACATTTCCAATATTTCCAACTACTAGATCTGCAAATGGGTTGTTTAAAACTAATGCCTTAACTGTACCTGATATAAATGGGGTTGCAATATCTATAACAACTTCCGGACAATTACATTCACTTCCATTTGCCAGTACTACTGTTCGTCCTTTAGTTGAAACAATACTGTCATTTACTAAAGACTCTGCCACAAATATTGTTGTACATCCTGTGTCCCTTACCACTGACACATTTTGTCCATTAACTTTTCCTTCCACTATCATTAATCCCTTTATTAATTTACATGGCTGTTTTACATCTTTATTCTTCTCATATACCGGTATGTCCACTAGTTTACCTTTTTCTTCTCTCTTCGTTGGACTGTGTATTAATCCATATTTTTCTTTACTCGTGTCTCCTTTTTGAAATTTCTTTTCCTCCGTTTTGCCTTGTTTCATTGGACATTCGGCTACTAAGTGGTCCGTACTTTCACACTGAAAACACTTCCTTCGATTTGAATAACTTTGTCTTTCTTGTATTTCGCCCTGGTAAAATTGTTTCTGATTTGCTCTGCTCTGATAATTCCCATCTGTGTTTACTGTGGTATATGGTGTGTTTCTATAGTAGCCTCCTTTGTTTGCATATCTCATGTTCCTGTCTCTGTGTGCAAATTGGTACGCTTCTGCAATCTCATCCACTGTTTTTGGCTGTCGTTCTCTCAAATAAATTTGTAAGTCCATTGATGAAGTAAACATTAGCTGTTCTCTTAATAAGAGGTCTACCACTTTTTCATAATCTTCATTTACCACCTCACTTTCCTGCCAATGATTGAAATACCCGGCAACACGAATGGAATATTCTTTAAATGTTTCATTAATTCCTTGTCTGCTCTCTCTAAACCTATGTCGATATTCCCATGCGTTCAGTCCATACCTTTCTAAAATTGCTAGTTTGATTTTGTCATAGTCCCTGCTATCCACAATTGACATACGTGAGTATGCGTCTAGAGCCTTACCACTTAACTGTGGCACCAACATGATTGCCCAATCTGATTTTGACCATTTCTGCAATGTTGCTAACCGCTCAAATGATGTTAAAATACTTCTACATCTTGTCCCTCTTCAAACCTAGGGAGATTCACCTTTGGCTTAATGATTGTGTCACTCGTTTGTATGGTACCTTTCTTTTCTAATTCCCTCTCTTTCAAAGCTAATTCCTTCAACTTAATTTCATTTTCCTGTTGTCTAATAATATTCTCCTGTTCAAATTTCTTCGCGTTTCTCTCAGAAATACGTTCATCTCTTTCTGACATTTCCTTTAAAAGTGATAAGCATTGTCCAATGTCTCCGCCCTTCTGTATTACTGTATTAAACCAGTCTGGTGTAATCTCTGATGCAGCCATCCTGCGTGTGCCTGTACTACTTATCTCACTAATTGGTTATTGGTATCTATACAACGATAAAGTTATCACTACCCCACAGATATCTCCTATATTTAGTTTAACCGCTGCCACCATTGTAAGGAAATGAGATCAGCCATTGTTACCGATACATCATTTTACCCGGGGATACATAGAGAGAGCGATAACTTTATACAAAAACATGATATTTACTAGCACTTGATATTATCACAATACTGAGAAACTAGCAAGTAAAGTTTTAGTTAATAGGAAAGATGAGACAAGAAGAGTCATGGAATTGAGCAAATCATATATACATTATATACACATTCAATGTTTAATAATGCTCTCCTAACATCCCTATTGTCATAGTCTTGTAACCCAGTTTACATTTTACAAAGTTATCAGCTCATTATTCACTTTGTATCACACCCTAGCCTCTTGTCATATTATTCACCCTCAATGTTCGCCAATAGTCATTCCTCAAATACTATTGTATGCTCATCTATACATCACATTACATCACATTACATGGACCAGACATATGGTCAACTATTGTCATTTCTTCTCTAGCCCGATCTACTCTCATGGCATATATGATTTATCACACTGAGACACATTATCCTTATTTGGTAAGTTTGTATATCCAAACAGTCTAGGATCTTCTGATCAGGTCACCGCTGCATGACACCTCAGATCTTACAGCCATCACCAGAAATACGGACACAAAGGGCGAAGACATCTATCACAAATCTCTCACTTCACAGTTCATCTCGCCGCATCGCAGCTACATCAATCACGTAACAATCCAACACTATCCATATATATTGTTACATTTCCGAATACAAAACACATCTGATCGATCAGCTCTCAAAAATCATCTCTCTACACATTTGACCAAATATCCAGTGTCCAGTCCAATACCGCTCACATTTAATCCCATGCCAATTCTAAATACAATGGTCAGTTTTCACACCTCCTGTAGCCCTACATATCTCACCCAGGTAAGTTTTCCAGTCCAATTTGTAGTCCTATTTACCACTTCTGTTACATTTATCACACTAATTCATTACAGTACTATTGTAGCATGGTTGCTGAAAACTGCAGAGAAAGCCGTTGGATGGTTAGAAAATAATGTATGGGCTTTAATAATAGCAATTGCAGGCCTTTTATATATGGTTGCTAAAGATTATATTCTATCATGATAATAAAATAATAATACTCTTAAACCAATTATAATACTACCGACAACTAGAGCAGTCTTTTGATTTTCATGATTGTCTGTTTCTATTTGTTCTGGTATCTAATTTCATCAGATTGAACATGCATTGTGCAGCAGTACTAAGGGGCTTACTAATACTTTTCTCCTGTGTTTGTACAGGTGGTTGAACTGGCATACTATTTACATTATCATTAAAACCAACTGATTCATTGTTGGTAGCTATTACTATTAAATTATTATAATTTTGAATACTTCCTATCTGCAAATCCATGTAGCTTGGTGCCATATAGAATCCAATTCCATATACAAAGTCAACTTTTGACCTAGCATATTTTAAAACATTCCGATAATTTGAAATTATGTTTGGTAAGTTACAGCTCTGTTAATGGTATCATTAATATTGGCTAAATATTGTTTTATGTGCATCAAAAGCAATCCCAGTACCAATAATGGAAGTTCTGGTTTGCGATTGGGCTCCAAGCATTGACCAAACGTATACTATAATACTATCATTCACTCCGGCTTGAGTATATCCAACTGAGTTATCTAGAACAAAACTGGTCCAGGCATTGGTAATATCAACGTTATGCTGGATATAATTATTCACATTAAAGAACGGTGCTTGAGCACCCCCATGATTTAATCTATATGATCCAATAGGTTGGACATTCATAGAAAATTCACCAAGATTATGATTCACAAGTCTATTTTTTGTCTGAAATCCTTGTTTGGGATTAATACTAAATTCGGTACATATTCTATGGTAAGCCGCCATATCATAATTATTATCATACCAACAATAACTGTGGTCATCTGGTAAAGGAACTTTCATTTGGGCCAAGATTCTAAGTGTCTGATACATAATATGAAATACATATAATGTTATTGGTGTTATACCAGTTCGCAAAATGACACTTGGAGAGTCAGATACTGTGACATTTGCACACCCAGAATATAGAAATCTACAAAACGGCGATATACATTACGCAAACATTGTATTAGCGAGCCAACCTCACCAAACCCCCGGTTACCTATGTAAACAGCGGGTTTGATGAGGTTGCCGCGCAATAGGTAATGCGGTCAAATAGGTCACGATGCAGTGACTATTTTCAATCAATAACTTATGTTGTAAGCGATTGTAATGTGTATTTTCAATATTTATATTATTAAAATGTATCATATCGGTACCCCTTTTAAGTAATATTTGTATATTTTAAATGTAATGATGTTGTCATGAAGCGCATGAATATAAGTATTAATTAATCCAGTTTATATTGAGGCAAATCACACAGCCTAAAACATAGTGCTGGAGTATAAACCATAGTATCGTATATTATTCATAAGTATATCACTATTAAACATTAATTACAATATGTATGCATATTATTAAAACAGTAGATGCTACCGCTGTTTCGCTGTACGTGATATTTATAACAAAACATTTTTTTTTTATTCGTCCGCGTACGGTTTTCTGTCACACAAAGCGCCATTTTCAGTTCATATTTTGACCTGTGCATATGAACGGACTAAGTTTAAACAACGCTCGATTCCGTCCAATTCAGATTTCTCTGCAGAATGTTCAGACTAACTACATATTAAGTAATGTTGCTAAATAAGTGTTAAACGGCTGGAACATGGTTATCACTAAAAGGAAGAAACCACAGTCGTATTATTGAAAAATAAGATTTACCCGAGACCTCATGGAGGCCGCCATTATCCAGTGTAAACAATAGACCGTGTGATCCCATTTCCTGAGTAGCCCCCGCTTAGTGAAACGATGTGCTAATCATGATATTATGTTCCCCAATAATTGGAAACGGTTTGAATTTCTCGGTAAAAACTACGAAAGTCATAAAAAAATAACGATGTATATTTAACATTGGATACGCTTAAACGGTATTACTCTCTCATCGGATCGTCAGTTGTCGTCGATAGCGATTTAACGTACTGATCTGGTCTTAATTTATTGTCAACTTTCAACGCCATTTACAGAATATATGGCTAATTTTGGAAATAAATAACGGCAAATTACGATGACGTCTGCTCTGAAATATCTGTCAACATGTGGACGTAATTTAAGGAAATCGATTATATTTTAAGGCTACATCATCTGTGACTAATTACGAATTTATGTATGGTCTTTGGCTACACCCGACACATTACACAGATCTAGTTGTAAATACACGTCGCTTTGTGTGGGGAAAAAAATCGATAATGCGTAGTTGTGTGTGACGAGGTGTTGATCTGATGACACCACACAGCTGTGACCCTTAGGCAATGTTTTGAAATTGACGTGTCGTTTTGATGTGTGCCGCAACACCCCACTGTCGGAGACAACATGACAATTAACGATATACTCTCGATTATACACAGATCTATTAGACGGCTGGTTATTTAAAATAAAGAGTAGTTCAGTACACCTTCGCCGATATTGTTTTTAGAAAATCAGTAATATTTTATCCGGAATGGTGTTGAAAAGTTGACAAAAACATTTTATCACCGTATTTAGTTGTGCCGATATTGTTTTAAAAAAATCAGTTATTTTTTTCCGTAAATGGTGTTGAAAATTGACAAAATATATAGCTGCATTTCTCCGATATTCGTTTAAAAACTCACCAATATTTTCTGTAAATAGTGTTGACACAAAATGCAGCGTTCACGCGGAATTCAAATAAAATACAAAATAATAATTTAATAAATAGACGCCGATGGCTACTGTGTTTGCGGCCAGTGAATTCTGGTCGTGGTAGCCACAGGCGCAGTTCGAACAGTGTTGTGAGCAGATGGAGGACAATAACTGTCTGTGTATATATTACTTAAAGACAGACACTTTAATTGTTGGTAAGTTTCTATCAATTTATAGGTATTTTTATTAAAATCATAAAATTGTGAAAATATTAAAAAATATTAAAATCACAAAAATAATATATATGGAGAAATTATTTTTTTACCACGTCGAGGTTTGAACCACCGACCCTTCCGGGAATCGGTAATTAAATCATTGAAGTCGGCGACCTTAACCTCACGACTGTTGCGCCATTTACGACATCACAGTTATACAGAAGTGCTATCAGTATTACGCCACCATTTGAACGTAATAATTATTAAATTATTTGCAACTCCATCTACAACAATACTGTTACAGAGATACGCTATTGAAACAACATGTATTAGTACCCATAACATAAAGTAATGTATCATAATATATCACAGGAGATAGCTTAAAACTATATATACTAATCATAAACAGAACAATCCGCTTGGCTCGTATGAAAATAGTTCGCATGATATTGATTATCTCCCTTGCCGAAAGTAGTTCAGTGATTTATTAATTCCAAATAAGACGTGTTTGCGTAATGTAAACGAATTGAAATTAGAGATGAAAATAACAATATAATTGATAATCATAATTTACTATTTATAATAAAATTAAAAGTTATATAAAAACAATGAGTATTTATTGAGCAGATGAAAATGTAACAGAGTTATTCAATAAATATAAAAGGATTATAATTGTGTGGGCTGAAGAGTCTGTGCCATTACGTGATGGCTCTACTGAAGTTGCATTTGGAAATGGTGCTTCTGGTTCAGCGCATGAAAACTGTGGTTATACTATGATGTGTCATGGAAGGGATTTACGAATGGGTTTATGCAGCGTCACCAGAGAGGGTTTTGCAACTGATGAGGTAAACATTTGGATTAGTATTAATGGCACTCCAGATGTGAATGCAACTTTAACAAAACATAAAGGACAGCGTTCGGCATATACAATATTTCACACTCCAATCGAACTTGTCTCTGGAAGTGTATTACATTTTGTTTCACTTGCAATATGTGGCAACGCTTCCATTTCAATTGTAAATGTATTGATTGAATTATATATTTAAATTTAAAAAAAATGAGTAATAAACTGTATCCATCGCTACCAGTTGGGGAGAATAGAACAGAACATTATAGGCTTAGTGAAATAAGTGTGAAATAAGCTAGAAAATGAAGTGGTGATAAGGAAAACAATACGAAATAAATATAAAAGAGCCGAGTAGTATAGAGGGAGTCAAAATGATACCACATACGGTGGTATACGTTCCACCCCCAATACTACCCCCACCACCCCCGAAAAAAACAAACAATTGGTTAACGAGGAAATTGTCTCCCGACAGCAAATTTATGAATTTTGGAGAAAATCATTTTGAAAAGAGGGAGTTAAAATGATATCGTAGTCCCAATTATATTGAAAATTGAACAGAAACACACTATCAATTATACTACTATTATTAGAGAAAATGGATAATAAAATACAATGGGAATTGAAAGTTTTTAATGGCTGTGTTGAAGAAGTTTATGAAGAATACGGGGGTTATTGTCCTATATATAAATTCTATAAATTGAAAACACTAGGCGATATCGAATACATGAAATATCAGCGTAATTTATTACGCACCGATAAAAACGTTGCATTTACAATATTATACCGACAATTATGCGAACTATACAAGAGGCAAATACAAACATTAAGATGGATAATGTGTATCGGATATGAAACTAAGGTGTATTATATAAAATTGTTAAAACCCAACGATTCGTTTACGAATATACATTTCTACGATCTCGCTTATAAATATATATTGAACAAGCACAACGAAAAATAGCAAAAGCCTCCACTCGTGCATAACACCCCCAGGGACTGGGTAGATTTCTTAGCCGGCACCCAGCCACCGGGGTGTTGGGACATTTCTTAAGCCCACGCATTTGTTGGCTCACAGTCTAGTTTTACGGGTCGCCTTTAACCCCATTGCCAATTCCTCTCCAAAACGAATTCAGAGAAACAAGCGGAGTAAGGCGAGCCTATTTTGTGAATTTGGTTTCCGAAATTGCAAGCTCTTAGGCAGAAATCTTTTAGGCCGACACCTTTGAGCTATGCAATTCCATCGCCAAATTCACATATTTAGAGACTGCTACCATTAAATAGACGAGACGGACGTCATACCGGATCAACAACATGGCATGCACGAGATGAGACCAATTGTTGTAAATGTAAATGTAAATGCTTGGATTTAACGACGGCACTGGCTCGATGACCTTGCATGTCGTCTCCCAAGAATGGGAGAAAGGAAGGAGGTGGATACAGAGGAAACCGGCCCCAGGGGGCCTAGCTCTTATTAGAATAGTCCCCTCTGGTTCTTTAACGTGCCCAGACTCTCCTCCAAATCTGATACACGTGGCCGCCGTTTAAAGTCCCCATCCGAAAGGACTAGTAGAGCAGGAAATACAAAGTATCTCAGAAATACTGACACCCGGTAACTGAACCCTGAATCGAACCCGGGTCGCCAGCGTGGCAGTCGGGCGGTGTTACCCCTCGACCACGGTCTGCTCCTTTCCAATTGTTGTAAGGCAAACAAACGTATATATACTCATCAGTTTCCTATACAACACACAAATGGTGTGCAAATTATAATTATTATTATTATTTATTAATACCTATTGGCGAAAGAAAATATGGGATGGTTCGTTATTTTATAATTAATTTTGTAAAAATTATTAATAATTTAAAGCTGAACACCCCCTATTATTACAAAATTAATTAAAAAAATAAGAAAAAAAAAATATATATATATTTTCACCAAGTTAGGTTTTTCCGGCACGAGTTCGAGCCTCGGTGGGACATAAAACTTTTTTTTTTTACTGATTATTATGTTCACTGATTTAAATTGTTTAATGCACCAATATAATTAATTTTATAATTAATTTTAAAATTAATAATTTTTTAAAAATTATTTAATAAAATATCACAATTTCGGGATGGTGGTGCTGTAACATTTCCTACGACTTTATTTCCAAGTTTTACCCTAAATTTATCCCGATCAGTGCTCTCAATCTTGGGCATGGTGGCGCGCGCTTTGATTATAATATCATTTTTTAATTCTTCATATCACCCCATTTCTTCCACCATGGATTTAAACTCTAAATTTGATATTTCATTATCGGTCAACGTTTTGGACACGATAACGTCTATGCTATTTTTCTTAGACCTGGCGAGAACGGATATTCTATCATGTTTTCTTCTTTTTTTTCTCGAGTTTTCCACCCCCGCCCTAATTACCATACAAAGTATTCCAGATAAAACGGTAATTCCACTCAAAACCCCTGCAAGTGGAACCGTTACAATTGTAGATCGTGTTGCAGCAGTCCCCGCACCACTCATTACAAATAAACCAGCCAGAACTGTACAAGATGCTTCAGCTATATTCGCCGCGCGCTTATATTTTTTAGCATTTCTTTTTCTATTTGTACATTCTCTAACTAAAATATCCTGCATAGCGACGATATTATCCAACCTAAAATCTAAACTTCTTTCGTGAATTGGATACAGTGTTGGTGGATTGGTATTTACAATAGGAAGCGGTGATTCGTTCATGATTACAAATTAAGTTCAATTAACAATGAGACAATAGTGGAAGAACTCGCTGGGTCAGAGATTTTTGTAACAAAGTTAATAACACTACCTTCGGAAAGTCTAATTGGATCGTCACCGGCGAACAAAATCACCGATGAAATATCTCCAGCGAGTTTATTGACTTCAACACCCCGTTCTTCCCCATCCACTACAAGATTTATCACGACCGCGCCCACAGGTTTACCATTAGAATTAACCGAGCAGACAGCCATTCGGAGAAGCGTACCTGGAGATGTCATGGTGTATCCCCCATATGTATTGGTCGCTTTGGAACCGAACGAATATTCATAGAGCCCCTCATTCAAGGGGCCCCGCTTCTCAGCCCAAACTGTGATGACACGTTTTTGCGTTTTCAATGTTTTCACCAATCCGGCAAGCCCCCCGATAGAGGTATGGGCCTCAGCACGAATCTTTTCAGAGGTCTCCTCAAGTGCTTTGTTCGTGGCTCTACGAACACGTTTCAGTTTTTCGGAAACTTCGGTTATTTTTTCACCTAGTTCAGTAAGTGCTGCTTCTCTGTTGAGAGCAACACCCTATACGCCTCTGTAAGGGCCGCTTGGTGGTCTTCTCGGACTTCCTCAACCCCCAACCGGGCCTCTTCCCGAAATTCTGTTATTTTTTCGCCTAGTTCAGTAAGTGATGCAGAGTCCTCTGAGCGCAACACCCTATAAGCCTCCGTAAGGGCCGCCTGGTGGTCTTCTCGGAGTCCCTCAACCCCCAACCGGGTCTCTTTTTGAAATTCTGTTATTTTTTCGCCTAGTTCAGTAAGTGCTGCTTATCTGTTGAGAGAGTCTTCTGAGCGCAACACCCAATAAGCCTCCGTAAGGGCCGCCTGGTGGTCTTCTCGGAATTTATCAATACCCGTTCGGGCCTCTTTTCGAAATTCGGTTATTTTTTCACCTAGTTCAGTAAGTGCTGCTTCTCTGTTGAGAGAGTCTTCTGAGCGCAACACCCCATACGCCTCTGTAAACGCCGCCTGGTGGTCTTCTCGTGCTTTCTCAATACCCGTTCGGGCCTCTTTTCGAAATTTGGTTATTTTTCCTCCTAGTTCAATAATTGATGCATGACCCTCTGAGAGCAACACCCCATAAGCCTCCTGGTCTATCACAATAGCCGTTCGGACTCCCTCAATTTTTTCCCGGGCTTCTTCCCCAACTTGTGCAGTCGCCGTCAGCACGTCTACTCTAAGCTGTGCTATACTCCTGTTAATCCCTTTTGTTGCCACCGATATAGTTTTATTGATCAGGGCCTTGGTTTTTCCGGTAGTTAAAAAGTCGCTCTCTGTCGGGATGAATCCCCCTTCTGCCGGTTCCAAATTCTTTGAATCTGTCACCCAATCCCGATTGGAATTGGAAGAACTACCTGGTCCGTATATACTCATAATAATTAATTTTATAATTTTATTTAAATAAATTATAATATTGGGGCACCTATACTCAATTGGAAATTTCGAGAACTACCGAAATCGGGTAATAGTTATTCAACTTTCTCGCTTGATCATCGAGAATAGAGACCGTAAATTCGTGGATGTGTCCCGTTTCCAAAACTTTCATCTCGGGGTATGGGAAGTCTAAGGTCACCGTCTCCCCAAAGAAACAGTCGCTGGCTTGCACGGTTTTCAGTAATGTGCTGGGAGATCCGTCTACCGTGTTGTACGATGTGTTCACCCGATCCAGGTGTACCCTGAGATTTTCGTGAAGGTGAAGTCCACCGGGTTATCACCGACGTACTCACCCGGGACAAACACTCCTTTATTTGCGGAGTATGTCTCTCTAAAACCGAGTTGAATACCCAACATCGGGAGGTCATTATCTGGCTGTCTGGGCCGATGGTCATTGTTGCAAGTCCGGTAGGCTTCGATACTGTGATGTTGACTATACCGTCAAGCTCTGAGGTGACAAAGTCTATGAGCTGTCTTGTTCTCCACAATCCGTGAGGCAGCTTTACACCCGGCTTTACACCCGGCGTTTTCCGCAGCAGTTGTCGATTGACTTTTGAAGTTCACAACTCTCTTTTTGAACATTAGTGATACTAGCAAACATAATAATATCTTTCAATGGATACCAAAGCATTTAGCTTCAATTATAATGCAAAGTACGCGGTCGGAGGTAAATACACACAAAAAGACGTTGTGAACCCCCTTGTACACCGAACTGTAACGGTCAGACCAGACAGTGGCTTTACCACCAACTTTCCCGACATCTTTGAACAATATAGGCTGCCCACGATTACAACAATGGAGGCCGTAAACGGGTGGAAAGCAACACCGATGCAGTTTTGGCAGAACCAAATAAATTTCGCTGTATGGTGCGCAACAGCCGGCGTGGAGTTTCACATAAAGACCATCTGACATCCAAGAATGTCATGCTCCGAAGTGTCTACAACTTTCATGCGTATTATACTATTATGAGGATTCCCAAAGAACTAGGTATTTCACTACCTCAAGACGACGCCTGGGATCCCATTTCCAACGCATACAACCGTATGGCGTTTGAAAGACTGTGTAACGAATTTAACGTTTCAAAAGACGCGGACTGGAGACAGAAAGTATTTCCTACCAGCCCTCGGGGACGTTCCCATTCGGGGCCAGTCCGAGAATTGGACGCAGACTGATTTTAGACACGATCACTCCGGCGACCACATTGTCAGTCGGAACGCCGGGAATTTTGACCCCACGACGATGACCTTCGGGCCGGAAGTGTCTGGAGGTCGGTACTGCGGCGTCTGATTCTGCATTTGGTTACCTCCGAAACGGGCTCACGTCGATTAAATACAGCAGGCTGCTGAGGTTTAGGACGTGTGGGGTACATTTATGTTAGATAAGGGTCTAGGGTTCACGCAGGCCGGGGTTACTCGCCTCAACGACTCCATTCGCACGTACGTCTGGACCATCCTCGGCGCACAGAAGCAAACTCGCAGTTCTATACTGGGCACGGGAACGGCGTTTGATGCACAAAAACAATTCTTGGCACTTGTAGAGGACGCCATCTCAGCTAAGGTGAACCTGGAGAAGGCGATCCAGAATTATCAAGACGTTTTGCAGAATGCCAGCACCCCAGTAGACTACGTATTTCGAATAGGTCTTTATATGGCGCCGAGCAATATGATACTACGAGACGACCCGGTTGACGGTTACAATAATCAGATCGTAATCGCTACCGTCAATCAAAAAATCAGCCACAACGGGAACGTGAACGCGGATATCATCAAACCCCCCACCAAGACGGTCATAAAAACCCCAAACCAATCGCGATTGGATGCGCCTCACTCAACACAATCGGGATTGAAGTTGAACCAAGCACCCCCAATTCACGAATTGAGTCCCCCCAAGTCAACAGTGTTGAGGGACCAGGAGCGGAAACACCAATCGAGATTGGAAGCACAACACACGAGGAGGAGAAATTAGGGCTCGTCGTCGCCCTCGTGGCGATAGGACTACTAGCGCTTTGGTTTCATAAACTCTCTGGCGGAGAATAGTAGGAGACCGGCGATCGCCACGATTAAAGCCCAAGTATTTTTGGTGAGCCATCCGACCGTTTTTGATAATATAGATATTCGATCAGTCCGGGTAGTGCGGCAGCCGCCTTTTCGGCTAATTTAGCCAGGAGACTGGCGAGGGCTTTTAGTTGTTTTTTTACCCACTCATTAGCTCCACCGGATGATGGCGCGGGTGGTAGCGCGGGTGACCCACCACCAGTGAAAGATAGAACTATGGTCGATATAGTCATGCCGATAGCAACAAGGATGCTTGCTATCGTGACACCCTGCTCTCTGAACAGAGTGCGAAGACGCTCACCGAGTGTCGTGTCCTCGCCAGAAACCTCGAGATTGTTTCGCGGATCCGACTTATTTGTGTGCGGAGAGCCTCACGGCAAGCCGATGCAGCCTGCAAGCGGGCTTCTCTTTCGTCCCGCAAAGACCGCAGTCGTTCGGTGATCCGCTCGGTAGATTCTCTATCGCCACCAGTTCTCCATCTTTCTTCTCTAGCGCGATATGTTCATCCAGCGACGAGAGTTTGGAGAGGTTAAGGACCAGTTCGCCCCGGACCGTTTGCAGAGCCTTATCAAGTCCACGGAGTTCGCGAAGAGGTAACGGTGGGTCATCGTTAGACAGGTTGAATTTTTCGTTTTCGCTGAACGCGGTCTCCACCGTGTTAATAGCGTCGGTGGCCAATTGAGGGACTTCGCTGAGCACGACAGTTTCTATCGCGGTGGCCGTCTTCGCCATCGTTTCGTCGGTAGAATTTAGGGCCTCTACAGCGCTGGTGGGCATACTTGTTTTACCCCTCTTCCAATCTACGAATCCTAGTTAGCTCCTTATGATTTCTCCACCGCCCCGGTTTCCAGCAATGGTGCCCAGTGCTAGGGTTTTACCGGTCCTCGTGTTGACTATTGGGAGATTTGATGCTGCTTTTAGTCGCAATCTACCGTTCAGATCAAATTTGAACTTGGAGTAGTCGCGACCGACAGAGGGGACCAGACCTTTTTCTGCCAAATTGTTGTAGTAGACGTTTACAGCTCCCTCGAGTAATTCCCGACTTTGACTAGTTGTAGCGCCACCTATTTTCCCCCTCAACACTGTTGAACGTGATTGGATTGGAACTGGAGTCTCTGAAGGGTGTTTCGTCTTGGCCGAGGTAATCATCGCGATCATCATCATCATCGACGTAATCGTCTCTGCCGATTTCATCCATGTCAACATCATTGTTGGAGAGTCACATGCCCTACTATCAGAGTGCTTTGGCTGACCGCCTCGAATACGAACTAACGTTCAACGACTACGGCCGAGTTCTCATAGCCACCGACATAGCATCGACGTATACGATCGACAATGTTCCGTTGGAGTACGACATGGTCACGATGCCCGAACTCGCGCAATTAATCAGATCCCAGTATGCCGGCCGCGTTGCCATACTTTACGACCGAGTTCTTCGTCACCGCACCCGCCGTACCCGCCCGCTCGATGAAAGGTATACTGATGTTGTTCGAGGATGCTCGGTTCGCGTTCGGTGCTAGAAAAACCGACAAATTCTATAACCCCAAAATCACAAAGGTCGAGGTGACGATCGAGGGAGTCCCCAATCAACTCTACAGTGCGGGTCTTCGCGCACACCAGCAGTGGGACGAAGTCAGAAAGCAGTTTGCTTCCGGATCTAAGCGCTCCCCGGAGGTTGCCGCGGTTGCCTGCAGCTCTCGGCCGTCTCCCTCGCGGAGTTCCTGACTACCAAATACGCGTTATGACTAGATATGCGAGCCAACGACGACGACCAAATGCACGGTAGAGGACGCCAAGTTGAGAACGCTAGCGAGGGTGTGACGATCCAGATAACCAAAGAGGCGGATGGAAATGGTCCATTGAACGTGTACTTATATATAATTACAGACGCACAACTCAACATCGAAGATGGTCTCAGCACTCTACTGATTTAATAAAATCATCGATTTATTATTAATAATAAATCACTCTAGCCCAATTAAAATTGGTGTTTGTGATGCCCACTCTGCCATAATATGTGGGCAGACAGGATGTGGAAAAACGGTTTACATCCTGGACTTGCTCGAGGGGTCCTACCGCAATGCCTTTCGTCACATTGTGATCCTGTGTCCCACTGTGCGGCATAACGAGACTTATTAGCGGCGCCAGTGGATATGGACCGACCTTGAGATATACGTCTTTGACCCCGGCGACAGACTTCACGCTTAGCTGCGTGGCTTATACCAAAGATTCCAGGGTGAGCCCACCCTATATGTGATTGACGACTGCTCGGCCAAGGCGGCGATGACCAAAAAGAAGGACATGCTCTCTGAGCTCGCATTTTCTGGCCGCCATGCGAGGCAAAGCGTATGGATATCCACTCAAAAGTACAACGCCGTCCTCAAGGATCTGCGTGAGCAAACGAAATTGGTCGCCCTCTTTCACTGCAAGGACCGAGACTCATTCGATGACTGTCTTCGAGGGAACGACGCACGAAACTAAGCACGCCAAGCTTCTGCTAAAGACCGATCAACCAACTGCTTACGAAGTTATCAATTAATTAATTACAAGTAATAAGCAATTGCTGAACAAAGCTGAGCAATTGTTGAGCAAATGCTGAACAATGGTTAACAATGTTAACAATTTGGTGCTCCGCTGCGAGCTTTGTTGCGAGCATAACGGTGATCATAAGTATCGGGTGGTGCGCTTGGCAATATGTTAGACTTATGAGACTTGTCAGAATAGTTAAATTAATTTTAAGAAAATTAGCAATAATGAACTGCGACGAACTTCTCGATCAGCTAATGGAAGAAACCTCAACTCCGTTGAACCCCAACACCAATCGCGAATTGGAAGAGCAATCGGGTTCAACTTCAACTCCAACGGCGGTTGGTATTGGGTTGAGTGCCGATACGAATGAAAATGCGGCGAGTCGCGAGCGGCTAGCTGCGCTGGTTGCTGGGGGACAATCAGAGCATTATCTCGGTAGGCGTCTCTCAGTTTGTCAGGTGGATAAGATGTCAGATGCGGAGATCGATAAAATGTATGCACGATACGAATCCAAATTGGGGGCAGAGATGACGAAAACTCTTGGATCGGCGGCTATTCATTTGTACGCTACCACCGTTAGTATACTTCTACCTATTGACAGTGTTTACCCGTGGTCAACGCGGTTGTCAGCGGAGCTAAGTACATTCCAAACTTGTGATAAATTGAGCAGCAGGCTGTTCTAAAAGCGTGTCCTATAAAAGGGTCAGTCTCTAGATCGTGAACCAATCCCGCGGTGTTTGGTATAGGTAGAAGTACTGCGATTGAAGCCATTTATTTCCATATATTAACAGGTAGAATTCCAACTTTAATTAGATAATCTCGGGTCCAAACTGCGGCCGCATTTGCGTTCAGCGGTAGCAACTTTATATTCTCGAAAATGAGAAGCTCGAACGTGGATGAGGAGCGCAAGCGTCACGATTTAGCTGTAGAACAACTCAATAGCGCAAAGGAAGCATGGTCGAAAACGCTAACTATACTAACGCTTACCGGAACGTGCTCAGCTTCGTACTCTAAAATATTACCTAGCACTTCAAGTAATTCTTTAGAATTAGGTGGGTTGAGATACGCCTCAAAATCATATACTATCTGATATGGATAAAGAGTAGTGTCTCCACCGATCTTTATGTCTTTACCCGTTCTTTGGAATTCGCATTCCCACATAACTACTAGGTTGAATTCTTTGCTTCTAATAAATTTATCTCTTCTCATTGTGGATGCGCGTTCTTCTTTTGTATGCTTTGCATGAATCTCACACCCGTGCCAGTAACAGCCGTGATATTGATATACGGTATTGGTTTCTGGACAGTATCCATCTACTGGAGCTCCTAAAATCCATCTTTCACCCCCGTGTCCGCACTGTTCGTGGTGAATGTGAATTCCCTCCTGCTTTTCCACAGAGTACATCCAATCGACCGCACCATAACTGTTAGAACCTTTTGGGTAGAACGCTTTCTCGAACGACGAACGCGGGCGCTCTAAATAATTACCATCACATATTACTTTTGTCTCACCTCTCATACATTTTGGTCCGTGTCTCTTCATATTACTCGCTTTCGTGAATTTCTGTTTGCAATTATTGCAGGCGTAAATTTTAGATAGGTTTTTAAGGTTTTTTTATCAGAAATGCGTGATTATTATACAAGCATATTGTCATTGGTTTATTACCTAGTGCATCATAGTGCGCTGGTACCTTTTTCAACCACCAAACACCACCTTGTGTCGGTTGATATACTTCTATACCGATTTTAAAAAACTCTTCAACCTTTTTCAGATCTGAAAAAGGAATTGATGAAACCACATTACTATCGAAATATTGCTTACTAAGTTCTTTCGCTTTTTCTGTACATCTGTCAGTTCTTTTACCTGTCATATGCATAGCTAGACACCTGAACAGACAAAGGTCGTCATTATACTTATCTAAAGAATACATACCTTTTGTATTCCTCAACCATTCTGGAAGTTCTCCTCCTGCCGCTTCTTTGGATTGTAGTCCCAAATATATTGCCCTATTTCCCTGTATTATCTTTACAAAAACCTCTACCCATCTTACAAACTTCCACTTTGTATTTGGTCTGTCTATTTTATCGGACATTATTCGTGTTTGCTCCTTATCTGACAGCCATTTTTTAACGGTTTTCATTGATGATAGTGGTTCGCTACCACCGAGATTTTTATTTTGTGAAATATTATAGTCATAGGTTTTCCATTTTTAGTTTCCTCCATATGTTCTAGCTTGTAAGAATATGAATATCTCAAATAAAAATTGAATGTTAGATACGGAGCGAGTTTATCGGACATGCGTTCAGACTCGTTAATGTCAATGTTTTTACGAAAGGATAATGTAGCTACCCGTCTTCCCTTTTCTACCTTTTCCAATGTTTCATCATGAGCCCCCCCCCCCCCCAATATTTCTTCACCTTCTGCCACTATCGCGCGAACGATATATTTTTTCTTATTATTTGGTTTTGGGTCACCTGTGCGTCTAATTTGGGACAACTTATTGGTGCTTGACGGTTTTATTACACTAGCCCTTAACCCAGCAATACTTTCTTTTTGAATTCTGTTACCAACTTCCTCTGCTAGTAAGAGGTCTTTAAAGGCTCCTTGTTTGTGGGCGCGGGTAAACCGCTTCATAAACGCCTCATTCTTTGTCAAACCCCTAACTCTCAACCGTTTACTATAAGTAATCCCTAGAGATTCGGCTTCTCTTTTCAAACTTTCTATTTCTGGCGTTATCATATTTTCTGTATATAACCTATGAAATTTATCTGTTCAATTGGACGTGAAAAATTTACATCATGTTTTTTTTCACGTCCAATTGAATATAAACATATACATATACATATATAATGGAGTGTGTGACTTGTTGTAAGACGTTTACGTGTAAAGACTATCTACGAAGGCATCTAGCGAGACGTAGAAAGTTTCCTTGTGTCCCCCCACAATTTCAATGCCCCAGATGCCCTTGTAAATTCGTTAGTGCCCAAACTCTTTGTAGACATAAGCAACTACGCTGTCAGGTGGCTAAAGGTGAACGTGGTAGACTAGAGCTGTAGAATTAGTTTGCTGATCTGCGAAATAAATTAGCTATATTGGAGGATAAAAATGGGGTGTTGGAATATAAACTATCACGCGCGTACGCATTGAAATTGCATTAATGATTTCGACTTTTTTAAAAAGTCAATTTTCAATATAATTGGGACTACGATATCATTTTGACTCCCTCTTTTCAAAATTATTTTCTCCAAAATTCATAAATTTGCTGTCGGGAGAAAATTTCCTCGTTAACCAATTGTTTGTTTTTTCGGGGGTTGTGGGGGTAGTATAGGGGGTGGAACGTATACCACCGTAGGTGGTATCATTTTGACTCCCTCTATACTACTAGCCGTGAATTTATTAAATGATGTTCAGTCTGGATTAACTACTGTTGGTCTGGTAATGAGTGGGACGAGTGCCGGACTATTATTAACTGTTGTAGGAGCGCCCGTTTCCTTGGGCCTTGGTATTACTGGTAGTATATGTGGTGCATTTGCATTTACATGCAAATTTATTAATACTAAACTACTGAATAAGGCTGAAAAACATGATGAGATACGTATGCAATGGCAAAACTTAATTTTATTGCAAATGAAGTTTCTACTGCATTATGTACTGATAATGTATCTGTTGAAGAATTTAAATTGATTATGGGAGAGATGGAAAAATATGAACAAATGAAAGCAGATGTTAGAAAACCTATAAAGTTTGAGATTTCTGCTGAAGAAAAAGAAATACTACGGGAGCAAATCAAAACAGACATGTTAACAAATATAAATGGACAATAAATTTTGACTTTCATTTTAGTGCGGTGGGGTAAAAAAAAAGGGCTTAAAAGTTTTTAATAATTTTTTTAATAGACACAATCAAAAGCATGATTATTTTTCTTATTGTTTTTACATGGGTTCAACCCTAATGGCATCACATAGTATGGTAACTCACCAGATTTACATTGTTCAATTTTGTCTTTAAGACGGCCTGGTGCCCATACCTCAGTGTTATCAGATAGCGTCACAACCATAGATTCACCATATATATTCACACATTTGTAATCTGTAATAGTATAGATTTCATACTTTTTTAATTCTACCCGTTTCATTGTGCTATATTGACCCTGCTCTTTGAGCTTTTCTTCAAACTTAGCTTGTGTGGTTTGTTGTGTCATTGTTTATGTTATATAAATGTATCTTAAATATAAATTAAAACAATGGAGAAAATTTATTACAGCCCCAAAGGACTTTGGAAAGGTTTAACAGCTGTTAAGTAATTAGCAAAGGCCACTAAAGTAAGTGATAAAGAAGCATTGCGTTTCTTAAATAAACAAGCAGTATGGCAGATATATTTACCTGCACCAAAGAAAATAGTAAGGCCAAAATGTGATGTTTCTAACAAGAATGAAGTTCATCAAGCGGATTTATTATTCCTACCACATGCCACTGTTGGTCGAAAAACATATAAGTATGCATTGACTGTTGTTGATATTGCTAGTAGATATAAAGAGGCAGAACCACTGACTTCAAAGGACAGCAAGTAGGTTGTAAAGGCGTTCGAAAATATTTATAAAAGAAAACTAACTTATCCAAAATTACTGCAAGTAGACCCTGGGAGAGAATGTATGGGTGCTGTTACACAGTTCGTGGATAAACATAATGTAAATATAAGGCGCGGTAGAAGAGAAATTCATAAAGACCAAGCCATTGTTGAAAGATTTAATAGGACACTGGCTGGTTATCAGTATGCTAAATAGTTAGACAATCCACATAAACGAAATAAGGAATGGGTTAAGAGACTACCAGCGGTAAACGCTGCAATAAATTCGGAGACGAAAAAACCATCTGCAATTGAAATTAAAACATTAAAGGACGACCCCATCTGTCCTACTGTCAACGTAAGATATATATACCAACCTGGAGAACAAGAAGGTATGGGCAGACGTAGAACTACTGACCCGATATGAAGTGTTGATATTCACAAGATTGATGGTATGGTTCCATCCATGGTTTCTCATTGAATTATAATACTCGGTGTACTTTCTTGAACTTCATGCCAAGTGATAGGTACAACTGTAGATTTATGTAGTGTATCACATATTTCTTCTTGTCCATTAGATTGGAGACAAGTTTCTCTATATTTATCATACTGTTATTGTCAAAAAGTTCTGTTTGATATTCTGATAACCATTCATTTTTTCACTGCTAATTTCTCAGGTGCAAGTGGATAATCGTTGTGCAAGTTGTGTAGATCTTTGGGATATTCTAAATCCACCGCAAGTATTATGCCTTTGCCTGGTTTAGGATGGGCAACTGTACCTCTGCTATTTAGAGCCTTCCATTTGAAACCGGAGTATGGCAGTGGTTGGCTCATCGCCCAACCATATAAATTGTTTGCATCGTAATACATGATGTACTTATTTTCTTTGTCTGGGTTGTAGTCAGCGACATGTGGATTGTTTGCTTTGGTATGTCTTTTAGATACCATACTTATACCAACACGCATACCTTTCTCTAGGAAAAAATTCATATCGATATATGTTAGTAGTTCTAAATCTATTTGTGTGTATTTGAGTAATGCATCCCATGATAAACCAGGGGCAGTGTAGTAATGTAATGGGTCAAGTTTGTATGCATTCATACATGTTTTTCTAAATGTTTGGAAGGCATCGGCAAGTAGAGTGATGTCAGTTTTGAGATATAAATCATGATAATCACCAAGAGTTTTACAGTCGAATTATTTCCATACCTTTTGTGCGTGTTCATAGTATTCGGGGCTAATACTTTAATCTGTAAGACTGCTGTAAAATGTATCTATGGGTGGTAATTGTGTTTAATTGTATCTTTCTTGGCTGTCAATATATTCATAAGGATAAATTCCTTTACGTAGAAGTAAATTGGTTTGTTTACCAAACACACTGTTAGTGATTTTGAAATCAGATTTGTCTGTTGCACCAACTAACTTTTCAAGTGAAGAAGCCATGAATTAAAAACTATCCAATAATTTAAGTTGACCAATGCTACTTTTCGGCATTATTTGGAATACAGATGATATTACCTTTTGCTTTGTGTATTTTTTGCATTATACGATGACTATCATATCGTTTGATATTGTGAAATACCACAGGGATTGTAGTTATGCCTGGTTTTACTTTGAGGTTTAGGCTGCTGACCTCACATTCCAAATGGTTTAAGAATACTTCAACAACATCTTCACCTCTTCACATCTTCACCTCTGTATATTACTGGTTCTTCTGCTTTACCATCATATCTGACAACTTGATAACCAAAGCCACAGGCTTCATGTTCGCTTGTTATTTCTGATTTATCACCTGCTTTTTTACTTTCTGGTTTGCGTATGCTTTCAAAGTCGGCCTATATGGCATATGGGACGGGCATTTGGTTTTGGTGGTTCTTGAATTTGATGTGGTTTTTATCATTTTGAGGCATTTCTATTCTTTTTGCAGTTTTGTTGATGCCTTCACAGTCTTCTTTATGTTTGAGTAGTAAGTCTTCTTTTGCAAAACCGTAAAGACAGCGGTCGCAGAAATATGTTTTATTTTTACATTTATTTTGGTCATAGAGTAGTCTGTTTAGATTTTTAATCCAACACTAATGGTATTGCGTTTCTTTCTTTGGTTCTTCGGGATAGGGCGCATCAAGGTCATACTTTTCATCTATTATTCCTTCTTCATCAGTATCAACTTCTTCATCAAGATCAACTTCTACATCTTGTGATATCAAAAGTAAATTAATTCTTTGCATTTCTTTTGGTTGGTCTGATATGTAATATGGGAATATGCTTTGAATATGTTTATCCATACCACATTAATTGCCAGATTATTTTGTTTCTCTAATTTTGATATTTGAGATATTGGTGTGGGAGTGTCAATACCTTCAGTTTTTAAGTAAAGTGAATAATCAGGATATTTTGATAATCTGTCAGAATGGTCGGAAGCAAAATTATGAGCAGTGTTTATTACGTGAAATAAGCATGTATCGTCTTTACTTTTCACATTGATTATTGCTTTGTTATTTGCCAATGCTTTGGGTAAAGGAATGTATGAAGAGCCTTTGAGTGGTTCATATTTTGCAATGTTTAAGTATAGTTTAGTGCAGTGTTCAATCTAGAAACCTGATGCTGTATTTGTAAATTTCTCATATAATATCTTCTTTTAATTCTACATATTTCTGCTTTTGACGTTTTTCTTTGTTTTTCTTGCGACGTCTTTTACGCATATTTTCTAATGTGGTGTTTTCAGTTTTGGGTGATTGCTTTAGAGCATCATCCATCTTTCGCAATTGATCATTATTAATAATTCCATCACGATGTAGTTGTAGAATGTATTGAACATCTGTCGCACTCAATCTTTTTTACTTTAATATTACTTATGTAATAGGGGAACAAATACATTAAAAAAAATATAAATTTATAAGTAAATAAAAGATGGAGTGTGCATTTTTGAAAGTTGGAAATCATGAAAAGTGTCATTCAAAACATACAAAGAAGTCAAACTATTGCAAACTGCATAATTATTTGATGAGAAAAAGTCATGTGAAACCCTGTATCGAATGTGGTAAAGGTACATATGCACAATATCAAGTTTGTGTTCAGTGTGGTGCACATAAAATCAGACTAAAACACAGATATTTAAATATTACTACACCATATAATAATGAATGCCACAGGCTAAGAAATATTGAATATTAGTAGGTTTCGTACAAAACAACTATATAATTTTGAACAACAAGCATTGTTTTTACATATATCTATATATTAAGGGGTCTAGAACGTGAAGGTGGTCTAGCTACGGGGCGCCAAGTGGGACATGGCTCAATTTAGTCAACAAAATTAATTTTTGTCAACAAAATTCAATTCTGTGTCACAAAATTCACTTTTGTGCCACAAAACTCAATTCTGTGTCACAAAATTCACTTTTGTGCCATAAAATTCAATTCTGTGTAACAAAATTCAATTCTTCTGTGTCACAAAATTCAATTCTGTCAATTCTGCACACGCATGTAAGAAGGACTACCATTGGTCAGAAACTGCACTGGAGAAATGGGTCACGGTCGCCGATCTACACATTCAATGTCGATGATTCATTTCTCATTTTGCCGATGATTCATTTCTCATTCTGCCATTTTGCTTCAACTATCTCCAAACAGTCAAACGTTGACAAACCCATTCGTATTTAAACTCATTTGCGTTATAATTGTACACTAATTCATGTACATGTAGATCTCCCGCGAGTACTGACCTCATTTATTGTGTATCGCAAGGTACATCTGCCCCAGTTAAATCAATAATACACGCGCTGTGACCTGTGTTCTGACTGCTGTCTGTGTTTATAAACAGAATGTGTGTATTGGGCCATTTGAGGAAACCATTTGTAGTATTTGTGTAGATACCATGGATACTAAGATGGTGTATACTGTAAATAATGCATGTAGACACATAGTTGCGAACACGTAACTTCACAACTAGTAGACACAGATCCAATACCATTTGTTTCACAAGGTTAGATCTACTGTTAGAATACGACGTCATCTAATGCCATTTTCGAGCATAAAACGTTACCTGATAAACAGAATACCAGGCTAGTGTAGTTTAATATCAAGTTTATCAGGTTCGGCTCGGAAACGGTAGGAATTCCTCGGCAAGCCTCGGAATCCCTACGTACGCGTTTCCTAGCCTTGCCTGATAAACTTGATATCAAAATACACTAGCCTGGTATTCTCTATATATGGGCATGCTCTCAGGTCTAGCTATGTCCCTGTTACTTTATGTTTGACCCTGTTTACATAATTGAGGGAACATTCTGAATATTTTTATTATTTCTCCTTCAAAGTATATATGCTTATATGGTGTGACCACTCATTTGTAATCATAATATAACCAAAATAGCTGTCCATAAAGAAGTATAATATTGATATATTGGGTTATATTTTCGCATTGAAATATTTAAACCTGCAAGTGTACTCCACCATCTAGTAAAATGGACTAAGACCGATTTCAACCAATCAACGTAGAGATGACATAGACTATACTACGCAAACTAATTTTTGTGGACAAAAATGAATTCTGTCCCACAAAACTGAATTTTCTTTACAAAACTCAATTCTGTCTTACAAAATTGAATCCTTTATAACAAAAATGATGTGTATACGAAACGTATGCAGAATTGAATTTTGTGACACAGAATTGAATTTTGTGACACAGAATTGACAGAATTGAATTTTGTGACACAGAATTTAATTTTGTGACACAGAATTGAATTTTGTGATTTTTAGTGTTACAAAACTCAATTTTGTACACATAATTAACCTGTCCTGCATGGCGCCCCGTACTAGCCCCCTTAATATCTCTATATATATTTATTTAATGTTTTAGAACAATCCACAATGCCACACAGACTATTCTAGAACTTGCTAGGTTTTTAAAAATCTTAGACTATATATAGGTCGGTACTATTGAGGCTAAAGTACAATTTAAACAAAAGTTATTTAAACTCGTCTAGAGTCTGTTGATGTTATTTGTGAAAAGTGGACTTAATAATTCTGTCTTTAGGTTTTATTAGAGAATTGGCGAAGACGTGACTGCTTTGATTAAAGGGTTAGGGTTAGGTAGTTTTATTAAAGTGGTTAAAGCATTGAAATTTTATGGATTATTAACCGGACATGTGGCATTGGATTACCATAAGGATGTTAGTGGAATTTTGAGCGGACATTCAAATGTAAATATTATTTCATTTTGTGTAAATTAGTTGCTATTGTTTTTGAGAATTATTCTGTAAATGAGTGCTTTATAATTTCAATAAGACGTCTTGTAGCATTGTGTATATATATGCTGTCCTGTCTGTCCGAATGTTCAGAACGGTGAATGTGTAGATAATTGACGATTTGTTGTCATGTGTAATGATTGAGCATTAGTAGTTGAACAAAATTATGTACAGTAAAGTAAACAAATACCAACGAAATCCACCAAACTCTACGCAAAACCAACCAAAATACCCATTTGAAAGCAACATACTGACCATCTGTTCAAACACATGTTTATGATACGAGTGTGCATGTGATTGTTTTGAAATCGGTCCTTGTCTCTGTGTGTGTCCACTCCGCGCTATAAGTTGCGCACAGGTACGATATCGGTATGCAGCAATCGATATGCTTATTTGTATAATGTTTATGCACGTTTTCCGTGTCTGCAGTATAATCTGGGTAGAGTACGTTTATCTCAAGAGTGGGCCGATACTATATATGTATCACATTGTGATATCAGTACGCATAATACACTTGAATGACTGCACTTACATGTAATGGCGATGATTTGGAAGAATGTGTTATTATGGCATTTTGAGTATAACAACGTTTCTGTACGGTACTGTTTATATCCGAGTTTTGAGTTTAGCTTGATATGGCTTCACGTGGGACGTAAAGTATCGTTTTCCACGTAGGATACAATCCGTAATTTCCTTTCCGCAACACAACTAACATGAATGGAAGCACGAACGCACGCACGCACGTACATACGTACATCCGGACTTTGCTATTGACATTAGACCAGCGTCTATTTCTGGTCTAGAACTTTAAATGTTATATAACCGACTTGGTATTGTAGTATTTATTGCATTGGCAAAGATACTTGAAGTTATTTGATAATACTGCATTAATTGCTTAATATATAGTTGTACATGGATTTATTTGAGATCCCATATACGGCGCGAGTATAGCCATATAGTGTGACTAGACCTGATACTGCAGGTGAGGCTGACATGGTGGTAACCATTGCTCCTGTGATTCATTGTGTCTGCTTTGAGATACACCAGCGTGCGTCCATCGTCCTCCACTTGTCCCCATCTCCTGTATGATATGTTTTCTCACGTTGTTTAGCGAACACTAAGTATACATACATCAGTACTATTGTCCACATCGGGCTTATATATAGACTTATACAACTATGGAAGTACGGTAATTGAATATCATACATTTGCACCTACTTACACTAAATGTAGTTATGGACTGATACGAGGTTTCATATCACCACTCTAATTGAATATTACTGGTGTACCATAATGAAATGTTTGCATATCAACGTATAATGTATTTATGTATTCATCATGTATTATGTTGTAAATAATGTGATGTGCACATGACCTTGTGTTACGAGTGCCTCCCTTAATAACCCAACAACGTTACCACTTGTCGTCGTACGAGTCCTGTTAAATACCACTTCACATGGCTATTGGATAGACAAGAAACTTCCGGCAATATGGGGGGGGGACAATTTATCTCGATCATCTAAAGACCTTGACAGACTACATGTATTACCGGATTGTTAGAGAACGTTTAAAATGAATGTAACTATTCAATGTTGGATAATAATCATAAAAATACATGTGAATTTTAAAATTTACAGTCGTTTAGAAGCAACATTTTCTGTTGTAATTATGATGTTATCATACACCTAAGTTAAAGCTTGTAATTTTAGAAACATTAGCCAATTGATATTCTGTTCAATGCAATATTACTGTGACGTTGATCTACAGTCTACACTCGTTACCTCGTATATGAATCCTGTATAATAACTATTGTTAGCTAAACTGTTAAATCAAAGTATTGTCCTCCGTCCCTTTGACGTTGAGGGTTAGGGTTATGTATGTAGGGTTGCGTATGTGCCGCGTATGACGGTGCCGCGAAACATTTTTGATATCCTGTCACTACAACATAATCACTGCGTATGTATATGTGCGGTTGTCATATGTGCGGTTGTCTCAGATTTTGAGGATGCGGCTGGTGTTATTTTTTTTTCATTTTAAAGCTATTTGTAGGTGTTGACGGGATAAATAAAATAGCAGGTTAGTGTCGTGAATGGGAAATATATTTGGCGCGGCACGGAAACGGGATGGGCCTCGCCCATCCCGATTCCTAAGCCTTGTCATATATGTTTCCCATTCACCCCACTAACCTACTATTCTCTATAACTACGCATAATTAATGTATGTCCGCATACATCGATTCTCATTGATTGTGCTATCGACATATATTGCAAAGTATAATCTATCGGTTGCAGGCGACCCTTAGACCAAAATAGTGACGATGTTTTGCAATGGTATTTACTTCAGTTTGTTCATAATAATCTATTACTGCATATTGTGATATTGACAATAGTGTGCCCCGGTGGTAGGCCATTTACACAATTAGAATGATACCAATACCATCATTATCTAGATGGCGTGAAATGGAAATATAAACACTGATATACTCGTTATTTATAAACCAAATAAGTGCTTTGTTTGTGCAACACCTTTTTACAATATGGAACCCAAATGGCGGCCATTTTGTAGTTTACATTTTTCAGGGTTGACGTGGGGCGGGGTGGTGTTGAAGCAGCCCGGCACCGTTCATGTAAGCGGAGCTGAATATTCATAATCTAATGAGAATAGACTCGAATGGTTTGACAGTGCTTTCCTGGTTTATGAACGTATAAACTACATTTTATACCATGTTGTATCCCATGTCGTCTTCTCCGAGTTACAGTTGCATTGCATACATTTAACCATTTCACCTCTAAATATTTGACATATATACTAGTATGCACATACTATGTTTTGGACTAGTTCATTAATCAACTTTGTGATGACTGTTTCTATACGCCGTATTACATGAATACATTCACATTGTACAGGTGGGCGGGCGTATATTGCGACCTTCGGCACTATTGTTTAACAACTGTCAACATGAACCCCCTGACACATAATGTTGATATTGATGAAACGGTTCGCTACAAGCCGGCTTATATGGATCAACATTGTTTGGGTAGACTCGAATGGGTTGACAGTGCTTTCCTGGTTTATGAACGTATAAACTACATTTTATACCATGTTGTATCCCATGTCGTCTTCTCCGAGTTACAGTTGCATTGCATACATTTAACCATTTCACCTCTAAATATTTGACATATATACTAGTATGCACATACTATGTTTTGGACCAGTTCATTAATCAACTTTGTGATGACTGTTTCTATACGCCGTATTACATGAATACATTCACCTTGTACAGGTGGGCGGGCGTATATTGCGACCTTCGGCACTATTGTTTAACAACTGTCAACATGAACCCCCTGACACATAATGTTGATCTTGATGAAACTGTTCGTTACAAGCCGGCTTATATGGATCAACATTGTTTGGGTAGACTCGAATGGGTTGACAGTGCTTTCCTGGTTTATGAACGTATAAACTACATTTTATATCATGTTGTATCCCATGTCGTCTTCTCCGAGTTACAGTTGCATTGCATACATTTAACCATTTCACCTCTAAATATCTGACATATATACTAGTATGCACATACTATGTTTTGGACTAGTTCATTAATCAACTTTGTGATGACTGTTTTTTACGCCGTATTACATGAATACATTCACATTGTACAGGTGGGCGGGCGTATAATTCGACATTCGGAACTATTGTTTAACAACATGAACCCCCTGACACATACTGTTGATCTTGATGAAACGGTTCGTTACAAGCCGGCTTATATGGATCAACATTGCTTGCAAGTAATGGCTTTATGGTCTGTATGGTAGAAGGGATTCACTGTAAATAGATAATGAACGGTTTCCCACGTGTTCTGAAGAATCGCAATTTTGGTGGAAAATATAATGTTCCCTAGCAATCTACCAATATATTTGCTGCCGACACTACTGTTTCTTTATCCTCAATTTTTAGGTTTGTATATGCAATAGTATTAGGCCTACAACCATCATACTTCTACATAATCACGACCAATTGGTAGGTAAAACAACCCACTGGAAAACCCACAACCTTCAAGTGACATTTCCTACGTTTGTCCATTTACTTACTAGTCATTGTCCATATTATTATGCCTATAACCACCATACGTGCACATACTCATGATCCAGGGGAATGCATCACAACTCACCACCAAACTAATGACCTTCAAGGGACGTTGGCCGATTTGTTTTGTGGAAAATGATGGTGTCGTTACTAGCTGGCTACCAATAGTCCAGCTATGCTGTTAGCAAACAGGTATCGTTCAACACAGACGTATTAGAGAATTTTAAACTATTCAAGACTGTTCTTCTGTGTTGCTCGCACTAGAAGGCTGTTGTTTGAGTCTAGATATACAAAATGAATAACCGTTATCCACTTAATGTGTCCAACGTAATATATACAGTGAGTGAGCCAGGAAAGGTCACCATTACCACTTGTTGTGAGGGGGGGGGGGGGAGTGGGGGGGGGGGGGTAGGGGGCAAATTGCCAGGTATATATCCCAGCATATCATTTCCGCATATAATTTATAAGTCTTCGTTTAAAGTTGTTATGCCCTTATAAGTGGACCCCACTAAGAGCAACATTTCTGCCCATAAAAGGGCTGTTTTGCAAACGTTCACTAAAACGTACTGAAAACATTGCAATTGGTATTTGTTATTTACATACAATCGAACCAGAACATTTTCATTCAAATGACCGCCAACATCCAAGATGGCCGCCAATACACCACTACCTTACCTCACCACATTAAACCATATATAAAACTATTGTATATGACCAGATATTGGTTTATTCGTATTGGGTTATATTTTGTAAGTGAAATAACAGTTTATACTACATCAATACAAATTTATTAATTGAGAAATGATGTATATCATCCAAAATGGCCGCCAACAGTCTCCGTTAACTTGCCATTGTGTCACTTATATATCATAATTTAACATTTCAAAACATATTTAGGTACGATCATACGTACACAGTAAATGGCCATGAAAATAGTATGTTGTAAATTTGATGGCATTAATCATTTAAAACAAGTGCACAGTATTATATTGACACAGTAAAACAAATGTAACACATGCAGTTACTTGGATACATGCCTAGTTCACAAAATTATAACCCTAACCCAGCAATGTATTAGCATAGGCTATACAATATTGGATAACACGGTTACCTTAATGTTTATTTGTCTGTTGTGACACGGTTTACAATTTGGAACTTATTATAATATACCTGAGTAAGTACGGCCTTTGTATGAAACAGACATACCCACTTTATTTTGGTATATTTGAATTCCCGATGCAGTAATATTACGCAGGGATTGTGAAATATTTCAAATTATACAATTACGTGTTCTTCATATTAATATTTCTGAGCTTCAACCTATAAGTTGGGCGTTGACATCCAGTATATTGCCTTCATTAAATCAAACAGTAAACGTTTTTTTTTCAACTGACATAGAAATATTACAGACATATCTTCATAGGCACTTAAGTTTAAGCGAAGTATATATAATTAAGTTATAAACTATTCTATTCCATCAAACCATTTTATATTTTCACTGAGCGGATTTCACGAACATGATGTTAACGACATGCATGTACGTGTATAGCATGCCAATACCTAGAAACACAATTGCTACCCCGCTCCATACATCTCACGAGGGTAGCAATTTAACCCCATCTCTTTAATGTAACGCACATGGAAGAGTGATTTTTGCAATGCAATCGGTTATCCGGCGAGTGTGATATGTGAGTGATATAAAACTGTCAAAGTTCAATAAAAGAACACACACATGCAGAAATTGGTTATTTTACCGTGTCAATGTGTTTATCTGACATTTATATACATATCTCGTAATTTTAAAGCTTCATTTCGTTATGTTGAATGTTGAACAGCAACTGGAGAAAAAATGTCTTCCATGTAGCTAGCCAATACCAAGTTTTCGAACATCATAAAACATTGTACTATAACTTCATTATAAGCTGCATGTAAATCTCATTTTCATACCGCAATGACTATGTTATTTAATCAATGGTCATTATCTTATTTACACCAGTCGATTATAGTCTTCCGATATATGAGCCGCTTCGCGAGAAAACCTGTCTTCGGTTAATTGTTGGTCAATATGACATTTTGTTACTATGACAATGGTATTTGTATGATGAATTTAACGCTTTTTAGTTGATCATGATATCTGCAATATTCATTAAGATATTATAGTTTATACGACACAACTATGCAGGTCGTTTGAGCAAAAGAGACGTCACGTGTCACGTAAAAGCGACGTCATGCGACGTAAATGACGTTACAGTACATACCGCTACAGATAGAGTATACGCCAACATTAACAACAGTTTGCAAGTTGACATAATTGAACTAGAAGCATGTTTGGCATTGCATAATGAATGTAAAGAGTCTTGAGTCTTTTGGTAACACATGAATGTGCAAAGCGACAAAGTCAAACCGGTAAGTTCATGTACCAGCAAGTATGAACGTGCGCGGGTACGCTGATTCGGTGTGCTGATTTCTTCTTTTTGACGTCGTGTTTATTGAGCGTTTTAACAATTTATAGTTGTTAGAAAACCACGGAAGTATATTGATTAACTAATTGTTTGATTAGGTCTATAAGACCGTTTAGTTCAACATATACAAATGGAAATACACACGCATACGGGGAGAACAATACGTTCAACATTAAATTACATTACAACTAGAGCACAGTTGATGGCGCGCCATCGCAATATACCCACGTTTCCCAAATGCGAAGTTGAAAAGGGGAGATAATTCATGACCGGGGGGGGGGGGGGTGTCGAATCAAAAATAAAAATTCACTGCGCATCTACACACCATAAGGAAGGCACACACCAAGTTTTAAGACCATACCTATTACGGTTAAATTGGTTTACCAGTTGTATGTGCACCCTGAAGGAGTGCACAATGCGAAAGCGAGAAATCCGAAACTCAAATGAAATGTCATGCAAAGCATGAACTGTATTTGGCGAAATCAAGGAGGTGATTCTAATATGTTGGAGTAACAAGCTTTAGTGGAAAATATTTGAAATATTCAAAACAACAGATGACAAAGGGTGTATTGATGCCAACATATCTGCTGGACATCAAATGGAATAGCGGTCAATTATAGCCACATACCGGTATTAACCGGTAACACCACAGACTCTACAGCAATATTTGCAAACTTTATGTAGTTCCAGATTAGCCGGCTTAATAAACGGACTAGTGTGAAAATCATTTTCTAACGAACGGATTGGCCGGAGAATTATCATGGATCAATCCCATTCACTTACACTGGAGTAAACCTAGACATTATCTACACTATTCAGTTTTAATAATACAACGCCAAAACTGTTTACAAGTTCACCCATAATTAAGAGAAAATAAATAACTTGCAAGCTCTATCGCGCTTTCCGAAATTTAAGCGGGCACGACAATAAAATGATCACTAAATTACAATAGCAGACAGTATTAAGTTTTATTAACTAATAAGGCCTAAACAAATTAGCTGTGTTTCAGGTTACCATGCTGAAAAAAGGTTTGGTCGGTAGGTTGTCAATTTTTTTTAGGCAAACATAAGTGAAAACTAACAAATATTGTTTTAAATATTAGCTATACTTACAGTATTGGTTTAAAACACACTTTGTGCATAACAATGACTAACTAGTTAAAAATACTTTTTGCATAAAAAATATTGAGGTAACAATTTATTTCATTATTTTTTTTAAATGAATGAAAGAAATTACGACCACATCAAAAAACAGGGTCGGTCGGGATACATGAAACACGGCTTTTTTGTACACGTTCTTAGGGATAAGTACCCCACTGAAGTGTGTGTTATTCAGACATATAAACTGGACAACATAGACATGGGTTCATGCCGTCACATTCCCCTAAAGGGGTTGCAATGGGGATTCTCAAATGACCAGTTGCTCATTTTTGCGATATTTTTGTCAATTATGCATAAAACATAGGTATTATAGATCACAGGTATCTCAAATTATATACATCAGTTTCTTATGTACACACACCGCAGTACGTTATTGTGGTACAAGCTATAGTTGTTGCATTCAGTGAAAAACGGACTAAGACAATAAACAGGCAGATGCAAAAAAAATCACCCTACAATATGTTTACCATTAGTATTGAAAATAGCAATGCTTGTTTAATCAGAATGGGCCCCACTGGGACTCGAACCCAGGTCACTAGTATGAATACCAGTATGCTAGCCGCTGCACTACAAGGCCTGACCAAACCGATAAACACAACATTATTCAATGCAATACCATGTTAAATTGTATAAAGCTTCTGTACATGTATAACGCGGGTCTCTCGTGGAGCTGCAGTGTAATACACGATTTATGCAGAATTCATTTCAGTTGCTGAGCCACTTAAACCGGAATTTGCCAGAAAGACCGAAAGAGCCTATCTATCGGAATGTTATCTATCGCTGGCTTGACTCCGGTATTTCACACTCGATGAAAACTCACCGAAAACAAAGTTGCTAAATTAATGCATTTAAAGCATGTAATGTATAAATTTAGTATCAACACTTTACCCTTTATAATTTATATAAATACTTTAATAGATAGGTCCCAAAATCCGCACCTGTGCACATAGATGTCCATTTGTAACCACTATATAGCATTGGTTACATAGGTTACATGTCTTGTCTCAATGTTATAAACCAATACTAAAGCATGCTCTGCAGAGATGGGCAATGAATCTTTTTTATGCCTTTCATTTTTGGGTTACACGCTCTTTGTCTTTGGTTACATCGGTTACATACTATTCTTCTGAAAGGACGGACGATCAATTTGATTTTTTATATTTAATGCCTTTCATTTTGAGTTACACGGTTACACGCTATATGTCTTTGGTTACATACGGTTACATCGGTTACATGCTATTCTTCTGAAAGGATGGACAATGAATTTTAATTTTTATATTTAATGCCTTTCATTTTTGGGTTACACGCTATATGTCTTTGGTTACATACGGTTACATTGGTTACATGCTATTCTTCTGAAAGGATGGACAATGAATTTTATTTTTTATATTTAATGCCTATCATTTTTGGGTTACACGCTATATGTCTTTGGTTACATACAGTTACATCGGTTACATACTATTCTTCTGAAAGGATGGACGATCAATCTGATTTTATTTATATTTAATGCCGTTCATTTTTGGGTTACACGGTTACACGCTACATGTCTTTGGTTACATCGGTTACAGTCGCTGAATCTGATTTTTTTATATTTAATGCCTTTCATTTTTCGGTTACACAGTTACACACTCTTTGTCTTTGGTTACATCGGTTACATACTATTCTTCTGAAAGGATGGACGATGAATCTGATTTTTTTGTATTTAATGCCTTACATTTTTCTTTTACACGCTATATGTCTTTTGTTACATACGGTTACATTGGTTACATACTATTCTTCTGAAAGGACGGACGATCAATCCGATTTTTTTATATTTAATGCCTTTCATTTTTCGGTTACACGCTATATGTCTTTGGTTACATACGGTTACATTGGTTACATGCTATTCTTCTGAAAGGATGGACAATGAATTTTATTTTTTATATTTAATGCCTTTCATTTTGGGTTACACGCTATATGTCTTTGGTTACATACGGTTACATACTATTCTTCTGAAAGGATGGACGATCAATCTGATTTTTTGATATTTAATGCCTTTCTTTTTGGGTTAGACGGTTACACGCTATATGTCTTTGGGTTACATACTATTCTTCTGAAAGGACGGACGATCAATCTCATTTTTTATATTTAATGCATTTCATTTTGGGTTACACGCTATATGACTTTGGTTACATCGGTTACATCGGTTACATACTATTCTTCTGAAAGGACGGACGATCAATCTGATTTTTTTTATATTTAATGCCCTTCATTTTTGGGCTACACACTCTTTGTCTTTGGTTACATTACGGTTACATCGGTTACATACTATTCTTCTGAAAGGATGGACAATCAATCTGATTTTTTTATATTTAATATCTTTCATTTTGGGTTACACGCTATATGTCTTTGGTTACATCGGTTACATACTATTCTTCTGAAAGGACGGACGATCGATCTGGTTTTTTTGTATATTTAATGCCTTTCATTTTGGGTTACACGGTTACACGCTATATGTCTTTGGTTACATACGGTTACATACTATTCTTCTGAAAGGATGGACGATCAATCTGATTTTTTGATATTTAATGCCTTTCATTTTGGGTTAGACGGTTACACGCTATATGTCTTTGGGTTACATACTATTCTTCTGAAAGGACGGACGATCAATCTCATTTTTTATATTTAATGCATTTCATTTTGGGTTACATGCTATGTCTTTGGTTACATACGGTTACATCGGTTACATACTATTCTTCTGAAAGGACGGACGATCAATTTGATTTTTTATATTTAATGCCTTTCATTTTGGGTTACTCGCTATATGTCTTTGGTTACATACAGCACAGGCGATTGAACTCCCCACCCACATAGCCCCTTAGATAAATCAATCTGGTCCGACTAGTACGTATATAGATATTTATAATAGTATGGGGGGGGGGGGGTGGGCTCTGAATGTGGAGAGGGAACTTCAATCGCCTGTGCATACAGTTACATACTATTCTTCTGAAAGGATGGACGATCAATCTGATTTTTTTTATATTTAATGCCTTTTATTTTGGGTTACACGCTATATGTCTTTGGTTACATACGGTTACATTGGTTACATACTATTCTTCTGAAAGGACGGACGATCAATTTGATTACACGCTATTTCAAATAGTCATTATAGTGGTCACAGAATATACTTTCAAGGAGAAATTAGAAAAATTCAGTTATAAATAGGATATTATTGACAAAGACTTCCAATGAGAAGTTTATAATCATTTTTGTCCGGCTATTGGTACAGTCCGACTACTGGTTACTGCCAATGATATGACGAAAATTGTGCAGATATTTTTTGCAACTTTCCGTCTAGAGACACACTTTGTTTTCAGACAAAAGAGAATCCCAAAGATCTACTAAAAGAAATACATACAATGAGCAACAAAGTTAACTGCCACACAACAAAACTATTTACAAGTCGCATCCCTGTGATGCACTCGGTGGTTTCAGATTACGAACGTCAACGAAGTGGGTGGGGTTAAAAAAGTGAAACAATTTACTGCAATTCTCAGGACCTGCGCATGAACCAGTACTTGTACCATGTTCCTGGAGATGATATGGCTATAGTATGATCTTTTTAACGTTTTGTGAGACTAGTAATGTGTTGGGATGTACCGATTTAAACAGTTTTAACACCTACCGATCGAAGAACAAGACGCCGAATCTTTCCAAATTACAAGCAGACGTAAATGATTGCGCATGAGCGCGTTTTGAGAAAAGTAGATAAACCTTGATCTAAATTAATTAATATCGGTTTTATTTATCAATCCTGTGTATTATTTGTATTAGTTTGTACAATTACAGAGTCTGTAACTGAGAAATCTTTTTATCAAATGTGGAACTATTTTTTACTGCGTACATACAAACATACAAATGGTGAAGTGCCTGGCTGTTCCATTTATCGACCATAATGGCTGTTCCCATCCAAAATCGGGCACAAATTGTCCCAAAACACGATTTTCTAACATTTGTTCCCCTTAGCTGTGCATGTCAACACGTAAAGCACCAAAGTGTGGAATTATGGTGGAAATTTCATGAAAAGTTATGTGTTCAGTTTTGCGTAATAAAACCTGCCGAAATGCCCCCGTAGGTCAACGAAGTGGGCGGGGTAACACAAGTGAAACACTTTACTGCAATTCTCGGTACCTGCGCATGAACCAGTACTTGTACCATGTTCCTGGAGATGATATGGCTACAGTATGATCTTTCTAACGTTTTGTGAGACTAGTAATGTCTTGAGATGTACAGATTTAAACAGTTTTAACACCTACCGATCGGAGAAGACGCTGAGTCTTTCCAAATTACAAGCAGACGTAAATGATTGCGCATGAGCGCGTTTTGAGAAAAGTAGATAAAGCTTGATCTAAATTAATTAATATCGGTTTTATTTATCAATCCTGTGTATTATTTGTATTAGTTTGTACAATTACAGAGTCTGTAGCTGAGAAATCTTTTTATCAAATGTGGAACTATTTTTTACTGCGTACACACAAATGGTGAGGTGGTTTGCTGTTACATTTATCGACCATAATGGCTGTTCCCATCCAAAATCGGGCACAAATTGTCAAAAAACACGATTTTCTAACATTTGTTCCCCTTAGCTGTGCATGTCAACACGTAGAGCACCAAAGTGTCGAATTATGGTGGAAATTTCATGAAAAGTTATGAGTTGAGTTTTCCGTAAAAAAACCCTGCCCAAATGCCCCCTACATAGGCGTGTTCTCCCGGCGGGTCTTCAGCGACAATAACTGTCACTAGACTAGCGTCCAGTATCCAGTAATTTCTCGCTTTCGTTACTTCTTACACGAAACGTGACGGACGGACAGACGGACGGGCACCCGTGACGAAAACAATATACCCATTTAGTTTTTTTTAAAAAGTGGGTATAAAAAAACTGTTTGCTCTGAAAGGCAGTGTTCATGTCTGATGACAGGCACCCTTACTGTCATGTGTTACTTATTATTTACACAATCACAATCACTGGAATAGCGTGAGAGCAAAAGTCTGCATCGCTTACGTGTTATTTCTACTGCATCGCAGTCTCTCACTCGCCTAATAGGAGACCACCTTCAAGGGTAGCGCGTGGAAGTCTGCCACATGGCCAAACTGGCTATGGTAACATATTTGAGACAGTTGTTACCTTAGCTTGTGATCAGCTTGTCCTACCACCCACTTGTGTTTGTTTTGGGAGTGTTAAATTAGCAGTTTGTCTTTTAAAGACTCAACTCAAAATACGAGGGTCCCAAAGTACGAAGAAATGGGAGGTGAGAGGGGAGAAGAGATAAAATAATAACAATACCCCCAAGTCAAGAGATCCTTGATTATCGTCGAACAGTACTAGAAGAACCATATCAATTGCTAGTGCGCACAGTCTTATTGTATTTGTGTCACGACTTGACAATCCTTGAAATATCATCCCACAGCTACTGCATCTAGTTCTTGACTTTTTGTATTATTGTAGTTGGTTTAAACAGTATTTATTTCAAGAGAGATATGTGATATTATTGTAGTTGTACGTGTCACATGTCCCAAACATGTTGCCTTGAAATATCATCCTACCGTATTTCTTATATTAACATGACACACATGAACAGAAACGTCAAATGTTCGCGACATCGTCCCGCTTACAGCTGTATTTTGATCATATTCTGAAAAAAAACAGACATTAAAATATCTGCAATAAATGTACGATCGGCGACCCATATCCTGTCGGTGACCGAGAAAGGATCCCACAGTGACTGAATGGCGAACATCGTATGTTCTGATCAGACGGCGCATATGCACATATGAGACTGATCTGTGGCTATACTAGTCGTAACATTCATGGCTTTGTTGTTGTTTTTTTTGCAGGATATATTTCTTTCTTAAAATCGGTAAAGGTTGCGCTAATTTTTAATTTTAAACTTTGTATTAGAAAGAAAGAATTGAGCAACAGATTGAAAATTCGATACTATTTAACCAGATCTGAAACATCGGGAAACCGGGCCCAGGCTACATAGGTCTACACATATGATGCCAATTATTTGTATGTACATGTAAATAAACAATGTAGCTTACACAGAGTTTTCACCTGTAAATGGTGGTCGATAAAAGTTAACGTGGACAGTTATCTGTAATAGTCTAGTAAATATAGGACTAGACCCACCACAAATTGCAAACGTTTTTTTTTCTTCACAATGCATTTTAGAGAGGTCCCTAAAACAACATATTCAAAATGCACCCGAATGCACTTCGGGAAAATATGTCTAATTTGCATAAATCAAAGATGGCCGCCATGAAAATGACACCCGTTCTAATACAGGCATACCTCTGCTTCTACTTGGCAGATTAAAATGATCTTGGAGTCAATTTCTATATTTCATTGAGTGACCAATCAAATGTAATTAGTTTCATGACCTTCATAGGTCAGATCCATATATCAACGTCAGGGTCAAACACGAAAATCACTATTTTCAGCCATTTGTGCCATATTTTTGCATATCTGAGCTTCTAGATTGCGGATTAAGACACTGATGAGCTCTATCATGATACTGTCTTAGGTAGCCAATCAAATGAAATCGGTTGCATGTCAAGGTCAAACACGAACATCACTATTTTCGGCCATTTTTGCCATATTTTGGCATGTCTATGCGTTTTCATTTCAAGGATTAAGACATTATCGCGACAGTATGTCATTGATTCTATATTACACCATCACCACTGCTAAACACCTCTAAATATGTCTTTGTAAGAGAATGTGTGCCAATAGTACAATACAATCAACCCAGTTGTGTCACATAATTATAAGTGTTACGTGGGCACTTTCTTTAAATTTGCAAAATTATTTATTGCAGCTACATTTGTGTAAATTATAATGTTGGTGCTTAATTTGTAATGCCAGATTCTTTAAATACCCATGGTTGTTGCTTTTCTACTTCAGAGGTTCAATATAACACCATCACCACTGCTAAACACATCTAGATATCTCATTGTAAGAGAACACAGTCTAATCATCATGCTCAATAGAAGAAGCTTCTTGGTCGAAAACTGACACATTGGCACAGACGCCCCGGCATTCTCCACAGGCATATGAACAGTCGAGATCCGCTTTTTACGACAGGAGCACTTCATCGTCGAACAACCTGTCTTGCAGGAACATCTGATGACTTCTAGTAAGGCATTTGGTGCTACATCTTTGTCTGTCATTACTGGACAGTTTCCAACCCCAGTCAGTGGGTAGTAAATCACATCCTCTCCACGTCTGTACTTGGTGATATACCCTGAAGCTGTGATGGCGGACTGCTGCAGACGTTGGAGGTAATGTCTGAGGCTGAACACTGGAAGTGCTGGAACCTACCTTCTGATGGAATTTTTGCAGCCTCAGCTGATCCAAATAATCTCCTTTTTGGCTTCCACTGTACAAACTCACCAGTGCCCTTTCCCCAGCAGTAGCATTTTCTTCAGCTGTAACCAGTCGTCTGTTGAACATTTCTGCCTGGAGGTTAAAGTCTGCACTGTTTTTCAGCTGCTTTAGAGCAACACCTTTGCCAATTCCAAACACTCGCGATGTTGTGTCACATCCTAACAAGGCATGTGCAAAAAGGATGTTCTCACAGATAGTTGCACCTAATATCTGCTTTGTGAGCGTTACATTCCAACACCTTCGTAATTTATGTGTCCCTGCTTTGGTTTCAGGCCTGAAGTATATTTCATGGGAAGAGTCAATGGACGCATGGTAGCAAAGGAGAATCAGTAGGTCTGTATCATCGCCCACAAGCACCGTATTGGCAGTTGATGCCATTTGCATTGTTGTCTGAACTATAAGTACATCGGCATCACCTCTGGCATGTCTTGTTTGGCAACCATATCGTTCAAGGGGTTTACTTAGAAGGTTGATGAACGATTGTTTGTTCTTCTTGTTTGAAAGAAACGCATCTTTCGTTACGTTCATGAGTGTTGATCCAGTGAAATGTACTTCTGTTATTTTCTCTCCGGTTCTCCTCAGGTGCGCGTTGTCCTTTGTTGAGAGTCCATGCTCATACCCATCAAACACAACAGTAGCTTTTCCATAGTGCTGCATCACATAGAACACATACGCCTGACATATGGTATCGTATGTACTTCCCTTTTGCCATGGAATTTTGTGGAGTATTGCACCACCATCAACAACATACACACAGTCATCCTCTTGTGGACGTGTGACATCCTGGGGTATGAGAGCCCACATAGCATCTGCTAATGCTGGCTTATTAGCAGCTCTCATCGGATGTTTAATGTCAAATAAGGCAGGGGATAGCTTGACAGCTCATACTGGAATATTTCTGGCAGTTCCAATACCAGCATTGACAAGTCTCTGGAAGAGTAGTTGTGGGTCGATACTTATGAGCTCATCTCTTATCTTGATTGTATTATTGGAAGCTAGTGTCACAATCTGATCTTTATTCCTGAAGATATGCTCTAACACATATTTACCAACCATGGGCTCTACTATTGTTGTCCCAACTGCTTTTGAAACAGTCCTCAGTAGTGACTCCTATGGTAATATACGTCAGATCATCACTGCAGGGGCTTCTATCAGTAAGGTATGCCACAAGAATATTAGTGTCCTTCATGTCCCTCTCTATCCTTGCTGGGATGGCCTCCTTGTGTTGCTCACTTCTGCTGTATGATACTGAGGAGAACTCCTGCATGGTGTTGTTGTCACGAATCGTAGCCGACTATTTTCTTTATCATCCATTAATTGTAACACGGGTCACATAGTCTAGAGCAGTAATAGAATATTCTAGTACAAGACGGTCGAATAGGTATTGGTGTGTGAAATATCGCCCGTGGAGTACACCGCTGGAGAGAATACCGCTTTATCCGAAACCGCGCACGGACCACCAGTATTGGATTTTGCACTGGTCGTATCTGGGTGATCTACACGGTATATGCAGACTTAGATGCTAGCCTAATTACCTAGTAAGTCATACCTATTTCTGATCTGAAGTATTTCAGACTAATTCACCAGATATCTCATGAGCTAGACTGACTGTCAGATCATTAGTCCACTTACGTAAAATTGTAAGCCAAATGTGGGCACATAAGTTTTACATTGACAAGCAGGCTACATGGAATAGTCATGCGCTAGGGTGGGGGTATATATTCGTTGTAGCACCATATATTATCAGTCGGACATTCAATTTCATTCTTGTGACATTGGAGCGCAAGTTTTTCACTGGGAATTGGTGAGTACATATGTTGTTGTTACTTTCTAATGCTGCCATTTAAGTCTGAATCTTGCCAAGACCGGCAATTCTACGCAGTGTTATCGTATCTTCGATAATACTGCACTATTTAATTTACTTGAGTTATTTGGCCCCGTTTCGACCAAACGCTTGGTCAATAAAAGCCGTATGGCATGTATGTTACGATTCAATCGAATATCAGTCTGCGCCCTGTACAATACATGATAATATTGGCAATTTTAACATGTCACAATTGTAACGTGAATTTTCTGGACGACTTTCATTACTCTATGGGGAAATACATGTTAACTCCTAACCCAGTCGTCTGTACATTCATTTTAGTAAGTCATATTACGTTCGCAGTGTGTTGCAAATATTGTAAATGCTATTGCGACAAGGATGGCCAGATCAGACAGTTCTGCTCTAAGTGCATTGATTTATACATCGGCAATCTGCAATAAGGACATGATGTAAAGTATAATGTGGTTCAATCACTGATGCTTTGGGTCAGCCTGTGGAATCCTACAGTCTGATTAGAGTATACAGTGTTTTTATTGATTAGTAATGTAATGTAATGTAATATCTGTGAATCTGCACATGAGAATACTTGGCACAGTTGCTCTTTATTAAGTTAGCGCAGTTGGCCACGGGCAGTCTGGTCAAAGTAAGGCCTGTCGCAATCAAATGTTTGTTTACTAATGGTAAATAACTGTGAATGACGTCTGTATTCACATGTACGGCTGTGAAGAGGTATATCGTTGGGTACACTAGATATAGTGGCTGTTCATTAATGTGTTATATCGCATTTTCCGACTTATGAATTCCATCAGCCCCATTCTTCCAATTAGTGAAAATATCTTTGTGTACATTGCATTGTATCATGTTTCATCATTGTAATATATGATGATGTTTATTATTGCCATGAAATCAGGATATTGATTTCATGTGCACTACTGTGACTATTATTGAGACTATAATCATGTTACATTCTGGTAACAACACCGTTGGTGTTTTGTAGTCCCAGCCAGTACACCAGCCAGTACACCAGCCAGGCAGCCAGGCAGCCAGCCAGTCAGCAACGAGCGACGGCACGTCCCTACTTTGTGTCTGCGTAATTCAGTACGCAACACAGAGTTATTTACTTATTCTGGAGTCCACGACACGACACCGTGTGTTAGCGGGGACTCTGCTCCGCGTGGACCAAGGGCGTAATCGAGTGGGGCATATTCCGGTGACGTCATTCCGTCAAAGGACGTGAAGAATCGATAGGGACGTTCACCGATGAGTTATGGACCACATCCGCCCAAGTAGGCTCAGTATCTCCTAAGAACCAGTAACTTTACGATGTTATTATAACGTCACTCCCATCATCTGTGTTGTTCGCACTAGAAGGCTATTGTTTGTGTCTTGACTTAAACAAATGTATAATCGTTATCCACTTATTTTGTCCAACGTAATATCTATGGTGAAGTATCACGGCAGGTATGTGCAACTGTTTACATATAGCTATCTTAGATCAGGAAGTATATATGTGTATTCATACGTACGTGTCTGTAAGTTCGATAATATACAGTGGTGGTATTTTACCCACCAGTGTGCGTACGTGTATGCAGTTTACTGAATAACAATTTATATCAATTTAGATAGATACACAGTGTGAAGAGAAATATAACTAACTACCTTATATAGATCATCGGATATGACGTCAAGTCAGTGTGCATGCCTTCTGGTAAGTTCTATGATGATAAAAGGGACACGAGAGCATGTTTTGAGGAGGCAACTAGATAGTATGAAAACAAATTCTGAAAATCGATTCCAAAAATAATAAATATTTTTAAACTTATAATTAGCTCAAATATTCTTACCTTCTATTAACTGTAATACACCATAGGAAACGCATGATAGTTCAATTTATTTGCTAAAATAATTTCAGGTTTTGTGCATCATTTCGGTCAGTACAAAAAGCTTAACTTATACAATACATTACATACCGTTTATTTAACAAGGTGAACTGAATATCGTGAACTAATGCATGAGTTATTGAGTCCTTATGCGGTAGGACACAATCACGAGGGCAGAAGATAATCAGCTCACCTTGTTAAATAAACGTTTTCTTATATTTCAGTAGTAGTAAGGGAGTCAAAATGATACCACCTACCGTGATATCATTTATAACCCTCTACACTGCCCCCACCACCCCCGAAAAATCAAAAAATTGGTTAACGAGGAAATTGTCCCCCACCACCCCCGAAAAATCCAAAGATTGGTGTCATAAATACATCATGTTTTTTTCACGTCCAATTGAACATATAAAACTATACTAATAAAAAGGATTTATTTTTGTCTCGTTGTCATAAATACCTTATGTTTTTTTCACGTCCAATTGAACATATAAATTTAATAGGTTATAATAAAATATTATAACAAAATGGATAATAAAATACGCAACGAATTGGAATTTTGTAATGACTTTGATGAAGAATTTTACGCTGTTTCTACAGTATTAAAACACTGTAAAATGACAACACTATGTTGTATCGAATACATGAAATATCAGCGTAATTTATTACGCTGCGATAAAAACGTTGCATTTACAATATTAAACTGGCAATTATGTCGCCGGTATAAGTATCAAATTTATGTAATGAAGCGACTTAATAGCATCGCAGAAACACTACCGAAACATTATCAAACTAATTTTATAAAACAGTTTAAAATCAAAGATTCGTTTACGGATATGCGTTTCTACGATATCACTTTTAACGAAGAAATTGGAAAATTATTATTAGAAATTGGAAATTGAACAGAAAAAAAACAACTATTAAAAAAGATAAAATGGATAATACAATACAATTGGAATTGAAAGTTTTTAATGCCTGTGTTGAAGAACTTTACGAAGAATACGGGGGTTATAGTCCTATATATAAATTCTATAAAATGAGAACACTAGGCGATATCGAATACATGAAATATCAGCGTAATTTATTACGCTCCGATAAAAACGTTGCATTTACAATATTATACCGACAATTATGTGAACTATACAAGAGACAAATACAAACATTAAGACGGATAGTGTGTATCGGATATGAAACTAAGGTGTATTATTTAAAATTGTTAAAACCCAACGATTCGTTTACGAATATACAATTTCACGATATCGCTTATAGAAAGAAATGAAAAAAAATTATTATTGAACAGAACTAATTTATGTTATAATCACACCAAGCAGACGACAATGTTCCATTTACACGTGTTATGAACATGTAAATTAGGTGTCCCACCTTACACGTATATTAAGTGTCCATTTTATAGAGAGATTTACACGATTACGTCTTCCGGGATGGAAAATAAACACACTGTAATTTATAATACACACACGGTTATTTATAGCCTTATCGATGGTATGTAAACGGGCTATCAATTTACACAGGTGGTGTGTACACAGTTTATAAACACTTAGTGAGGGTTATATAGTTCACGAAGATTTCCGGGATGGTTCGTTATTTAATTAATTAATTTTAATAAAATTATTTATAATTTAAAGCGGAACACCCCCTATTATATTAATTAATTAATTTTAATAAAATTATTTATAATATTTTCACCAACAAAGTTAGGTTTATATACGAGAAATAAACACAGTTCATTGTCGGGACGCCGGCACTAATATCTCAACAGTGAGATAGGTTTCGCCACATGTATTCCACTCTGGCCGCTCTACACATTATAGCGGATGGAGGTAATGAAGGGGAGAGGTCCAATGATGGGGGTGGAGGAGATGTGAGTGTAACACACCTCGCTAAGCCGAAAAAAAGAGAAAAGAGAGATTTAAGCGAAGGGCTTAGCGAGGTGGACCCAGAAGGGTTTTGCTGGCGCGGGTTCGAGCCTCGGTGGGACCTAAATTTTCTTTTTTTTTTTAATTGTTTATTTATTATTAATAAATTGTTTACTGCACCAATATAATTAATTAATTATTTTTTAAAAAATTATTTTATAAAATATCACAATGACATTTCCTCCGACTTTATTTCCAAGTTTTACCCTAAATTTATCCCAATCAGTACACTCAATTTTGGGCATGGTGGCGTGCGCCTTGATTCTTATATCATTTTTTAATTCTTCATATCTCCCCATTTCTTCCACCACGGATTCAAACTCTAAATTTGATATTTTCTTATCGGCCAACGCTTTGGACACCATAACGTCGATGCTATTTTTCTTAGACCTAGCGAGAACGGATATTCTATCATGTTTTCTACTTTTTTTCTCGAGTTTTCCACCCGCCGCCCTAATTACCGTACAAAGTATTCCAGATAAAACGGTAATTCCACTCAAAACCCCTGCAAGTGGAACCGTTACAATTGTAGATAGCGTAGCAGCAGTCCCCGCACCACTCATTACAGATAAACTTGCCAGAACCGTACTAGATGCTTCAGCCATGTTCGCCGCGTGCTTATATTTGTTAGCGTGTCTTTTTCTATTTGCACATTCTCTAACTAAAATATCCTGCATAGCGACGATATTATTCAACCTAAAATCTGAACTTCTTTCGTTAATTGGATACAGTGTTGATGTAGTGGTATTGAGAGTTGGATACAGTGTTGATGGAGTGGTATTGAGAGTTGGATACAGTGTTGGTGGAGTGGTATTGAGAGTTGAATATAGTGATTCGTTCATATTTAAATTTTACAAATTTAGTTCAATATATTAGTATTTACAAAATAAGTTCAATTAACAATGAGACAATAGTGGAAGAACTCTCTGGGTCACCGATTTTCGTAACAAAGTTAATAACACTACCTTGGGAAAGTCTAATTCGATCATTACCGGCGAACGCAACAATCGTCAATCTATCTCCAGAGATTTTAGTGACTCCAACCCCCCGTTCTTCCCCATCTACTACAATATTTTTCGCGACCGCGCCCACAGGTTTACCACTACCATTAACCGAACAGACCGCCATTCGGACAACTTCACCTGCAGCTGTCATAGTGTATCCCCCATATTTATTACTCGCTTTGGCACCGAACGAATATTCATAGTGCCCCACAACCAATGGGCCCCGCTTCTCAGCCCAAACTGTTATGACACGTTTTGGCGTTTTCATTGTTCGCACTATTCCGGCAAGCGCACTGTTTGCGTTATATGCCTCAGTACGAATCTTTTCAGAGGTATCCTCAAGAGATTTGGTCGCGGCTATACGATCATGTTTCAGTTTATCGGTTATCTTTTCGTCTAGTTCGGTAAGTGCCGCTTCTCTGCTGAGAGAGTCCTCTAAGCGCAACGCATCATAAGCCTCCGTAATGGTCGCCTGGTGGCCTTCTAGGGCTTTCTCAACACCCGACCGGGCCTCTTTTTGAAATTCGGTTATTTTCCCGTCTAGTTCAGCAACCGCCGCTTCTCTGACGAGAGAGTCCTCTGAGCGCAACACCTCATAAGCCTTCGCAAGGGCTGCCTGGTGGTCTTCTCGGGCTTTCTCAACACCCGACCGGGCCTCTTTTCGAAATTTGGTTATTTTCCCATCTAGTTCGGTAAGTGTCGCTTCTCTGTTGATAGAGTCCTCTAAGAGCAACACCCTATAAGCCTCCGTAATATCCGCCTGGTGGTCTTCTCGGGCTTTCTCAATACCCGTTCGGACTACATCAATATCCAACCGGGTCTCTTTTTGAAATTCGGTTATCTTTTCGTATAGGTCAGTAAGTGCCGCTTCTCTGTTGAGAGAGTCCTCTGAGCGCAACACCCCATAAGCCTCCGCAATGGCCTCCTTGTGGTCTTCTCGGACCCCCTCAACCCCCGACCTGGTCTCTTTCAGAAATTCTGCTATTTTTCCATCTAGTTCGGTAAGTGTCGCTTCTCTGTTGAGAGAGTCCTCTAAGCGCAACGCATCATAAGCCTCCGCAATGGCCTCCGCAAGGTTCGACTGGTGGTCTTCTCGGACTTTATCAATACCCGATCGGGTCTCTTTTCGAAATTTGGTTATTTTTTTATCTCGTTCGGCAACCGCCGCTTCTCTTATGAGAGAGTCCTCTGAGCGCAACACCTCATAAGCCTTCATAAGGTCCGCCTGATGGTCTTCTCGGGCTTTCTCAATACCCGACGTGGCCTCTTTTCGAAATTTGGTTATTTGTTTACCTAGTTCGGTAAATGCCGCATCTCTAATGAGAGAGTCCTTTAAGCGCAACGTAAGGGCCGCCTGGCGGTCTGCTCGGACTTTATCAATATCCGACCTGCTCTCTTTTCGAAATTTTGTTATTGTTTTACCTAGTTCGTTTAGTTCCGTTTCTCTGATGAGAGAGTCCTATGAGCGCAACACCTTATAAGCCGCCTGATCTTTCTCAATTTGTGCAGTCGCCGTCAGCACTTCTACTCTAACATCTGATATACTCCTGTGAATCCCGTTTGTGACCTTCGATATAGTTTTATTGATCAGGGCCTTGGTTTTTCCAGTAGTTAAAAAGTCGCCCTCTGTCGGGATGAATCCACATTCTGCCGGTTCCAAATTCTTTGAATTTGTCACCCAATCGGAAGAACTACCTGGTCCGTATATACTCATTCTTAATTTTTTTCAAAATTAAAATTATTATAATATTTTGGGCACCTATACTCAATTGGAAATTTCGAGAACTACCGAAATCGGGTAATAGTTATTCAACTTTCTCGCTTGATCATCGAGAATAGAGACCGTAAATTCGTGGATATGTCCCGATTCCAAAACTTTCATCTCGGGGTGTGGGAAGTCTAAGGTCACAGTCTCGCCATAGAAACAGTCGCTGGCGGGCACAGTTTTCAGTAATGTGCTGTGGGATCCGTCTACCGTGTTGTACGATGTGTTCACCGATTCCAGGTGCACCCTGAGAGTTTTCGTGAAGGCGAAGTCCACCGGATTATCACCGAGTGCTCACCCGGGTAAACACTCCTTTGTTTGAGGAGTATGTCTCTCTAAAACCGAGTTGAATACCCAACCCCGGGGAGACCACTACCTTATTATCACTGCTGATGGTCATTGTTGCGAGCCCGGTAGCATTCGATACTGTGAGGTTGATTATACCGTCAAGCTCTGAGTTGACAAAATCTTTGAGCTGTCTTATTCCCCACAGTCTGTGAGGCAGCTTTACACCTAGTAAAACCCTTCGCTCTTCCCCACATTCTGCCACCCGACCGTGAAGGTGATTGATCTGAGGCCTACCCGGCGTTTTCCGCAGCAGTTGTCTATTAATTTTTGAAGTTCACAACTCTCTTTTTGAACATTAGTGATAGTAGCAAACATAATAATATATTTCAATGGATACCAAAGCATTTAGCTTTAACTCTAATGCAAAGTACGCGGTCGGAGGTAAATACACGCAAAAAGACGTTGTTAACCGCCTTGTACACCCAACCGTAACGGTTAGACCGGACAGCGGCTTTGCCACCAATTTCCCTAACATCTTTGAACAATATAGGCTGCCCAAGATTACTATGATGGAGGTGGTAAACGGGTGGAAAGCAACACCGATGATCGGGTTCAACAGTGGAACCGATTTCATAAAACACAAAATGGATACACCTCCCCCAATTCGTAAATTGGATACACAATTGAACCCAGTACCCCCAATTCGTAAATTGGATGCACCATCGAGTTCTATCAACAGACCAATCGCGATTGGAGAAACACCAATCAATCGTAGATTGGGTGAAATTGAAAGCACAACACACGAGGAGGAGAAATTAGGGCTCGTCATCGCCCTCGTGGCGATCGGATTATTTACGCTTTGGTTGTAGGAACTCTCTGGCAGAGAATAATAGGAGACCGGCGATTGCCACGATTAAAGCCCAAGTATTATTGGCGAGCCATCCGGCCGTTTTTGATAATATAGATAACAAGAAGGAGAGGAGACCCCCGATCAACCCAGGCAGCACGGCAGCCAACTTTCCTGCTAATTTAGCCAGGAGATTGGCGAGGGCTTTTAGTTGTTTTTTTATCCATTCTTTTGCCCCACCGGATGGAGCTGGTGCTGGTGCTGGTGCTGGTGCTGGAGCTGGTGCTGGAGCTGGTGCTGGTGCATTGACAGCTACAAATAGAGACGATATAGATAGAATTAGGGTCGATATAATCATGCTGAAAGCCGCGATGACGGTTATTATCGTGACGCCCTTCTCTCTGAACAGAGTGCGAATACGCGCACCGAGTGTAGTGTCCTCGTGCAGGACCCTCGAGATTGTTTCGCGGCTCCGACTTAATTGACCGGAAAGCGTCTCACGGTTAGTCGAGGCAGCCTCCAATCGAGCTTCTCTTTCGTCCCGCAACGACCGCAGGAGTTTGTTGATCCGCTCGGTAGATTCTCTATCGCCCCGTGCTTCCTTTATTTTTCTTTCTTCTAGAGCGATATGTTTGTCCAGCGCTGAGAGTTTGGAGAGGTTATTGACTAGTTCGCCCCGAGTTGTTTGCAGAACCTTATCGAGTCCCCGGAGTTCGCGAAGAGGTAACGGTGGGTCAAACTTCGTGCCGTTTATTTCGTTGACCGTGGTTTCAATCGTGTTAATAACGTCGGTGGCTACACGAGGGATCTCGCTGAGCTCGATCGTTTCTATAGTGGCGGCCGTCTTCGCCAGCGCTTTGTCGGTAGCCTGAAAGGTTTTTATCATTTTTGTAGGCAGCGGCGCCCGAATGTCGTCGAGCACTCCGAGAGCTCGAGCGAGGAGTGCTCCATATCGCTTCAATGAAGAGGGGCTGAGGAACTTGTTTGGGTGGTTCTTGTACGTCAGCAACTTCCAGGTCTTGCCCCATTTAACCCACAGGTCTCCTCTTTTAGTGCTGCGGAACTCCAACGGGGCATTGATGCCGCGTTTAGACACTATACTCTCCCACCGTTTCACCAGAGTATTCGTTTCCTCGATAGACGCCAGCTCATTCTTGGAGATCCCCGCAGGAATCTCGGCACCGCCCGCCCATGTCGGAGTTTTTGGTTGGGCCTCCCACGTTTCGAAATGTGTACTCGCCCCGGGCGGGTGCTCTATGAAGGACGTTTCGTCCTCATCACCGAGCACATTATCGAAGTAGTCATCAACGTCCACGCCCTCTCCGCGGCTATATGGATCGATATCATCAACATAATCATCATCATCGAGGTAATCGTCTCGGTCGCCGTAGTGCGATCGAATTCGTCCATGCCAATATCGAGACCAGCCATCTTTAATAATTATTATTATATTAAAGACAAAACAATACAGGTTTAATAGTTTCAATAAAATTAATTATGTCTTCGAGTCAATACGGTCGCAAACTCAATCCATACCGCAGACTGCGTGAGCCCCTCGGGGCAAAAGGCGTGAGACAGAGTGTCGTTATTACGAACAACCCATCGACGATTGACCAGAACCAGCAGCTCTTAGTCTGCTTCCCCAACCTCGGAACTCACGACGTCATTGTGCCGGGTACTGTTCGCCTCGCTTTCACTATTTCGCTAACGTCGACGGACGCGGACCGAACCGTCGTTCAGAACCTGGGTCGCGCCATAGTCAAGAAGACTATGATAAAGATTTCTGGTAATGAGGTGATGTCGATCGACGACAGCGACGTCTACCATTGCTATCAGGACCTGTGGAAGACGGCACAAGAGCGCGAAAACGCTGTCTATCAGGGTATTGACACCAGCAAAAATAAGAACGTAACCAAACTTAGAATTGGGGCTGCTAACAAGGTAGATAACAACGCGAGTGACAACGCGGTCGCGGGCGCTTACGGCAACCGCTTCTACATCCCGCTCGACTTTGAGTTGCTGGAGAGCCACATGCCCTACTATCAGAGTGCTCTGGCTGACCGCCTCGAATACGAACTAACGTTCAACGACTACGGCCGAGTTCTCATAACCACAGACATGTTATCGACGTATACGATCGACAATGTTTCGCTGGAGTACGACATGGTCACGATGCCCGAACTCGCGCGATTGATCAGAACCCAGTACGCCGGGCGCGTTGCCATACTTTACGACTGACTTCTTCGTCATCGCAAGATGCCGAAAGACAAAAGCGACACATTGTGGAATATTAATGTCAACGTACCCGCCCGCTCGATGAAAGGTATACTGATGCTGTTTGAGGATGCTCGGTTCGCGTCCGGTGCTAGAAAAACCGACAAATTCTATAACCCCAAAATCACGAAGGTAGAGGTGACGATCGAGGGAGTCCCCAATCAACTCTTTGCACGCACCAGCAGTGGGATGAAGTAAGAAAGCAGTTTGCTGCCGGCTCTAAGCGCTCTCCGGAGGTTGCAGCAGTTGCCAAAGACCTGCAGCTCTCGGCCGTCTCCCTCGCGGAGTTCCTGAATACCAAACACGCGTTATGGCTAGATATGCGAGACAGCGACGATGACCAAATACACGGTAGCGGACGCCAAGTTGAGAACGCTAGTGAGGGTGTGACGATCCAGATAACCAAAGAGGCGGACGGAGCCGGGCCATTGAACGTGTACCTATATATAATTACAGACGCACAACTCAACATCGAAGATGGTCGATACGTATAAGCGATCTACTAAATCTAACGATTTATTAATACATAATTCTAAAGAATTAATTAAGAAATCTAGCAATCAATACCAATTCACGATTGGAGATGCCCACTCTGCCATAATATGTGGGCAGACAGGATGTGGAAAAACGGTTTTCATCCTCGACTTGCTCGAGGAGTCCTACCGCGATGCCTTTCGTCACATTGTGATCATATGTCCCACTGTGCTGCACAACGATACTTATCAGCGGCGCCCGTGGATATGGACCGGTGATAGGCTTCACGATTGGTTGCGTGGTTTATACCAAAGATTCCAGGGTGAGCCCACCCTATATGTGATTGACGATTGCTCGGCCAAGGCGGCGATGACCAAAAAGAAGGACATGCTCTCAGAGCTCGCATTTTCTGGCCGCCATGCGAGGTAAAGCGTATGGATCTCCACTCAAAAATACAACGCCGTCCTCAAGGATCTGCGCGAGCAAACGAAATGGGTCGCCCTCTTTCACTGCAAGGATCGAGACTCATTCGATGACTGTCTTCGAGAGAATGACGTTATCCCAACGTGCGAGGAGCGCCTGGAGGTTCGACAGATGCTTTCCGAAACTAAGCACGCCAAGCTTCTGCTAAAGACTGATCAACCAACTGCTTATAAAGTTATTAATTAATTAATAATTAATAATTTTTAAAAAAATTAGGAAAATTGCAAAGTAATAAGCTATTGCAATGCTTAACAATGCTTAGCAATTGCTGAACAATGCTGAAAAAATACTGAACAAATGCTGAAAAAATGCTTAACAATGGTTAACAATGTTAACAATTTGGTGCTCCGCTGCGAGCTTTGTTGCGAGCATAATGGTGATCATAAGTATCGGGTGGTGCGCTTGGCAATATGTTAATGAGACTTGTTAGAATAGTTAAATTACTAATTTTGAAAAAACTAAGAAAAATGAACTACGACGAACTTCTCGATCAGCTAATGGAAGAAACCTCAACTCCGACTGCCAACATTCTGAAAGATAATGATCCGACAGAGCAATCGGGATCAACTCCAACTCCAACGGCAGTTGGTATTGGGTTGAGTGCAACGACTCCGAATGAAAATGCGGCGCGACGCGAGCGTCTAGCTGCGCTGGTTGCTGGGGGACAATCGGAACATTATCTCGGTAGGCGTCTCTCAGTTTGTCAGGTGGATAAGATGTCAGATGCTGAGATTGATAAAATGTATGCGCGATACGAATCCAAATTGGGAGCAGAGATGACAAAAACGCTTGGATCGGCGGCTATTCATTTGTACACTACCGCCGTTAGTATACTTCTCCCTATACCAAACACCGAAGGGTTGATTCACGATCTAGAGACTGATCCTTTTATAGGACACACTCTTAGAACGGCATGCTGCTCAATTTATCACAAGTTTTGGAAGGTGTACTTAGCTCCACTGACAACCGCGTTGACCACGGGTAAACACTGTCAATTTGGACATATATGCCCACGAACTATAAGCTCTAATATTAATATTATAAATGATGACACAAGACACACCCACGAGAGTGACGCAGTTGAACCAGATTGTTCCAACACAATCGAACCCGAGTGTTACTCCGCCACTGGATGACATACCACATATATAAAATCCCAAAAGACAGGCAGCTGGGCGGGCGGCGGCTGCCACCCGAAAAGTTAAACAAGATAAAATACTCGCTGAGCTTCGAGAGGCTAAACTCCAATCGAGATTGGGGTTGCAATCGGGGACGGAGACAGCAAAACATCTGAAGACAGAGCAATCGGGTTCAACTTCAATCCCGATTGGGTTGAGTGCAACAACACCCCCAATTCACGAATTAGAAGCACACCCAAATTCTTTGAATTTGTCACCCAATACCAACTCCCGTTGGAGTTGGACTGAACCCCAATTCACGAATTGGAGTTGGTTTGTTGGTGGTGGTCTGGCAGTTGTTGGTGCCCTGTGCGTGTGGAAATACCCCCTATTACACCAATCCCGATTGGAAAAACAACCAGCCAGTGTTCAGAAGAAAGTTACGAAACACCAATCATCAACAATGTTGAATTTGGATGCGCCCCATTTAAACATTGATCGCGACCCCTTTTATATGCAATAATTATAACAATGGCTGAACAAGATGGTAAAATGATAGTGAATGCGCTTTATCACGCCGTGGTGATATCGGGTCTCAGTATCGTGTATGCTCGAGCAGGAAAGATGGTCTTAGGAGGGCCCGCTCCCAAATTGGACTTTACTGTGAGAGACATAGGGCTCGTGACCTTGGGTGTAACGGGCGCAGTTGGGACCCGAGATTATCTAGTTAAAGCTGGAATTCTACCTGCTAATATATGGAAATAAATGGCTTCGATCGGAATAATGATAGGTGGTGCATTTGTAAACGCATTGGCGTTCAGCGGTAGCAACTTTATATTCTCGAAAATAGGAAAATCGGACGTGGATGAGGAGCGCAAGCGTCACGATTTAGCTGTAGAACAACTCAATAGCGCAAAGGAAGCGTGGTCGAAAAAACGAACCGCCCATCTGGACTGGGTCAGCGAAGAGCTGCGCCGTGAGAATCACGCCGCGCAAACTTTCCATAACGTTGAAGAACCCAACCGCGAGTACGCGCTGGCATATCCACAGAAAAGTCTCGATCCAATGGATCGCGAGCCACAACTTTCAGATTTCTATGTACCGTTAGAGGCCAAAAAAGACCGCGATATCGCGTTCATCGTCGTGGGAATGGGTGTGGTGGGGCTCGTCGGCTAATATATAAAATAATTAATTAAAACAATTTTTTTTTATAAAAATATATATATAGAACGATGTTAGTTGACGAACTTTATTACGCTATGATCGATGTAGGCTACACTGCCCAAAAACATCGTTTACCTGGTGCAAAGAGTATGATTCGTCTGGCCCGAGATTCTCTCGAGACGTGGCGCGAGGACGAAAAAGCGGCCACCCTTTTCGCAAACCGGATGTTAGATTCCTCCGAGTTAGATTCCCCAGAATTCCCTCTCCTGTTCCAACCCAAACGCGATTGGGGCTGCAGCGAAACTTCCAACAAAGGTTTATTATTAACGACGCAGTTACCGGACGAACTGGCGAGGGCATGTTGGAGATTGTCCGATATATTAGAATACTTTGCATACGATGAACACGCGCAAACTTGATACCAAGCCCTCGGTTCGCTTAGCGCGCAAGCTGTCGAATACATATTATAGCCCACGCGGCTACTGGAAGGGACTCGCGGCTATCAAGAACCTCGCGGCAGCGACCAAGGTTTCAGAAAACGCAGTCAAGGAATGGCTCAAGAAGCAGGCCATCTGGCAGATCTATTTACCCGCGCCTCACAATATTCCGCGCCCGAAATTCGACATTCCGGTGCCGAACCAAGTTCACCAAGCGGATCTCCTGTTTCTCCCTCACGATCGCGTCGGTCGCAAAACGTACAAGTACGCACTGACAATCGTTGACGTAGCGAGTCGTTATAAGAGGGCTGAGCCGTTGGCCACTAAAGAGTCTAAGGAAGTGGCCGAGGCTCTTTCCCGAATATATAAGAGGAGTCCTCTCAAATGGCCGAATCTTCTCCAGGTCGATCCCGGCCGCGAGTTCATGGACGCGGTCTCTCATCTATTGTCTAAGCACAAAGTTTCTATCAGACGCGGCCGCGTCAACATACACCGGGACCAGGGGATCGTGGAGCGCTTCAATCGAACCCTGGCTGAGAGACTGTTCGGACACCAATACGCCAAAGAACTTGTAGACCCCCATTCACGATCGACCGAGTGGGTGGCCAGACTGCCCGCCGTGGTCTCCGCACTGAACGGAGAGGTGACCAGATTGATAGGTAAGAAGCCTGCAGATGCTATCAAGTTTAAAAGGGTGACGAACAAGCCCTCTGCCGTCTCGCGCGGGCGACCCGTTGGTTTAGAGGAGCAACGGCTTCCATCGGATATTGACGTCCGGTACCTCTATCAACCGGGAGAGCTCGAAGGTGGCAGCCGCCGCGCGACTGATCCCGTGTGGTCTCTCAATGTATATCATCTAGATCGATCTATTACCAAATCTGATGAGCCCGTGCTCTACTATTTGGATGATGGGCCATCTCGAGGGTTTGTTCGCGAAGAACTTCTTATGGTGCCTTCTGACACCCAGCTACCCCCGGATCGTCAGAGTCTTTAGATTGTTAATTTCAAAATTATTAATTAAATCGGCTCTGTATGTATTCCGTCTGGTAACACGCGTCTTTTATCGTTAGTATGCCGAGAGTCCTAATTTTTGTTGACAGTACGTTTTCATAACGCCGTCTTTCATTTTAAATCCTCTATTTTGTGCTACATCTTATAATGTGTTTTCCATCTTCTGTAGTTTCACTTAGTACTCGTTTATATCTATCCCAATTTAAATTGTTAGTTCTCTTGGACATTCCTTTCGCAGAGTTTTTATTAATTTTTTTCAAAATTAGTTGAATTAAATTTTTCTACAAAATAACACTTCCTAGATAACGCTATCGCCCTATCTCCGCTAAATTCCGTTTTGAAAAGTCCGGGCTCTCTTTCGCTCCATTTATCCCAAGCCAACCATTTCTTTTTTTCTTTTTCAAACCCGTCTAGTAAGTTAGGTCTAATCAATTCCTCTATCGTTTTTCCACTAACTCCTATATACATACTATCTGTATCCATCTGTATTAATTCAAAGTCTTCTCTTTTACGTATTTATCTAGAAATTCGTAGTAAAACAATTCCAACATTCTCAATTTAGCTAGTTGATAAACCGCTATTCCACAATGGAATGGTCTCTTTACCGCACACCCTGGTTTTCTTGAAGATATTTCGTACGCATCTCCTATCTCTTCCAAATCGTCAAAGAATGCAGATCTTAATTGCTTTGTCAACACAGGTTTCGTTTGTGTATATGTCGTATTTAAATGTCTCTCCGTTGCCTCTATCATTTTTCCACAACACGAGTTTCCTAATAATTTCATTATGTCGGTTACTGGTTTCTTATTTGGTTCTACATCGCCTGTTCGTCTTGCGGCTGTAACTTCTTTTGCGAACCATTCGAATGGTTTTCCGCTAATATAATCTATAACACGATGAACTCCAGTTATTTCTAGGCCGTGTTTTAGATACCATTTCAATAGTGGCGCGTACAGCAGTACTTTGGTGGCCGACATAGATCCCACCAATTTTCTTCCATTTCCTCTAGTTCTTCCAGTATCTTCCAAATATTTTAACATGTGTGTGGGAACTTCATCAACCTCTACTTCTCTGTTTATAAATATTGGGGACATTTCAGAAAACTTATCTTTTAAGTTGTGTGGAACTTCTATATCCACCTCCGCAAACCCAAACCAGTCTCCAGATAAAAACTCTTTTACACAAAACCTTTTAATAAATTTAGGGTTATGTGGGGTATCTATATGGTGTATAGTCTCTCCCCCCCACACGGCATCTCTTTATTTAACGTAGATAAATATAACGCGTTTGCATCGTACCCCAAAACAGCCTTGCAAGGTTTGGAACCCACTCTAATATTTGAAACACCAGCTTCTGCATATCGTGTAAATACTATTGATGGACCGCCAACTAGAGCGTCCTTCATCATTTCGTATGTTTCTTCTTTTGGTGCATATAGAGCATCCTCCGGTATAGATTTTTGTTCTTTAATGGTTCCTCTCAATAAATATTGTATAGCTACTCCAGGTAGTGTTACCGCATCTTTGAAAATATCCACACCTCTGTGTTTATAAAATTCACACATTTTTTTCCACCGCTTCTAGGAACGGTGCTACATCTAAATCGTTATAATATTTCAACCAATCTCTGAAAGTTTTCATATTATTTTCTTCGAAAATTCTACGACATTTACTTAATTCTGTTTCATCTATTAACATTTTCCCAGATAGTTTGGAATACCAATTCTCTATATCCGGTAGTCCTGGGTAATCCAGTTTGTCTGGAGAATCGAGCCACTCATAAGGAAAGAAAGATTTCTGTCCTTTGCATTCGTAGGCTTTTATCCAACTATCATAACTTACACCAGGTCCTAGATAAAGTATTACATCAAGAAATCTAAACTCTGGAGTAAATAGAAATATTGTTGCGTTTGCACGTTTTCCGACCATTACTTTCTTTGTTGTTGATGCCAGTTCGCCTACTAGGTATTTCTTTATTAAGTTTATATCGTACTTACTGCTGTTAAAACCTATAACCGGTACTTGCTCTATCCACTGTTCGATCTTGGCGATTTGGTTTTTACGTAAATGTTCTGTATTAAACCTATATCTTGACCACACTTCTTCTCTTATAGCTTTTCCCCTGACTTTCAAATCTTCTACGAATTGTTCTGTAAGTTTTGCGGGATCTTTATCACAAATATGAGTTACTGTTCCTGAGAAATTATCTCCTATACTAACGCTTACCGGAACGTGCTCGGCTTCGTACTCTAGATTATTACCGAGAGTTTCAAATTCTGGGTTGAGATATGCCTCAAAATCGTATACTATCTGATATGGATAAAGAGCAGTGTCGCAACCGATCTTTATATCTTTACCCGTTCTTTGAAATTCGCATTCCCACATAACTACTAGGTTGAATTCTTTGCTTCTAATAAATGTATCTCTTTCTCATAGTGGATGCGTTTTCGTTCTTCTTTTCTATGCTTTGCACGAATCTCACACCCGTGCCAGTAACAGCCGTGATATTGATATACGGTATTGGTTTCCGTACAGTATCCATCTACTGGAGCTCCTAAAACCCATCTTTCACCCCCGTGTCCACACTGTTCGTGGTGAATGTGAATTCCCTCCTGCTTTTCCACAGAGTACATCCAATCGATCGCCCCATAACTGTTAGAACGTTTTGGGTAGAACGCTTTCTCGAACGACGAACGTGGGCGCTCTAAATAATTACCATCACATACTACTTTTGTCTCACCTTTCATACATTTTGGTCCGTGTCTCTTCATATTACTCGCTTTCGTGAATTTCTGCTTGCAATTATCGCAGGCGTAAATTTTAGATAGGTTTTTAAGGTTTTTTATCAGAAATGCGTGATTATTAAACAGTGCTATTGTCATTGGTTTATTACCTATTGCCTTATAGTGCGCTGGTACCTTTTTATTCATGCTGGTACATTACATTCGGTGGGTTGATATACTTCTATACCTATTTTAAAAAACTCTTCAACCTTTTTCAGATCTGAAAAGGGAATTGGTGAAACCACATTACTACCGAAATATTGCTTACTAAGTTCTTTCGCCTTTTCTGTACATCTGTCAGGTCTTTTATCTGTCATATGCATAGCTAGACACCTGAACAGACAAAGGTCGTCATTATACTTATCTAAAGAATACATACCTTTTTTTTTTATTCTTCAGCCATTTCTTGGAAGTTCTCCTCCTGCCGCTTCTTGGATTGTAGTCCCAAATCTATTCCCCTACTGCCCTGTATTAGCTTTACGAAAACCTCTACCCATCTTACAAACTTCCACTTTGTATTTATTTGGTCTGTCTATTTTTTCGGACATTATTCGTGTTTGCTCCTTATCTGACAGCCATTTTTTAACGGTTTTCATTGATGATAGTGGTTCGCTACCACCGAGATGTTTGTGCATTATTATAGTTATAGGTTTTCCATTTTTAGTTTCCTCCATATGTTCTAGCTTGTAAGAATATGAATATCTCAAATAAAAATTGGTTGTTAGATACGGAGCGAGTTTATCGGACATGCGTTCAGACTCGTTAATGCCAATGTTTTTACGAAAGGAAAATGTAACTACCCGTCTTCCCTTTTCTACCTTTTCCAATGTTTCATCGTGATCCCTCAAGATTTCTTCACCTTTTTCCACTATCGCGCGAACTATAGATTTTTTCTTATTATTTGGTATTTGGTCACCTGTGCGTCTAATTTGAGACAACTTCCTCCGCTTTGGATATATCATTAAATGCCCCTCTTTTATAGGCGCGGGTAAACCGCTTCATAAACACCTTATTCTGTGTGGCGTTTATCAGCTTTGTCAACCCCCTAACTCTCAACCGTTTACTATAAGTAATCCCTAGAGATTCGACTTCTCTTCTCAAACTTTCTATTCCTGCTCTAGTTTCTGGCGTTATCATATTTTCTGTATATACTTTTGTATATACACTTTTGTATAACCTATAAAAATTTATCTGTTCAATTGCACGTGAAAAATTTACATCATGTTTTTTTCACGTCCAATTGAACAGATAAATTTCATAGGTTAGGTATACATATATAATGGAGTGTGTGACTTGTTGTAAGACGTTTACGTGTAAAGACTATCTACGAAGGCATCTAGCGAGACGTAGAAGTTTCCTTGTGTACCCCACAATTTCAATGCCCCAGATGCCCTTGTAAATTCGTTAGTGCCCAAACTCTTTGTAGACATAAGCAACTACGCTGTCAGGTGGCTAAAGGTGAACGTGGTAGACTAGAGCTGGTAGATTAGTTGCTGATCTGCGAAATAAATTAGCTATATCGAGAAGAAAATGGGTGTGTTATAAATCTATTGTACTTGCATTAATGATTTCAACTGTTTTAAAAAGTCAATTACCAATATAATTGGGACTCATTTTGACTCCCTCTTTTCAAAATTATTTTCTCCAAAAATTCATAAATTTGCTGTCGGGAGACAATTTCCTCGTTAACAAATTTTTTGATTTTTCGGGGGTGGTGGGGGTATTATAAAGGGTTATAAATGATATCACGGTAAGTGGTATCATTTTGACTCCCTTACTACTACTACATACCATCGATGTTGTTAGTCATTTATCCATATATATTTTGATGAAATTGAAACATTCAAACACCGACCAGTATTAGTTAAATGATGGGTGAGGAAGTCAACATGTCAACCATGCTGGTTTTCATGTGCATGCGCTACTTGTTGTTTTGACTGGCTATGTTGGCCATTGGTAAACAAAAGGGAACTTACAACTTTTGCGAAGTCAAGTTGACTTGCTTGCTATACTTATGTGTCATGTTACTGGAGAAATGGAGCTTATGGTATTTGTGACCATTGTAGATCCTGATCAAATAGCACACTCCTGTAGTCTAATAACGCTTGTTAGAAGCATGATGGTCATTTCATTGATGGAATGGCGAACAGCGCAGATCCTGATCAGACTGTGTGTATACACAGGCTGATATGCATCTACACTCGTCATAAAACCCATAAGCCCCAGTTCTCCAGTCGCACCCACATGTTCATTCTATAGCCCACCCAAGTCAAGTGACCCCTGATTAGGGTGATGTCAAGGGCAAATGACTTATAATATTAGTGTTTAAGTTACATGCCCACTCAGTAAGCACACAATTTTCGCTATAGGAATTAAATAAGTGTCTAATTGTGTCACTATTCCACCAGTTCTAAAATTTACACGTGCCAGGAAAACATATATAATCACTTAGTAATATTTAATTTATTGATAGTGACGCGCGTTGGTATCAGGCTATTTTGATATGCAAATGAGGCATGATATTTCTTACTTATTTATAGTAATAAAAGGCGTTGCCTGAAAAAATAATATTTTCGACAGATTATAATGTATGATTATTGAACATCAACAAATAAATACAGAGAATAAATAATGATGTCCGTTAACATTTTAAAGAAACACGGTTATCGACCCTTATATCAGTGTGAAAATGTTCGTCTAAATTAAATGTATAATAATGCTAATCAATACATGGGGTAATGGTGAATGAATGTTTATTTTGTTAGGAAATGTCATATGTACAGAATATACAAAAGTATCTGTATCACTATATTATAACCTACTTCGTGGGCATGTACCTTTAAGGTATTTAGCTACCTGTTATATCCCTGCAACCCTAAGCCAGATTGGCTTGAAGCTTCATATACTTATGTGTCATAATCCATATTTACATAATATAGCCCACACAGACGGTCCCTGTGAAGGACAAATTTGTACTATTATTTTTTATTTGCGTTTGTGACAGGAATATCCATTAGTGATACTGATTGCATGCTATGGAGTTATCCACCCCCCCCCCCCACCCCATGTAATTAGCTTATTCCATTTTCATTATCTTGGTATAATAATTGTTTCGACTAGCACCTGGCCTCTTTTTCGTCCTGTGCGAAACACGGTGTGTCTCTTTAAATTGCATTACCCACATCTGTAGCTCAAACTTAAAAATAAATAAATACAGTAAAATAATTTCGGTGTATATACATGTATTATAAAAAGAGACGCACATTTTTATTGTTGGCATAAAGTTTCTATCAGTTTATAGCTATTTTGATAACAATTATAAAATTGTGAGAAAAAATACAAACATATATTCTCAGTTGATGTTTAAACCTCCTACCTTTTCGGGAAAAGGGAGTTCGGTGATAATAGTCCGTGACTCTAACCTCACGACTACTGGGCCATTCATGACGCCAATACCGGTACAGAAATATTGTGATGCAAAATTTTGAATGTAACAATAATTATTAAATCAGTTGAAACTCTGTCTACAATGATACCGTTACAGCGATAAGCTATTTAAACTACATGTACTACTATTCATAAGTAATGTATCATTGTATATCACCGGAGATTGATTAACTATATGAACTAATAAGCAAAACAATTAAATGGCTATGATTAGCGCTTTGCTCGCCTGTAAATAGTTCCAGTAGAAGTATTGATTATCTCCCTTGCCGAAAGTAGTTCACTGATTTATTATTTCTAGATAAGGCGAGTTTGCGTAATGTATTTGATAGTATGTATCAAACACTTATAATCTTGGCTGAAATGAAAGTTCCTTTACCAGATGACCACAGATATTGCTGGTATGATAACAATTATGATATATCGGCTTACCATAGAATATGCACCGAATTTGTTATTTATCGAATCAAGGATTTCAGACAAAAAATAGACCATGGGAATCATAATATTGGCGTATTTTCTATGTATTTCCAGCCAAGTGGGTCATATAGATTAAGTCACAGGCATGTCAACGCAACATTCTTTAATGAGAATGATTATATCCAGCATAAAGTTGATATCACCAATGCCTGGAACAGTATTTATCCAATGCAAATTATCAGAATGTTTTAAAATATGCTAGGTCAAAAGTTTACTTTGTATATGGAACTGGATTATATATGGCAATATGTAAATGGTATGCCAGTACCGCCACAGATACAAACGAAAGAGAAAAGTAGTATTAAGCCACTAGTCACTGCTGCAGTATCAATGCATCATGTTCAATCTCATGAAATTAAAACTATGCCAGATAATCATGAAAATCAAAAAACTGATCTAGTTAACGGCAGTATTATAATTAGTTTAGGAGTAGTATTGTTTTATTATCGAGATAGAATATAATATTTAGCAAACATATATAGAAGTCCTGCAATTGCTATTATTAACGCCCATAAATTATTTGCTAACCAACCAACGGCTTTCTCTACAGTTTTCAGCAACAAAGCTACAATAGTGCCAATTATTCCGGGTAATGCAGCTGCTGATTTTACAGCTAACATTGCAAGTAAAGAGCCAATATGTTTTAATTGTTTCTTTATCTATTTCTTAGCTCCTCCTTTTCCTGGTGGCTTTGGCATACTTGCAGCACCACTTGCGCCTCCAGTAATACTTAAAATTATAGTGGAAATTATAAACCCAATCGCGGTTATAATATAAACTATAGTTATTCCCTGTTCTTTGAAGAATGTTTTAGTCTCTCTCTTAATGTGGTATATTTGTGTAACACTTTCTAAATTGTTCTTTTTATTATATTTATTTGGGTTCTTAATGTTTTCTTATCATTTGATATAACTTCAAGACGAGCTTCACGCTCCGATTGAATATCTGTAATTTGTTTTTTCCATTTGTTGTGCCTCTGGATTTTCAACATCAAATGTTATTGCGGCTGATAAATTTAATTCAGCAGCTTTCTTATTTTTATCAAGCTCATGAAGTTTTGCTATATTATTGGTGAGAGAGCCCTTCGTTTGTTGTAAAGCTTTGTTTAAATATTTAAGTTCTCTCAATGGTAATGTTTCAAAATCATCAGTAGTGCCTGTTGATGTATCTTTTGTTAATGTGTCAATTATATCTGTGTTATTAGCTGTAATTGGTAATTCAGACTTTTCTATATTATCAACATTTGGAATTTCGTTTTCTATAGTTTGTAATTTAGTAACTGCCTCTATTGGCAACTTGTTCTTGGGTATGTCAATTAACTGTTTAAATTCTCACGCTCCTCTGCCAGTAAATGATTTTAAAATTGATTGTCATTTTATTTACGACTTATTTGTACATCATTCCGGTACAGTGTTTATTTGTCAATGTGCAGTTTTGGTCTCATTAAATCAAAATCCTGATCCGATATTCCAAAACTGTTTTTGAATTGATCTCTAAATAGTTCTATAACCCTTGATCGCTGAGACCGTTCCCTCTCGGGAGTTGATTGTTCTATTTGAACAGTTGGCGCATCTATCATAGTTTCACTGGTACCATCATCATATTTCTCATTATCATACTGCATAAAGTCACCTTCTCCACCTTCAGCCATTATTTCTTTATGTATTAATTTAATGTAAAATATATAAATAAAAAATGACTACATATGGTAGAAAACTTAAGCCGTACAGACATTTAAGAGAACCGCTAGGAGTGAAAAGTATAAGACAATCAATTACAATAACAAATAATCCATCTACAATTGATCCAAATCAGCAGCTTTTAGTTCGCTTTCCAAATTTAGGACTAAACGATTTGATTGTGCCCGGGACAGTTCGTTTAGCTTTTACAATTGCATAACATCAAACGATGACGAGTGCAGAGTGGTTAAACATATTGGACGTGCGATAGTCAAGAAAACAACTATTAAAACATTTGGTAATACAATTATTATATCAATTACCGATTCACATTTTTATTACATTTATCGCGACCTATGGAAAACACCACCATAACTAAATAATTTGGTTTATCAAGGTATAGATGACAGTAGCATAGAAATACTAGTTCTACAAATGCTGTAATTAAAGCTATTTCATATACATTTGGGAACCGGTTCAATATACCATTAGATTTTGAACTTCTTGAAGCTCATATGCCATATTATCAATCTGGTTTAGGTGACAAACTCGAATGTGAACTTACAACATTTAATGATTATTCAAGGTTAATAATAGCTACTGGTGATTTGAATGCTAATTATGAAATTAACAATAGAAGTTTAGAATGTTATATGGTTAATTACATTTATCGCGACCTATGGAAAACACAACCATAACTAAATAATTTGGTTTATCAAGGTATAGATGACAGTGCATCCTCAAATTTGACCAAATTAAGAACTGGAGCAGCAAATGCTAGTTCTACAAATGCTGTAGATAAAGCTATTTCAGACACATTTGGAAACCGGTTTAATATACAATTAGATTTTGAACTTCTTGAAGCTCATATGCCATATTATCAATCTAGTTTAGGTGACAAACTCGAACTTACATTTAATGATTATTCAAGGGTAATACTAGCTACTGGTGATTTGAATGCTAATTATGAAATTAACAATAGAAGTTTAGAATTTGATATGGTCACTGAGCCTAATCTCTCAATAATGGTGAGAAATAAATATATGGGACAAATGTCAATATTATATGATAGCATTCTTCGCCATAGAAAGATTGTGGAAGATAAGAGTGATACTTTATGGAATATAAATTTGAATACACCCTCTCGTTCTATGAAGGGAATTTTAATGTCATTTGAAAAACTACCAGCAGATTTTTCAAGAGACAGTGAACAGTTCTATAATCCGAAAATAAATAAAGTTCAATTTACTATCTCGAGGGTGTGCATAATCAGCTATAAAGTCAAGGGATGAAACAATATAATATGTGGGATGAAATATGCAAACAGTTTGCTGGTGGAAATATTAATGATTCAATAGTGAACGCTATTAGTAAAGATTGTGCATGTGTCCAGTGTAGCAATTGGTGGCTGTCTTACAACAAAGTATGGCCTCTGGTTTGACTTAAGAACTACAGAGGATAATAGTTTACATGGAAATGGACGGAGAATAGAAAATACAAGTGGGGGTATCACAATTAAGATTACTAAAGCAGCCAAAGCGGCTGGTACCGTAAATATATATTATTTATATTTCAAGATGCACAATTAAATATATAAAATGGAAGATATGTATCGGCGTTGTATTGATTTGCCAAAGTATGTACTTAGTGCTATTATCTGCGGTCAAACCGGATGTGGTAAAACGGAATTTCTCCTTGACCTACTTGAGCTTTCACAACAACAAGGTGGATATGCTGGCGTATTAGGTAATATACTAGTAGTTATATTTTGTCCAACTGTAGCATGGAACAAGGCTTGGACAGGTAATGTACGACACCCGATCGATAAATAAATAAAGATTGTTAATTCAGTTAGTACTAATGGTGAACAGATGTTGCAGGAACTGCTAAAAATATATTTTAATAAATATACCGGAAGTCCTACATTACATATCATTGATGGCTGTTCAGCTACAAAGCAAATAACTAAGAAAAAAGATATGCTGTCACAGCTCCCATTCTCTGGGCGATATGCAGAGCAAAACGTTTGGGATATATCACAGAGATATAATTTATACGAAAGATAGAGATAGTTTTGAGGACAGTTTGAGAGATAATGATGTTATTCCAACACAGGAAGAAAAAAACAAAATAAGAAAAAAGTTATGGAAAACAAAACATTCTAAATTGCTTATTAGAACTGATCAACCTACTGGGTATAAATTCCTTAAGTAAGATTGCTTAGTATTACTTAGTATTGCTCATCCTGCTTGTTTTAGATTGTTTTAGCTTCTTTTAGCTTAGCTTTTCTGAGTAATTCATAGCTAAAATTGTTGAGAACTCATTAGCAAATAAGTAATTCTGAGTAATTCTAAGCTAAATTTTAACTTAAATAGTAATAATATAAAGAATGTTTGTTATACTGATATTTATAAAAGTATTGATTATTATACTTGGCTGTGTTTGGGTTTATTTTACAATACTGATAATGAAGTCAGTATAGGCCACATAATACAACGGTTATCTTCGATTATTTCAGGGGGGAAATATGTTCAGTATTTGGGTAAAGATATAAGTATTTCGTAGCTAGACGATATGCCGAATGAACAAGTTCTCAACAGATATAAAGCTAGGCTATGTGCTTCAATGACAAAAACACTTGGGAATACTATATATGATAGCTGGTAAAGCTATACATATACCTGAAGAAAATCAAAGCAAGCTAGTATGTGCCTTGGAGGATGACCCGTTTGTTAAACACGCTCTAACAACGACTTGCTGCGAGTTATACTTTATGTTCAGTGCATTTCTGGCACCAATTACTACAATGATTACAACAATTAAATATTGTTAATTTAAAGATATAAAATATATAAATTTAAACAATGTAAAACATCAACAGATACCTGAAGAAGAAGCGCCAAATGAGGATGAGATTAAACAAGTAACAACGAATACAAAACGGGTGGAAGCTGGCAAAAAGGGGACAGCTGTGCGTAAAGCCAAACAACAAAGTATAATAAAAATATTACATAAGAAAAAAGAAGATATAACACCGGACGATGAACCCGTCAGAGTCATTGCCCATAAAACAAAATCAAATTTGTCATATTTATTGACTGGAATAGGTTTAACTGCTGGTGCTTTTCTTGGGTGGATGTTATTTTGGCAATCACCTGCAGTTAATGATAAAAAACCTAAAATGCATACAGTTAATGCAGTTAATCCACACTATATGGAATAAATTGAACATTTAATTATTATATAAAAAAAAAACAATGACAACGATCAATATCGACGGTAAAATAATTGGAAATCTTGTTTACCACGCTGCTGTTTTTACAGCTTTGGAGATGGGATATGCAAAAATAACAAATAAAATTATGAAACAAGCTGTGCCAAAACTACAGCTTGACGGTTATAATATGGTAATGCATGTGTTGGACACTTATCTTGTTAGATATATGCTTGCTAAACAAGGTATAATTCAAGATAACATTATGAAGTAATAACATTGTTATATACAAAAATGGCGTCAATAGCTATGATGGTTGGTTGTGCATTGGTTAATGCATTAGCGTTTACCGGGAGTAATTTCTTATTTAGTTCACTGGGTAGTAATTCGGCAAATAAAGAACGTAAAAGACATGACGAGGCCGTAGAGCAATTGCAAAAAGCACAGGCTCAATGGGCAGAAAAAAGAACGGAAAGATTAGACTGGATTAATAACGAAATCAGAAAACAAAATCATGTTGCGCAAACGTTTGAAGATGTGGATGATGCTATTAGAGAGTATAATGCTGTAACTGCTCCAGTTGCAGGCGCACAACGATTACAATCGGTTAAGAAAGAGCCAACTTGAAGCGATTATTGTACACCTTCACAAAGTAAAAAAGATAGAGAAATTATGTTTCTTGCTGGCGGGATGACGATTTTCACTTGGTGTTGAAAGGTCGGGAACCCCCTATTTTGTAAAAAGATACGCTTTTTGTAAGGTGTTCCATTCAATCCGGCATGCCCGAAAACATATAAAATGATATATTATAAGTCGATATGGTGGTGTCTCGTAGAGACGATTCTAATGAGCAATATTGCCCTGGAATGTGCATTCATCAATAAATACAATGTAAAATATGATTAAAATAAAAATAAATAGTGAATTTTAATCAGTAGAAAGTGTACATTTTCTTAAATATTAGATATAAAGGGAGACTACCCATTGCATTTTTAATGACATCCTGTTTATCTAGTTATCTTTCATTATACGTGTAGCCAATTTTGCGCGGGAGACTTATCACTGGAGAGAACTTATATGCGCGGGTTGTGGGGCTCCCTATGGGAGTTCCCTATGGGGGTTCGCCGCTTTAATGCAGACAACTATATAAACTTGTTGGTTTTCGTATAAATACTCACATCTCACAATGTGCGCTGGACAGCTGGTGTCTATTTCCACCTGGGTCTATGCAAGATAGTGCTTCGCAGCTTGTGGGCTTTGCTTGGAACCACGCTACCAGGAACATTAGACCATGTTTTCCTATCAACATAATATGTTGGTTAACTGTAGATAATATATTTATGATATTGTGAGATAGGATATATACAGGTAAATGCGCTGGGCCTGTTATCTCGTGGTATGTATTTTCCTTTGACCTCCCGCGTTCCGATTTTCCTGGACCGGATCTCCTCCACAGCTTCTTTGGATAGATCCCGGCCGCGTATGATTATCCTCTCTTGTGCTGCGATGGCAGAGTGGGGTGGTATTTCTTAATATATTTGTATCAGTCTTCTGAACATGTAATGAACTCATGGGTGACCTGAAACAAGACTGTAAAAACTATTTTGTTATTGAAAACATAAATATACCATTCATATTTCCCGCTGATGCGCTCGAACTTAGTAACCACGTGCTTTGCTATGACTTACACTACTTTATCGACTACGGCACCTATAGTGCAAATATAATTGACAAAATGGTGGCCATTTGAATTCAACATGACGGCAAAGATGGTGATGGAAACATAGTATCAATTTGTTTGTTTATGCTTTATTGCGTCCTGGCTCGAATATTAAAGGTACATGCCCACTCAGTAGGCACAACATGTTCTTTATAGGAATTAAATAAGTATATACTTGTGTCACTATTCCACCAGTTCTAAAAAATACGAGTACCCGATATACAGATACATGTATAATCATTTAGTAATATTTATTTTACTGATAGTGACTCGCGGTGGTATCAGGTTGTTTTCATATGCATATGAGGCATGATATTTTTTAATTATGTATAATAAATAAATGTGTCACCTGAAAAAAGTAAATATTTTGGACAGATTTTAAAGTATGAGCATTGCACACCAAACAATAAATACAGATAATATACACTTAACCACTTTTATAATTGGTCAGAATACAAAGTGCCGTGAGTTCTGTGTTATGGTAAGTATCAGTACAAACCTTAGCACAGTATCATTTTATGACGGTATCAACTTGTCATATCCAGAATTTAATCAAAACCAATCATGCGTTACGAGTAGCACAACATCAATTTATTTGCATGTGCAAACGATGTGTCGTATTTATTGTCTCTAATCCCATATTTATATGACGCAATACACTTTACAAGACATAAAAACATAAAAGATAAATGGCATTGATGAAGGTAGGGGAAAGGGCGCGTGCCGTGGGCATGCTGACTGACTGAGCTACGTTCAGACATATATGTAGAAAAGTCGTTAAGGGAACAACATCTCACTTTCAATCAGGTTTAAACTCTTTAAATTCAACCCAAGATCCGTTAGTAACTTTAATATCCCCGTCAATGTAACTCATATACACCCCGTTTTTTTGCACACAAAGACACCGTTAATTTTGGTTCAATGAAATATAAATGGTGCCCGCTATCGTCAGAACATTGTACAGCAGAAGATTGTGCCACATGTCGCCGCTCACCGGGGTATGAGTGTTGTACAAGATAACGCCCCGTATCACATGTCGCCGCGCACCAGGGTATGAATATTGTACAAGATAACACACCCTGTCACATCGCCCGAGACACCATCAACATGTTCAACGACAACCACATTCGCCTGCTACCATGGCCCGCACAATCGCCAGATTTTAACCCGATAGAACATGTCTGCCACTTGTTAAACACACGACTAACACTAAGACTGTGATCAGAGCCTATAAATCTTCAAGCCCTCATTGTTAGCCTGCTTCGGTGGGAAAATCTGACGTGTTACTAATAGGTTTTAAACATCATTTACATGAGTTGTGTGATTTTTCGACTTTAACTCTTAATGCTAAGGTAACCCACATGCCATTCACATGCATTTTCGGCTGTGCATTGTATAATTGCTATGAATACATGTGACTACCATACATTTAATCTGCATTATTTATTTACACTGAAAAACAAAAAGAATATGTTGTCTGACCGATTATAAAAGTGGCTAAGTATATAGTAATGTCCGTTAACATTTTAAAGAAATACGGTTATCGCCCCTGATATCAGTTGCGTCCTATATCAAATGTATAATAATGCCAATCAATACGTGGAAGTAATGGAGATTGCATGTTTATTTTGCAAGAAAATGTCGTATCTACAGAATATACAAAACTATCTGTCTCCCTATAGTATAACCTACTGAGTGGGCATGTACCTTTAGCTGTTAATTTATAGGCCCTGTTGCGTGTCAGAATAAAAATAAACGCAACTTTCAAGACTATAGTAAATATTTAAGTAATGCATATTGTTTCATTTTCTGCCACTGACTATTCAGGACTGTTGCTAGCCAGTGTTTCTGATGGTTTTTACTTAGGTGTAAGGTTATCCATTCAACCACTACATACAGATGACTATCTTAGACCAGGAAGTCGATATGTGTATTCGTACTCGTAACCCTAACACATGATTGTGAGCAAAGTTAGAATAAACATATTTTACTGAATAACAATTTACATAATTTAATATAGATACGCAGTGTGACTAGGATTGGAACGAAAGACAACTATCTAACATAGTGCCTCGGGTATGGCGTTAATTCGGGAGTGCCTACTGATAAGCTCTATTTTGGCTCAGGTTGATAAACATTGATACGATGACATATTTTCGGGAGTCTTAAAATACGCACCTTGATAATATGAAAACAAATGCAGAAACCGATTCAAAAATACCAAATAGTTTAAGGTTATAAGTAGCTCAAATATTCGTTTGTTGTATTAAATGTAAGGCATAATAGGAGATGCATGATTGTTTTTAATTTATTTATTAAAATTTAATTTCAGGTTGGGTGCATCACTTCTGTCAGTACAAAAACCTTAATTTATACGATACACTACAATACAATAACTGTATTATTTTATGTAGGCCACCGGCCCATAATACAATAAACATGTATTAAGACAGTGAATTAAATTGTACATAACTTTCAGATGAAACATTGCGATCAAGTGGTTTGTCGGACAATGAACAATGTATGCATGTAATATAGCCATATCTATACCCAGTGCATATATATATATATAGCATGTCTATATCCAGTGACGTACTCAGCCATTATGGAGGCGATTCAGCTGAGGTAGACAATAGTGCTAAATATCACAATACGCATCCGTCGTGGCATGGCCAGAAAACGAGGAGATATATAGATATATCTAACTGCCAATCAATAAGGTTCGTCCTGACAAACGTGAGTTCCAAATGTGGTTTAAGTTGCGACAAGCATACCTATTATTGTTATTGCATGGACAAGGTTATTGAAGGTGAACATTATAAAATCGTTATCGAGGGCAGGTAACTAATCTGAAAATTTGGAAAATACGGATCAATACCGATTTTATTATTTGCCATGATAAACGTGTATACCGAATTTAGTTCATGTGTGTCAAGTAGTACATTGCACTGAACAAGATACGACATGCGAAAAATAAAAATTCAAAATTTCTGTAATGTATCCTAGTTAAGTGGAGTTATACATGTTTATAGTTTATTGCTGTAGACCTAAGTATTTGTACATGTATGTAAACAGTTAAGCACACAAGTTTTCAAAAATACACTTCAAAAGTTAAATGTACATCCGCTGAATGAAATTCCAGCTTTGTTTGAATTGGTAATGTCCGTGAGAAATGAGGATCTGTCCTTTTTATCCGGGCATGACACAGCAACACCTTCTTCACAATGTTCGGGGACTGACACACCTGCCGTCGGAATATTCTCCTTCGTAGTATGTTTTTCCACAGTTTTGTCAGACTTTGTAGTGTTCGGGTCCACAGGATTTAGTACACTAGAAACTCGCTGCCTAGTACTGTCATTGGCACGTTTGTACTTACGAACACCACTCGTGGAACGATGACCAGTACGGTCCATAATATCCTGTTCGTCTACTCCCGTATTGTAGAGCGCAGTGGCACAAGTACGTTTACCGCTGTGATTCGTGATATTCCCCTTAATTTCTCCTAATTTGGCAATTTGACTCATACATTTGTCAAGTTTATTTATTCCGACTGGTTGCTGAGAGTATCTAGGTTTGTATTCCCGATTGGTACCGGCGGATTGAGCCAGTGCTCGTCTATAAAAACAGCCATCATTGCCCATGGCATCAAGGTACGTCTGATAATCCTGAAATATTTTGTTTATCATCAGTGCTATGGTAATGCCTGGTAAATTTTCGGGTTACACAGTGATAAATCGGATCCGCCTGACGGGTTTGTGTGCTGACTCCCTTTTGAAGGAGATCTTTCATTTTTCTGTCAACATTTTTAAGAAAAAAGGCAAATTCAGAGTCTTTGTTATCCAAAAAGTTAATATTGTTCACGCCACAGTCACGAATACGTCTCAAGAGAGCGCACAAAACTATATATATTGTTTTCCCTCTATATTCTTCTCCGTTCTGGTTGCACACTTCCATTACGAAACGTGTAAGCCAATAGGTCATTGTCGGATTGTCCATGACATGAAGTTCTGAAATATTGTCTTTAATTCTCGATTTCCTCCAGCTTTCAAAAATGTTAAATCCCCATTTCGTGCTTTTCACAGTGTTCTTGCTCATTTTCGGGTCTATAAAATGTCGTCGTCGGTAACGGGTGACGAAAAACGCACAGGTGCTTTATTGTCAACTCAATCGTCCACTTGCGCGAATCCGGAAGCCTGTGATTTCACCTAGAAGCCAACTAAAATATCACAGATAAGCAACATATTTTGAATTAATAACTAAGGTAATTCCGCTCATCGACTTGGTGAAATAGTAAATTTTGCACACACACAAAATGAAATTGCAGACTTTTGCTGAACGAGACTACATTATTTATATCCTATAAAAGTCTGTAATTTCAGGTTTTCGTCGAAAATTGAATAGTTCTCCAATTCGATCAGCGGAACTTCCCTAAGTTAATTGATTATTGGTTTAATTTATTTCCAAACACATCGAAAGTTCTTTAGAATTGTAGTCAATAAAAAATAGTAAAAAAGAACATTAATTTTCTGAAGAACTTCCGATATTTAAGTCAAAATGCATTGCTTATCTGCATCATTGTTCCATTCGAAAAAATCACCAATGTCGAATGACACATCTCCTTGTAGTAATCCGTAAGTGTGCATTGCTTGCGATACTCCCATGTCAGCAAAGCCGAATTTGTCCATGTTATCCACTGCCTGGGAAAGAACGATGTTTTCGACACTGTTATCTAACGATGTAAGTTCCAAATATTCATTTTCCAACCCTATCGCTATTTGCGATAAAATATCGTCGTCCGATTCCATTGTAGTTCACATATAACAAACACAGCCTACAACTTTGTTCCATGAAGTGAAATGACCGAATGATGTCAACAGGAAATGTGCCAGACAACGCGTATATGGCGATAGCAACGGCCTTCACGACGTAAACATGGCAGGTGAAGGGGCTCCCCCCCACCCCCACACCTGACACTACAATTCTGATTGGACCGTGTCAATTCCGTGGCAGGTCTCGAGCGATCGAAAAGGCTCCTGTCATTAATGAGCAGCGCCCACATAGAATTGCGCATGTGCCAATTTTCCATATTTGGCAAAGGATACAAATCAGTTAGATCATAAAATTTCACGTGCATTTCATTTAAACTTGGCCTTACGGCGTCGTTTAAATCAAATACACTTGCAATTTTATGATCTAACTATTACTTGTATACTGGTTACATCTCGACGGGTGTATATTGTGACCTTCGACACATTTGATCCTATCCATTACCCCTACAGCCACCGTATTTCTGCAATATCGTTGTAATACACCATGCAAACTGCTGTATATTGATGACCCTCATGCGACATTGACCTGCCACATATTCTATACCCGCACCACCAGACATGTTTTTGTTCTCTCACAAGTATTGTCATTGTTTCAGGCGGTATTCTCGTGTATGATCAACGTGCGGGTGGATGGACAATTTATTACGCAAACTATAACTACATACGCCGGCCAGACGGCGACCATTGTATGTCCAGTACAAGGAGATTACATATATCCTTCATGGAGAGGACCGCCAAATTACATCGAATATAACATTGTAGACTATCCGGATATAAGCTCTCGCCTAACCAACGCCGACCGGTTGTGTTTTGCCGCCAACCAGCAAGACCTCGTCATCACAAATGTCACCACATCGGACGCCGGCGCGTACAAATGTAGAATGGACATTAGTGGGAGTATCCTAGAAGGACGGCTTACATTAATTGTCAGAAGTAAGTACAGTTCTTCTGTATAAGTATACGCTATTTCTGACTGGTATTCTACACGTATCCAATTACCAACAGGGCCGTACATCAGGTTAAACTTATATAACCCAATTATCACATAACTTTATAAATGCTTTTTTGAGGATGGGTCGGTATATGATGGTCTTCTACAGTTAATAATGATATACACTGTTCACCATTTAGTCCATGGATCTATGCATTTACAGTTTACATTTTCTGACATATACTTGTTAACGCTTGACCCTTAGACTGTGGAAATATGTGAAATGAAGCTTGTCGTCTGCTATTGTTATATACTTTATGCCATCTGCTTTAAAACAAATGATTTGACATCACTTTAGCATCATATCCATTGGAAATGATTCGAATGTGCAATTCAATCATATATTTTTCTCAGACAATTAGTAAATATAAAATAAACAGCAGACAAAAAACATAATTTCAGCAGTGTAAGGGTTCATACATGTTGGGATACATATAATAGTTGCATGCCTGTGCTATTTGACTGATACATATGGTTTACTGCTTGTACAATCATTTTGAATGTATTATGACTATGACGTCACTAGGTCATTTCCATTGCTGAGAACGTTGTGAAACAGTTGAAAAGCCGTACCATATATATTAGTATACCCCTGGAATATACAGTATGTCGAGTGGTATGTAGTTTGATTCATTCCGTCCGTCGGTACGACCTTCTATGCGTCTGTGCGGCCAGGTGTATCCATGAGCCTCTCCTCATTTACTCTAGTTTTCATTGAAACAGTGAACATTATATATATCCGAGAAGCCAAGGCCAACAAAATAACTTTTCATTCTGACCTCAGACGGAAAATGTTTGACGCTTCTATTTACAAGAGGATCAGGGTTAGGGTTTTTGACCTGTGTGTCAATGTGGCAACTGGTGCAAAAGGTCTCAAATTCAAGATGGAGTCCAAGATGGCCGCCGTTATTTGTAACCAGTATGAATAAATACAAATGTAATTAAATTTAAATTTCTCTTGTACATGTTGTCCAGGCATTAATGTATTTATGTTCAACACATACCGAGCTACAATAACGGAAGAGAAAATAATGTCGTAGAATGAAATGTCAAATTCAAGGTCAAAGTTCAAATAATCGTAACAGTCACCATTGTAGCCGATAAACACTCCATGTGTGAACGCTTAATTCACTGAAACTAGGACGAATACACAGACAAATATCGTATGTGGACTTCAGCTAAATGTACAAACGGTTTAATGTCATGATTTATGTTACCATGGAAGCAAACCATGTTTTATCTAGTATATATAGAATGGCCATCAATTTAACACTTTCCACTTTGATATGTTCGTTCATGAGTCGGGTGAATTATTATCCCTCATATCAAAGATTTCAATCATTGTTTTTACATCAAACGTCATGTTTTCTTTGCTGGATTATGTCAGAGTGTAGCTGTCATTTATTTCAAGATGGCCCCAATACATGCACTATTGACTAACGAGTCAAACACGACTATTATTGAACATATATGATCGCGATTGATATATTCATACAATTCAAAATTGCCGCCAAAATGTTGATCCTTTTTGTTCTAGGGAATGCATTGAACCATGTGATTCATATGTAGCGTATTCACTAGTTATAGCCATTAAATTCATGAATAACATACACTAATGTTAGACGCTACTTGTTGTATGGAGCTAGTCATCTTACTTTATGAAAGTATCGACAAGAATGAACAGCTTTGCCCTAATTCAGGTGTGGACAATTGTTGTTAACGAACAGGGTGCATCCATTTTCTCGTTATATTTGTGACGGATCCTACATTCAATTTGGAGATTGGGCATTAAGCTGATGGCATTTCGAATGTTTCTGTCTACGCAGATCGTTAAACTCTAATATCAAATATAAATGTGGTGACTTCTAGATACATGTATATGTAAGTTTCAGATATAAATAAAAGTGGCATATTTTAAAAGCTTACATGAATGCAATACGTATGTATATTGATTTTATTGGCTATACGTACGTACATACATGTGAACAAAAATATAGTAGGAGGATTCTTACGTAGGAGACAACATATCTCAAAGTCACTGTCTGAGTGTCAACTGTTATGCAAATTTCTACACATGTACAGGCTAGACGCTACAAACATTAGTTGATGACTGTATTGTGTCATATGTTCGGGAATAGGATTTTACTTGCACCTAGGTTACCAGGTTTCTTTCAACAATAATATATACAGCGTTTTATTTTATGTATTCTTTACAATATATTGAGTGATAAAACATTCTGATGATATTTACTAAATTAATTCAAAGTATTTCCGTTTCTGTGTGATAACACATACCCTTAATGACATTAGCTGTTGATAGGCCGTTAAACACCAATAAACAAACAAACACACATAAATTCAGATGTATTCCAGATTATCTGATCTCTATTAGCAAGTAATTGAGATAGGAATTATTGAAAAAGTATGTATCTCTATATATTTACTGGCCTGTTGCATACATGGATAACTACGAGCGTAAACATGATTGGTGCAATTGACATGTTGAAGTAACTAATATGTTTAAAAGACATATACAGAGTACATTAAATGTACTCAAAATCAGAATATGTGTTACATAATGTGTTTGGTGGTCATGATAACATATCTGAACTTATCACGAACAATTACTGAAGAGAGGCATTAAAACGTGATTCTATATGTTGCATTATTTAGTAGACAAATGTTTCTGTCACGCCAGGGTGACACCAATATAGTTTACTAATGGGATGGAACACCAAGCACGTTGTGGACAGAGACAACAAGGTATATCGTTATAATGATGATGTATTTACAAATAATGATATGCACAGTACGGACAACATCCTCTGAATGAAGCCCCCAGATACAATCGCACAACCAACATTATGCATCATGTTCAAGATCCGATTTTACAGTTTCTGTTATACAACTCCGGTTTCCGCCATGATGACAGTGACGTTCTTATGACGTCGTAAAGTTATTTGGAACTAGAATATACATACTACTTGGGCGGATGGGGCCAATATCACATGGGTGGACGTCCTTCGAGATTCATATCGTCCTTGGACGGAATTGGATGTCACCGGAATAATGCCCCGCTCGATACGCCCTTGGTCCCCGCTGGTACACGGTGTAGTGTTGTGGACTCAAGAATAATATATGTGTTGCGTACTGGTTCTACGCGAATACACCATATGGAGGTGCCGTCGCTGGTTGCTGACTGGCTGGCTGAATGCCTGGCTGGCTTACTGGCTGTGACTACAAAACACCGACGGTGTTGTTACCAGAATGTAACGTGTTATAGTCTCAATAATAGTCACAGTAGTGCACATGAAATCATTATTATGGCAATACTAAACAACCTCGTAAATTACTGTCAAGCCATGGTGATACCGGGATAGTTTACTGAAGGGATGGAACACCAAGCACGTTGTGGACAGAGACAACAATGTATATTTGTACAATGATGATGTATTTACATATAATGAAATGCACAAAGAATGGATGGTAATGTCAGTACGGACAACGTTCCCTAGTTATAACCGCCAAAGGCACTCGCACAACAATGCACAGCTAGGTATAGTTCAACAGTATACGTAATCATGATCAGGATCAAGATCCGATGTTAGAGTTCCGTTAATTAACTCCGGCTTCCGCAATGATGGTAGTGACGTTATAATGACGTCGTAAAGTTACTTGTAACTATAAGATACAGACTACTTACTTCGGCGGTTGGGGCCAATAACACATAGGTGAACGTCCTTAGAGATTCATCATGTCATTGGACGGAATGACGTCACCGGAATGATGCCCCACTCGATACGCCCTTTGTCCACGCGGAGCAGAGTACCCGCTGGTACACGGTGTCGTATGTGGACTCCAGAATAAATAGGTGTTGCGTACTGGTTCTACGCATACACATAGTATGGACGTGCCGTCGCTGGTTGCTGACTGGCTGGCTAACTGCCTGGCTGGTGTACTGGCTGTGACTACAAAACACCAACGGTGTTGTTACCAGAATGTAACGTGTTATAGTCTCAATAATAGTCACAGTAGTGAAATCATTCTTATGATTGCATGGCAATACTAAACAACATCATATATTACAATGATGAAACATGATAAATTGCAATGTACACAAAGATATTTTCAAGCGACTATATATAGTGTACCCAACAATATATATCTTCACATCCGTACATGTGAATACAGACGTCATTCACAGTTATTTACCATTAGTAAACAAACATTTGATTGCGACAGGCCTTATCCTGATCAGACTGCCCGTGGCCAACTGCGCTAACTTAATAAAGAGCAACTGTGCCAAGTATTTACCTGTGCAGACTCACAGTATTACATTACTAATGATAAACACTGTACATTCTAGTCAGACTGTAGGATTCCACAGGCTGACCCAAAGCATCAGTGATTGAAATAAATTATACTTCACATCATGTCCTTATTGCAGCTTACTGACGTATAAATCATTGCATTTAGTGCAGAACTGTCTGATCTGGTCTATCCTGGTCGCAATAGCATTTACAATATTTACAATACACTGTGAACGTATATGACTTAATAAAATGAATGTACAGACGACTGGGTTAGTTTAAACAATATTTTATTTCATATATAGCAGGTTACATATATACAAGACAAGTGATAAAAGGATTAGAAAACAAGCTTCGTAAAAGCTTATGTGAATTCTTCTCCTTGACAGTTGATGGGCCTCCGGCTGAGATAAGAGACCTTACGACAATTGCGTTAATTGACAATACTTGGAGATATATTTTGTTTATTGTACCTCACACAGTACGATTTGCATGTACTCGCCTTGCTGGTGTGATTATTGCTACAACATTAGCTGAAAACGAACAGTGTACGCCCTGAGCAGACCGCTCGGATGAGCGGGCTGACATGGGTCCACGCTGGTCGCGTATGTCGTAAGGGCCTTGTTCTCAGCAGGGTGCCCATATTACACAATAGTTATTGAACAGTGGCAGGAAATAGTTTAATATTGTTTATCTTATATCACTGAAAATGAAAAATGGAGCATACACGTGATAAATATGGTTCTATAATACCAACACTAAATATTATCAAATCACCAATAGGCCAACACCCGCGCTCGCTGCGACCGCAGTCAATCTATCAGAGGCAACAGCCTGTCTTTGGTTGAAGATCCAATTACCTTACAAGTCGCGCAACAGAGTGTCTGGTTGTATACAAGTCTTTGATATATATGTGACAATTGGACCACTATACTTGATTGTTTTTGATTGTCTGGTTTGAAATCGAGTTGAAAACAAGCCATTATTATGAATACGCCTATCTGTTAGTATATTTAGTTAGGAATTTAATTACTTTAGTCTGGCCTAAAAGCATTTTGTAGACATTATATATTTGTGCACTTGCAAAAATACGGTGGTATTCTGTTCAAATGATAATCGTTCGTTACCATAAAGAAGATTGTTAGCTATCGGTGGATACGGAATGTCTGTTAAGTGAAGATGTCTTTGACGTTGATAGTTTTCGCAATATAGTAGAAAATGATTGATTGTTTCTACCGAACCACAAGTACAATTTGGAGAATCAACTATAGATCTACGATGAAGGTCATAATTCAAGGAACTGCATGACAAACGAAGACGGGCGTGAAGTACTTGTCCTTGTCTGGAGCATATATTGTATAAGATGGGTGATTTTGTAACATTTTTATCTATAATTGCCTTAAAGGACGGTACTGATTGCGCATTTTTTTCCTGTTCTGACAATTTATTCCATTCACGAATAGTGTGGGGTAGATATGAATTCGAGTACAATTGTGTACGACAATGTACTAATGGTATATTGTAGCGTTTCTAAGGGTATACCGTGCTTGTATCTGTTCAGGAATCAGGTCGCTAAGATATTGTGGGGATAGTTTATTTACCATTTTGTAAAATAGTATAAGTTTGTGTTTATTTCGTCTGTTTTCCAAGGATTCCCACCTTACAAAGTTTAGTAGCTCCACACACTATGCGCGCAGCTTCTATCTGTACTGCTTCGATCTGGTGTTTTAATTCGTCTGTGCAATTACTCCATACAACATCACCATACTCCAAAAGAGGTCGAACAAAACAAAAATACATGCGTTCAAGAGCTAACCTTTTTAGGGTGAATTTCAGAGATCGTAATATGCCTATTCTTGGCCATGCTTTATTTAGATATGATGAGATATGCGGATACCATTTTCCGTTTTCTGATATAATTATTCCTAGATGTTTATGTTCATTAACAGTTGTTATAGGACGAGTGTCCATTTTAAGTACTGGATGCTGTGGTTTATTATGTTTTCTTGAATAAATCATTGACTGTCTGTCTGGATGGGTTGAATGTCACTAGCCATGTTTTTGACCATTGATTTATAGTTTCTAGGTCGTTATTTAATGCAGCTGCTGCTGCTGATATTGTGTCGTCGACTATTATGTACAAGCTTGTGTCGTCTGCAAATAATCTAATGTTGGAGTTTAATTTCTTGGACTATGTCATTTATGTATATTAAAAACAATAAAGGTCCTAAAATAGATCCATGTGTAACGCCTGCATTGATAGTACACCAATTAGACGCGGAGTTACTATATACTACACGTTGTTTTCTAGAGGACAGATACGACTTAAGCCATTCGAGCAAAGAACCAGAGATTCCGATGTTTGATAGTTTGTAAAGAAGGCCTCGATGCCAGACTCTGTCAAACGCCTTTGATATGTCGCAAAAAAAACAGCACGAACCTCTTTTCCTTCATCCATTGCTTTGCAAATATTGTTATAGATGTAAGTAAGTTGATTTACAGTTGAATCACCTTTGATAAAACCCGATTGGTATGATGTTAGTTTATTGTTTGAGGCCACAAAATTGTACAAATATTTATGAACACATCGTTCCATTAGCTTACCAATGCAGCTAAGCAGGGAAATCGGTCTGTAGTTCTGTGGACTTGAAGGATCTGCCTTTTTAAAAATCGGTATTACATTCGCCTGTTTCCATGGAGAGGGGAAGTATGAATTACTTAGTAATGTATTGAAATATGTAGAAAGTGGTACTGAAAGTTCACGAGAGTCCTCACGAAGTAATCTGGGACTTATTAAATCAGGACCACTGGCTTTTGATGGATTGACTAATGATATAGCATTGATTACATCTGTAGGAGAGATTGTGATTGTTGTCATATTGCGTAGATTCGATTGTGTGGGAGGTGGCAGTGGAGTAGAACTGTCATCAATGGTGGACTGTTTTGAGAAGAAGGAATTAAGTAATTCCGTTGTTTCTTTGTCTGTTTGTGCTTCTATTCCGCCATCAAGCAATGTAGGAATTGTCGTGGAGGTTTGTTTAGCCTTCAATTGTTTTGCAAGTTTAAACCATGTTTTTACTGAAGTTTCGGAATCATTAACCTTCTCTATTAGTTTATTTTCATAATCCGATTTACATTTTCTTATGAGTTTCGTAACCTCGTTTCTTATTTTTCGGAACATAGACCAGGCTAGTTCTGTATTCACATTTTTAGCTCGTTTATGGATTTTATTTCTTTTCCTTATTAATTTTCTTATACTATTATTAAACCATGGGATATCATTCGGTCGTATAGTGACTATTTTGTTGGGAATTGTTTCAGTAGCTATCTCTATTATTGTAGTTGCGATTGTTTCGGCTGTGATATCTAAATTTCCTGAATTAAGAATTTCGTTCCAATCGACAGAGTTTAATTTTGTTCTGTAATTGTCATAATTTCCTCGATCGTAGAGCCAGACTTTCCATTTATATGTTGTGACTTTCGCCGTCTTTATCTTTAATACTGCAACTATAAGACAGTGGTATCTTATAAGATCAGGGATGAAGGGATCGGCAACAAAGCTGGTAAGTATATGTCTGGCGTCTTTAGTAATTATTAGGTCTATGAGAGAGCTTGAATTTTCAGTAAAGTTTGTTGGCGTAGTGATAAGCTGTTCCGCATTATATGATGTAATAAGCCTACTAATTCTATTTGAGTCAGAATTCTGTACATTTATATTAAAATCCCCTGCAATATTTACATTTTCGCATACTTGGTTGAAGGCGCGATCAATACTTTCTTCAAGCAATGCCCACAGATTATTATTTGAATCCGGTGGCCTATATATGCCTCCTATTAATAATTTTCTTTTGTTTACTAATAGTTCTAACCATAGCGATTCAATGCCAGGGACAGCTAGATCTGCCCGTGGTGTTGCACGCATGACCTCCCTTACATAGATTGCTACCCCACCACCTAACCTACCTATTCTGTCACAGCGAAATGGATCGGTAAAGTTAGGTATATGCAATACGTCATTGGATATTGTTGGTGAAAGCCAAGTTTCAGTAAAAATGAGTATGTCATAAGGTTGAGCTTCTATCTGCAGTATGTCTATTTTGGGTTTTAGACTCTGTATATTTAGGTGCATAATGCTCAGACCACTGTTGATAATATCCATGTAGGAATCTGTAGATTCGGAGCACGTTGATTCAGATTCAGAAACCGGACCTGGATTTGGATTGATATCAGACAATTAAGGATATACCATTGGACGGCGGCTGCCTCATGGCGGACGGAAGCTTCGCTATGCATCTCACTAAGGTACAGCATCATTCAGTATTACGTAAAGTGTAGCTTCCGTTCGCCATCGCGGATCAATGCGATAAACGCAGCGAGCGAGATGTGGTGCGATCCAACAAGGCATAAGGTGTTAGTTGGAACTTAAATATGTACATGTATGCTCATTTTCATAGGGTATAGATAACACAAAAAAAACAGGGGAAAAACATGTAAAAGTACATACACGTTTCGGGGATTCATATCGAAAGGATAGAGCGGACAATGCAACAGTTTAGAAGATTCAAAATCTACGATTAAACAAACAAGACACTGAAACGGAAGACACTAAAACAAACAAAACACTAAAACAGAAAACACGAAAACAGTCATCGTGTGACGGTGTCACATTACAATACAGTTCGAGAGCCTACCGTACATGCCATTATACATATGCCCTTGTCATATGTGTATTATCTTGGAGTTTAATGATAGATACGTAAGGTACACGTAGTTTGCGTTGTCCGGATAAGCCTTGTCTATGCCAGTCATCGATGACAAGCCATTACTTATATGATGCAACTGTGCCTGTGTGATCAGGGATCTGATCAATCAAAGATCAGGTAAGGCGCTACGCACTGTCGACTGCCGACTAGTACATGTATACTTGTGACTGGTCACTGAGACCGCACCTATGACAGAACAGCGATACTTATATATTCGATATAATATTTAAATGTATGTTTTAGATAGTCATTATTTTATATTTACTGAATATTAGGTAGCGTATACCCTGATCAGATTTTGATATTGCACAAACTTGTAATGCGTTGTAATAACCAAGTAAGGTCTCCTTTCTAATCTGACAGGTATACAGTCAAAACTTGCCCTTGCAACAGCCCTCGCTTTCTATGTATAGCTTACGTTATGTTAGCGTGCACGTGACTATGCAATGAGTTGATTATACGAATATGAATGGATTTTTCTAGCGACCTGGTGAGTTACTTACATTTAAGCATGCTGGGTTAGGAGTTTACATGTGTCCCCCATAGAGTAAATGAAAGTCGTCCAGAAAATTCACGTTACGATTGTGACATGTTAAAATTGGCAATATTCTCACGTATTGTACAGGGCGCAGAACTGATATTGGACTGAATCGTAATATAAAATGCATAGCTAATGTTAGTGAACATTTCAATCGAGTTCACCCTTCGTTTACAAATATAATAAATTGCTAATGCAATTAGTCGGAGTGACATGTAACAAAAACACATGAGAATAATATGCTATTACAATACTCACGGAATGCTCCCACATACCAGTCCTGTAATCGTTATCATTTACACGTAAGCGCGACGAATTAATGAATCAATACGATCTGATTAAGGGAGATAATCTACATCAGCGGATACATGCCATACGGCTTTTATTGACCAAGCATTTGGTCGAAACGGGTCCAAATAACTCAGGTAAATGAAACAGAGCAGTATTATCGAGGATACGATAACAATGCGGAGAATTGCCGGTCTTGGCAAGATTCAGACTTAAATGGCAGCATTAGAAAGTAACTAAAACATATGTACTCACCAATTCCCTGTGATAGCTTGCGATCCAATGTGTCACACGAATGTAATTGAGTGTCCGACTGATAGAATATGGTTTTAGATCACATATATATGCCCACCCTAGCGCACAACTTTCCTCATGTAGTCTGCCTGTCAATGTAAAAACTCTGTGCCAACATTTGGCTTACAATTTTGCGTAAGTGGACTAATGTTCTAACAGTCAGTCTAGCTCATGAGATATCTGGTTAATTAATCTGAAATACTTCAGTCATAAGTAGATATGACCTACTAGGTAATTAGGCTAGCATCCAAGTGTGCATAAACAGTGTAAATCACCCAGATATAACCAGTGCAAAATCCAATACTCGTGGTCCGTGCACGGTTTCGGATAAAGCGCTATTCACTCCAGCGGTGTATTCCACGGGAGCGATATTTCACACATGAATACCGATTCGATCGTCTGTACTAGAATATTCGATTATTTTGCTCTAGACTAGTATTGTGTGACCCGTGCTACAAATAATGGATGATAAAGAAAATAGTCGGCTACGATTCGTTACAATACTCCCCCCTAAATAAAAGTGTGAAACACTTAGCGGTAATCACGAGTTGTACCGACATTGTTTACTTATATACATATATACACATCCTACACAACTTTTACTTTTTGATCCCCAGGATCTCGGCTATGGTGTGCGGTATATGACTTAATTAGATCCTACTCAAACAATCTGTACCCACATTGTCTGAGCCCCTGATGGCTCTGATCATCATGCGATAAGGTTGCAACAACAGCGCCCATCTCATCAGCCTGGAGTTTGCAACAATTCTCTACAGCGGTGTATTCCACGGGAGCGATATTTCACACATGAATACCGATTCGATCGTCTGTACTAGAATATTCGATTATTGTGCTCTAGACTAGTATTGTGTGACCCGTGTTACAAATAATGGATGATAAATAAAATAGTCGGCTACGATTCGTGACAATTACAATGTACACAAAGATATTTTCACTCGTTGGAAGAAGGGGGCTGATGGAATTAATATGTCGGAGAATGCGATGTAAGACATTAATGAACATCCACTATATATAGTGTACCCAATGATATATATCTTCACAGCCGTACATGTGAATATAGACGTCATTCACAGTTATTTACCATTAGTAAACAAACATTTAATTGCGACTGGCCTTACCCTGATCAGACTGCCCGTGGCCAACTGCGCTAACTTAATAAAGAGCAACTGTGCCAAGTATTTTCCTATGCAGACTCACAGTATTACTAATGATAAACACTGTAGACTCTAATCAGACTGTAGGATTCCACAGGCTGACCCAAAGCATCAGTGATTGAAATACATTATACTTCACATCATGTCCTTATTGCAGCTTACTGACGTATAAATCCGTGCATTTAGAACATAATTGTCTGATCTGGTATATCCTGGTCGCAATAGCATTTACAATATTTACAATACATACGTACATGACTTAATAAAATGAATGTACAGACGACTGGGTTAGGAGTTTACATGTGTCCACCATAGAGCAAATGAAAGCCGTCCTGAAAATTCACGTTACAATTGTTACATTGGCAAAATTCTCATGTATTGTACAGGGCTCAGAACTGATATTGGACTGAATCGTAATATAAAATGCATAGCTAATTTTAGTAAACATTTCAATCGTGTTCGCCTTTCGTTTACAAATAGAATAAATTGCTACTGCAATTAGTCGGAGTGACATGCAAAAACACACATGAGAATAATATGCCATTACAATACTCACGGAATGCTCCCACATGCCAAAGCTGTTTACACGTATACACGAAGTATTAATGATTCAGTTCAATTTGATTAAGGGAGATAATCTACATCAGCGGATACATGCCATACGGCTTTCATAGACCAATCATTTGGTCGAAAGGGGTCCAAATAACTCAGCTAAATGAAATATTCTGTTTTCATACTTGATCTCGAATGCCACATCTACATACAGTTTACTCTCGTCTGTTAGAACCAATGCCAACTTGGCACACATGTCTAAACCTGTACAGTATGTAAATATATTGTACCCACTTTAGTTATCGAACTTAACTCTCGATTTGTTAATAATTGCGGCTCAGTATTATTTACCATAGTATGGACAATATGGCTAATTATTATTCTTTCTGGTGATGTTCATCCAAATCCAGGTCCCATAGATAGTGATAATTCATTTGAATATTCATTCAGTTCAACTTCTTCTCAATCATCGGCACTCTCGTTTAGTTCCAACATAATTCCACAATCAGATCTGTCTCACCATCTGTCATTCGTACACTGCAACGTTCAAAGTTTGTACCCAAAAATAGATTTATTAAGGGCTGAGCTTAAGGACTTTGACATAATAGCTATCACAGAGACGTGGCTTGGTGATGACAACAATACTGACAATATCCTTCTTAACAACTTTAAATCTCCCGAAAGGAAGGATCGTCACGCTGATAGGCATGGTGGCGTGGTCATATATATTAGAAACACATTATTTCATAAACGTAGACTCGATCTCGAACTCGCTAATATTGAATCTATCTGGGTTGAAATTGTGTCTAACAAAAAGCACTTCTTATTTGGCGTCTTTTATAGACCCCCAAGCGCTAACGTTATATATAACAATAGCATTGAGGACTCAATTCACATGGCCATTGATACCGGTTTCCGAGATATTATAATTGTTGGCGACTTTAACTATAATACCTTAAACGCCCAATCGAACAGAAAGGTAACATCTATTTGTACACAATTTGCTTTAACGCAGTGTATATCATCCATAACACACTTCACTGAACATTCGCAGTCCATTATCGACTTAATATTCGTATCCAATAAAGACTCTATAGTTATGAGCGGAGTAGGCGATCCATTTTTACCGCAAGAGACTCGGTTTCATTGTCCCATTTTCGGCCTTTTAAAATTCTCCAAGCCTAAGGTCAAGCCATTTAAACGTAAAATATGGAAATATGAGAACGGTGATTATGAGATGTTACGCAGGGATATCTCTAGAATAAACTGGGATGACTTAAAATCGCAAAACATTGATGAATATGCACATAATATTATTAATACAATTATTACACTTGCCGAGATTTATATTCCTAATAAAGATATAATCATTAGACAGTCCGATTTGCCTTGGATAACAACTAACATAAAGAGGATGATTAGAAAACGGAAACGGCTCTATCATAAGGCAAAACAAACTAATAATAACTCACACTGGTTAAAATTTCGTAAACTTCGGAATGACGTCATTTTAATGATAAGGGCATCCAAGAAAGAGTATCATGACGGGATAAGTAATAAATTAAAGTCAGGACAACTCTGTTCAAAAGATTGGTGGTCCGTATTGAAACATTTTATCAATGAAAATGAAAATAAAACAATTCCACCACTACAACATAACGGAACAATAATTGATGATAGTACAGAAAAGGCTAACATTTTAAATAACTATTTCCGTGACCAAACAGTTTTACCAGACCCCCCTTCACACCTACCTACTTTAACACCATATGCAGTGACCAATACTCTTGAATCTATCACTCTAAGTGAAATAGATATACATAATATATTATCTAACTTACCTCTAGGGAAAGCATCTGGCCCAGATGGTGTCAATAATCGCATCCTTAAAGAATTAAAATCTGAACTAGATGTCCCTTTAAAGGACCTTTTTAATAAATCTATACAATGTGGACACTTTCCAGACGAGTGGAAACAGGCCAACGTATTGTCCTATTTAAGGCTGGTGATCCCTCTCTCAGTTCGAATTATCGCCCCATATCCTTGCTCAATACTATTATTAAAGTTCTTGAAAGGGCAGTTTTTAAATATTTGTACAATCACTTCAAAGACAACAATATATTAACACCTTTACAGTCTGGATTTGTACCAGGTGATTCAACTGTAAACCAACTGACCTTCCTTTATAATGCATTCTGCCGTGCATTAGATGATGGAAAAGAAGTCCGGGTTGTATTTTGTGATATCAGCAAAGCATTTGACCGTGTCTGGCATACCGGTCTGCTTATGAAATTAACAGCGGCAGGTGTTACTAATAACGTTCATGACTGGTTCGCCAGCTACCTTAGTAATCGGAAACAAAGGGTTGTGCTGCCAGGAGTCTACTCTAACTGGAACCACATTAGAGCTGGTGTCCCACAAGGTTCTATCCTCGGACCATTGTTATTTCTCCTATACATAAATGATATTGTTATGGACATAAGCTCCAATATACGCCTCTTCGCTGATGACACCAGCTTATACCTTATTGTAGACACTCCCGAAACTGCTACTAGGACCATTAATTCCGATCTTAAAACTATTACCAATTGGTCTAATAAATGGCTTGTAACATTTAACCCTAAGAAGACAGAATCACTACTTATATCACGGAAACGTAACAGACCAGCACATTCCCCAATATTGATGAATAATGTTAATGTTTCAGAAGTTGAAAGCCACAAACACCTAGGTATATACTTTAACAATGAAGGAACATGGCATCAACATATAGAATATATAACAGGAAAGCATGGCGTAGAATATACATTATGAGAAAACTAAAATACATTCTAGATAGAAAATGTCTCGAAATAATTTACCTTTCCTTTATTAGACCTCTGTTAGAATATGCTGATATCGTATGGGATAATTGTACTCAATATGAGAAAGATGGATTGGAAACAATCCAAATTGAAGCTGCCCGTATAGCTACAGGTGCAACTCGGCTAATTTCAATAGATTCATTATATGCTGAAATCTGCTGGGAAACATTAGAAAATAGACGACATTCACATGAACTGTCGCTTTTTTACAAAATGAAAAACGGCATTTCACCTAATTACCTTGTAGATATCCTTCCGCCTCAAAACAGACACTACTCGTTACAATTTAAGAAATGCTGACAACCTACAGACCATACGATCCAGAACAACTCTCTTTTATAACTCATTTCTTCCCTCTTCAGTCCGAGACTGGAACTCTATGTCAGAAAACACACGGAATGCTCCTTCACTTAGTTGTTTTAAAACCAAAATTAAAAAAATCACAGACAAGGTTCCAAGTTATTATTACAGTGGTCAACGGCATATGCAAGTAATACATACACGACTCCGGACAAAATGCAGTGCTCTTAACTATGACCTTCATTGCAAAAATATTGTTGAATCACCAAATTGTATCTGTGGTCAAGTTGAAGATGCCACTCACTACTTTTTCTCCTGTCCAAGATATGCACTACATAGAAACCAACTAATAGATGTATACAAGCTTATTGTCAACCGACCCTCCATACTATACTCTATGGTAATATACAACTGGACGATCCTACTAACGAAACAATATTTACATCTGTAAGAATGTACATAGAGAATACAAGTCGCTTTCAAATGGTACGGTGGAACCTCTGTCAGCCGGACACCTTGTAAATGGCTGTGTGGTTAATTCTGGTGGGTTTTATTTTATTTTTATTTTTATTTTTATCTATCTCTCATGGTACAGTCTGTTCGTGATTGCAAGGCATGAAAGAGGTGTAGGAGTGATCATATGACTGATTTACAGTGGAACTTCCCTATGCCGGACGCCCTGGGGACATCCCAGGGTGTCCGGTTTGGAGGGGTCCCAATGTGTCTGCTTTTGAACATCATCACGACAACCAAGACTTAATGTGGGCGTGGTGGCTTGGTGTGCGAACATATTTTGTTTTCTCGAACTGCCGCAGTGGAATTATTTTTTTTTCTCTCTCTATTTTTGTTTTATAATAACGAACTAAAATAGTTGTCTTTTCTTTTTTTGTTAAAATTGTTTAATGCATGTATATTTACATATTGTCATCTATAATACATCTACCGGGTATCGCAGGAAGCAGAAACTATGAGCATAAAGCAAAAATAAAATCTCAATTTTATGCTAATGGCAGTATTAATTATGTTTGTTATGTCCTGGTTCTTGCAGCCTGTGATACCAAGTTACACGTCAGGGAGAGGATTTATATAAGCTTGCTTTCAATCCAATCCCATTTGTATAATTCTGTATTTACTATGATTGATGCATTACTTGTAAATAATATACAAATAAAATATGTTTAAACTAAATGAAATAGGGCAGTATTATCGAGGATACGATAACAATGCGGAGAATTGTCGGTCTTGGCAGGATTCAGACTTAAATGGCAGCATTAGAAAGTAAGTAATACACATATGTACTTACCAGTTCCCAGTGAAGGATTGCGACCCAATGTGTTCACAAGAATGTTTGAATGTCCGACTGCTAGAATAAGGTTGTGAAAGTATATATGTAACTCTAGCGCACAATTTTCCTACCATAGTCCGCCTGTCAATATAAAAACTCTGTGACAACATTTTGCTTACAATTTTTCGTAAGTGGACTAATGTTCTAACAGTCAGTCTAGCTCATGAGATATCTGGCGAATTAATCTGAAATAATTCACTGAAATATTCAGTCATAAGTAGATATGACCTACACGGTATTTAGGCTAGCATCCAAGTCTGCATAAACAGTGTAAATCACCCAGATATAACCGGTGCAAAATCAAATACTGGTGGTCCGTGCACGGTTTCGGATAAAGCGCTATTCTCTCCAGCCGGTGTATTCCACGGGAGCGATATTTCACACACGAAGACGTATTCGATAGTCGCTACTAGCTTATTCGATTAGTGTGCTCTAGACTAGTATTGTGTGACCCGGGTTACAAATAATGGATGATAAAGAAAATGGTCGGCTACAATTCGTGACTGTTTCATTCCACTATGAAAACTAACTTAATTATTAATTTCAACCCGCAGTAAAGTGATACAATATAATCTCCATCCACACACAAACGCACGCACGCAGGCACACACGTACGCAGGCACGCACGCAGGCACGCACGCAGGCACGCAGGCACGCACGCACGCAGGCACGCACGCACGCAGGCACGCACGCACGCACGCACGCACGCACGCACGCACGCACACACACACACACACAGTCATTGTAGTAAGGTATCTCACAATATAGTGTGTTATACACATTGCGGTACACAAACATTAATCTGCTGTTACTGTATACACTTAGCTGACTTCATGTCATCTGAAGTGATATACATTGATTGGCGCAATAGGTGTTATTATTTTGCTTCTTTTATGGGCAATGATAATGTCACATTGTATGTTAATAATCGTATATTTTACGAATTCAGTTAAAAATATAAACTGTTGAAGGAAATACTATCTGAAATTTATCGATACATGCAGAAAGTTTGTTTGAAACTAAGATATGTCCATTTCTTCTCTGATACATGCTGAGTATGCAATGATAAAGAATGATTGTAAAAGCTGAGAGATTTTTTATCTTTTGAAATTATTGTACGACACGTTTTATCATTAAACTGTCATAAACAACATGTACACATGCCACATTTGAATATTCTTTTATATTGTTCGTATTCAAGAGTACATGTTATATGACTCATCCGACGCAGTGTATATGTATTAATATGTAGTATGTGTTAATAGTGTGATGACAGTTAGAGAGTAGTGCAGGGCCTTGGGATATACACGTATCTGATAAACGGAAATATATGATGGTTCCAAATTTGACATTTGGTTTGCTTATGACATTTACAATTAAAGTACATCAACGTATGTACATTGGTTCAATGACTTTCCATACTCGGAAATATAAGAAATAAGATCGACTTTTGAAGTGTAAATATGTTTTGTCATGGTATGATGTGGCTACATATATATTTCCGGTTGGCCGCATCGCCCACACCGGTAATATAAGTATAGTAATATTAATAATAACATCGATGGTATTTACATTGCACAACGTGTTCTGAAATTGGTAGCCGAATGTGCCCGGTTTTCCTCTACTACAGGTCCGGACAGAGGCCGTATATAATATACCACCTAGACCACAGAGATAAGAACAGTAACACAGTCTCCAATGACTAGCATAAGTGAAGTTCATTCCACTTACAGCTGAAAATTCGTCTTCCTCAAGCCAACAAGGCCTTATACGAACTTAATAAAAATAACACAAATAAACAATGTCAGAAAAGATGAGTATACATTTAATATTTAGAATGCTCGCCGCTTGTAACAATGAGACATATGCAGGTGGGCTGTTCAACAACCTACTCATTCAAAGGTCACAGTTGAGTAAACTTTGCAACGATAGTATACATGTTTGGCAGGTGAATTATATTATAATTATAACAGCAAATGCGAACTTTACACCTGCCATTCGTGTTAATTATATAATATAAAATGTATTTAGATATATCACATATCATAATTACATAAACGCTGATTGTCTTATTTAATATGTTTTCTATCGGTGTTCGTTATATGTGTTTGCCGACTGCTCATCCAATTTTGTAATTGTCATGTTGGATACCAATTGACGCTGAGATGCATATATGGTATATATCGTACATGTATTCTGTCACAGGTTGACATTGGATATACTGGATATTTAACATTTTAATTTAATTCTTCTGATTGATACACTAATATTCAACAACCAAATGCGTATTGCTTAATAGAACAAGTGGAGCAAGTGAGTAGGGGATCGTGGATACACCCGGCCGCCACATGGACTGAAAAACAAAAACATAACGCAAATATTATATAAAGAATGTCAAGGTGTTACGGACGGACGGACGGAGGAACAGAGGAACTGACGAACGGACGGATGACCGGACAGAAAGGTGAAAACTATGTACCCCATGTCATACGTCGGAAGCCGCGGGTATACCTCTTTTCAATTTGACCTTGAGTATGACCATGAACTTTCAGCATGTGATTTGTTGTCCTCACTTGATGCGGCAGTTGTGGTTATAACAGACTAACAGACACAATTACATCAAACATCGAAATGCAACTAAATAATGTATATATACCTATTAGTCTGATTTTATATGTTGGACGTCATATTGAATGTAATACCTTTGGCTCCACTTTCCGGAATGACACCCATGTCAGAAATAATTGGCATGCACTAGTGTAGCATATATAATAAAAAGCTGGACGCAACTGTGTTCTTTCACAATACGGGTAATTACATTGGGTTTTGGTACTAATAATGTGATGACCTTTGACATTAAACATAACCTTGACATATGGCAAATGACTTGAACATTTATTTTGTATTGTTTTGTTTGTAATATCATTTCAATCGGCGTCTGATTTGCCCAGCATGGCATATATTTGATGAAAAGAAATGAATTACATCGTTTCTTACCAATTATCAAATAAACCGATGGCCATTTTGATTCCTATCATGGTTGAGAACTTATTTTATATTGGTTGACATTTATTATGATATAAAGAAATAGTATATTTTTAATGAAACACACGCGAACAAGTATATGTTTATGAGGTAATTATTTTACGATTTTTGAAAAATTGACCTTGAATATGACATTGACATTGGGTTTATTTCGTTATGTGATTTTGCAGTGGTCTTTATGGTAAATACATTATTGGCAAAAAAGGTCTAATTTAATTGTAAGCACTGTAAAAATAAAACATTTTTAGTTATCGGTCATATGCTCAAAATTGGTGGCCATCTTTGACGTGATCTTGAATTTCCGGCCTTTGGCACCACATCCCAAAATGACACCCGGGCCAAGATTATCCGTCATGCATGACTCTAAAACATAAAAGTGTCAAACTGTTTCCGTCCGATGTTGGAACCAAAATCTTTATTCAGCATGCTACGCGAGTTGGGATTCTCACATAATGCTCAACAATCAAAATGCATAAATAATATGTTAGTTACATGTAGAATGCCATTAACAGCGAATATTACGCAGATAATTTGCTAAAGTAAACAATAAATATCCTTTACACTAAGACTGGGTAATTAATGCTCAAATTTACACGTACTGGTGTCAGCAATTTGTATTTCTAGCACAATTTAAGCAAACTAGATGCATACATTGCATAGCGCCTAATGTAAACGGTAAATGTATGACTTTAATTGTAAATGTTGTAAAGCAATTTTGCAGATGGAAAGTGTTTTTTTACCATTTTACAGCAGTTTGACTGCATTGCATACAAATATTTTTTATCACGCTCGTTAGGGTTAGGGTTAGGTTAATTAGTTAATTTACGTTAACTTTGTTTAACTACCAAATATCTATACAACCCGATTGACCTGAAAATTCACATGCCTCTTTATCATCAACCATATTTTCATTCCATAGCCACACATACGGCCCCCATGCCCAAGGTCAAATTACTTTGAAATATGCGTTATATTTTTTTGCAAATATGCGTTAACGTTTTTTCAGTACTGAATATCTCCACAATCCTAATTCTGGTCGAATAGAAAGTTCATATTCAGGTAATTCTAATCTCGAAGTTCACCGGATTGAGCAAACTGTATCGACATATCCGAACTGTGAGTTAAAATTTCGCTAAATTCAGAGACCATTCTGGAAAAGAAAAACGAACAGAATATGCATATGCATGATACAGTTTCCGGTATATAACATTTTTTTTGCAACACATCACCACTACACATCAATGAATAATTGTTACATCTCAATGTCGAAGTTCGCCGTCTCTTCTGACGATGTTATTATTCAATCGTATCATGCAAGATACGCATTTCGTCCCCAAACCTCGTTGTACCTAGAATCGTCGGCCACAAATTCGGCCCAAATCAAATCATGTCAAGATTGCTTTTCGCGCCGCATTTCAGCCTCGCAATAACAGTAAGCCGATCCAGTTACCTACCAGCACCTCTTATTAGGCAGGGTCCTTCGCAAGATTTCTCTTTTGTTTCCACATTGTGAAACGTGATTTCATCGAACAGATTTTCGTATTTATATCTCTATTCAATAAGTTATGACAGGTCAATCAATTCGTGATTATTTATATAATCACATCGTTGATACATTTTCGAGCTTTGTTTCTACATTCACACAGCACATGGGCAATGTTTGGACACGAGGACACAGTTCAATAAATCACATTCGTACATATGTACGATCGATAATCCTCTTGCTAAATTTTGTTGGTTATCGCCTCGTAAATGTGGCCGAACTGTAATATGACTGTGGCATACATGTTAATTCGGTGTTAATAAATGTCAAATTCAATTGACTTGACTGCCACGCCATTTAATTTATTATGCCCCCGCCACCGAATTGCGTCCGTCCGTCCGTCGTCCGTCCGTCCGTCCGTCCGGGCCAACATCGGGGGTTTAAGAGCTTAGGGGTGTGGTTAGGAACAAAAGATTCCTTTGATTTATTCCGTAAGCTCCTAATTCTATTGAACTTTAGTAGCTATTCCTTTGATCTTTTAAAGAACAAATAGCTCATAACTCCCAAATGTTTGTCCGTCCGTCCGTCGTCCGTCCGTCCGACCGTCCGTCCGTCCGTCCGTCCGTCCGTCCGTCCGTCCGTCCGTCCGTCCGTCCGTCCGTCCGTCCGTCCGTCCCTCCCCGTCCCCGTCCGTCCGTCCGTCCGCCAACAATCACAACGTTAGGTTGCCGCGGTGTACTTTTATTACCTCATTTAACATTTCAAAACATACTTACGTACGATTATACGTACACAGTAAATAGCCATGACAATAGCAAAAGATACTTCGATAATTGTTTTGCATACCAAAATCCAAGATGACAGGTGCTCGTTCGGGTATTCCACGTAGTCGGCTAGATGTCCACCGATGTGTTCCCGAATCTCTCCCGCCTCGGAATTGGATACCACCTTGTTGTATAGTTTCGTTCTAGTTATTCGATCGTCTTGTGTATGTATCAACGTGCAGACATGCCCACCAACGCTATCGGTGTTGTTTAGAATAGTGGTTTCGTCTGTAGATGTCATCGCGGAAGAGAAATCTCCTGGCTCGCGGAAACCATGGTTGTTGCACGGATGGTGTACCAAACGCTGTCTGTCTAGTACCCTGGATAAATCTCTAGTGTAGTCTATGCAATATATGCCGTACCCGTTGTGGCGTAGATGTTTGTCGAACGCTTCCAACTCTCCATGTAGCTCATCGATGGGGGTTTCTGAAACCGCGATCTTTGCCACGAATGCCGCGAACGGGGGATCCGTGTGTATGCCTCTCCAGGGCTTTCTTGCTCGACACCCCGTGTCTTGCTCTTGTCTCGATATAGTGTTGCGAATACTGCTATTGCCACTATTGGGGTGCAAGCATACCGTGTGGACGATCGGAGTGTGTAAATATTTTCCTTTCCCTATGGTTTTCCGAGTTGCGACGGATAGGTTCGACACGATACACATTGCCGAGGCTTCCAGCCCAACCGTACATTGCGTGCGAGATCCGACAACGACACACTCATCTCTATGCAGATACCCGAATACGTACAGATCGTCTACGAACGTAGGCAGTCCTTCCAGAGGTTGGAGGTGGGTGCTACCGAGAGTCCACGGTGCCAATATCCGAAACGAGGTTGTTCTCAAGAAATTGAGTGTTCTGTTGAAATACTACCAGGATATACTTAGACATTAAATGATTCAATATAAGATGAATTTAGTTTGAAGTAAATATGATTGAAAACAACATTGTGTAGCTGGTGGTGTAAAGTGGCAAATATTATCGTCCGTGCTACATTGGAAAGTACATATTGTAATACTAATCTGGTTAACTAAGTGTTTAGCGGTATGACACTAGATAATTGTAGCATACCATATTGTCGTATGTTATGAAACAGATACGGTTCTATTTGAAATGTATGCATCTTGTATCCTTAGTAGATATTCATAACAATAGTATATTGCTTTTGTAAATCTACTATCCCTGTTAGCTACATATGCAATTGACTGGCTATGTGTTAAATACTAGTCGTACGGATTTCAGGATGTTTTTGGATTTGTATAAATATGTATGCTCGGTGAGCACGTAGAAACTATTTTCTGATATAATATAATACGAACTGATCTGAATAAATGAGCCTGTCCATGACATTTCCAACAGTGGGGTGGTAAGTGCTAAGCCATGGCGTAAACGCGGGATAAAGGTATATGGCGTGTAGTCAACGCAGCCGATACACACTTATGCGTATGGCAGTCACTTACAAAGATCACACACTGCGGTTTTTGATAATATACATGTTCAGAATGTGTTCGATTTGGAATAATAAATGTACCAGATAAGAAAACTTAGATCTGGAACCACAGCACTAACAATAAGTAACCAGTTAACCAAGCGTATATTGTTTTGTGCTTTCATTGTCGGATCAAGAAGGACAAAACATGTTTCTCGGCAGACGAATAACTGTTCACTATTGACCTTATAAATGGGCACCGTCTGGGAAAAGGGACCTTATGCCGTTTGTAGTAATTGTATAAGCTATACATTTTGATCATTCGTGTTGTAAGAATATAAGTAAGTCGTATACACGTGAGACAATGGCAATGATTTTACAGTAGGTCGACGTAGACCCTGATCAGAGTGCGCGAATGCGCATGCTAATCCGGTACTACACCGATTGAATGCGTCTCAATGCCCCTTTTCCCCAGCCGATGACCAATCTTCAAATAGTTGAACTAAAATAGTGTGTATAATGTCATGCGTATTATTTCTACAGTTTAAGCTATTGATGTTTTGACGAAGCATTTTTCGCTGCCCACTATTGTGAGGTGTTATTATTATGCATCCATTGTCAGTTTCTTATCATAAATTATAGTATTATGAACACGGAAATAGACAAGTCCGACATATAACGATAATCTGGTGGATCTATACTGGTTACATGTCACATACATGCAATTATCAAAACATCCCCGGTTGATTGACGAGTAATCCACGTTAACATTAACGGTCCATGAATATGCACTACTTAGTCTGCTAAGATTGTCGGACATCGAAATATATGTTTACAGATCAGAAGTGTAGTGAATCCTGAACGGAGTGCGCGCATGCGCATGCCGATCAAGATCCACACCACTAACAATAACCAGTTAAATAGGCATGTATCTTTTTTTTATTTCTTTCCCATCATATCACTATTGGCAAACAAACACCATTTAATCCTTTATACTGCGCTGGATGAAATTTTGTCGTCTGGTGTAAAACTCTTACTTTGAACATCTTTACAAAGGTGTGTTTTTTGGCAGCACACGAGAGTCGCCGCCATTGGAGACGATTTTCGTGTCCCGTCAGAAAGTATATTTCATTAAAAAAAGTGAAAAAATAAATATAAGCAGACGACATTTGTTTTCGTTTCTCGAACTGTGAGAGTTGGAAGGTCTATATAAATAGCCACCGTCTGAGAGATGGGACCTTACGACATCTGTTTTTCATTATACACGGTATTCATTTGGGTCATTCTTGTTGTAGGAATACAGGTACTGTAGATGTTTTTATTATCTCAAACATGTGATGCAATGTCAAATACTTGACACGAGAACGGTGTAGGCCCTAATCAGACTGCGCGGATGTGCATGCTGATACGAGCCTGCACTGATTATATATTCTTTGGAGTACCTTTCAGAGACGGTTTCAGAGATGGTGAGCAAACTACGAACAGTTGAACAAAACTAACTTGTATAATGCCATGCTTATTATTCCACAGTTTTAAATTATTGTTAGCTTGAAACATTGCCGCTGTGCATTACTGGGGTGTGTTTTTAGAAAAGTATGGAAACTGTAGCAGACATGTCGGATACAACTCTCAACAACCCGCATAGCACTTATACATGTATGTTGGATCTATACTGGTCACAGGATTTCATAATACCATAATCTAAGAAACGACGTATTAGCATGTTTACCTATTTGCAAGCGGATACAATGTTGTGTATGAACATCCATATCTGTATTACATGTTTGCTTTTAAAAAAGTAGTTGATATTATGTACAACACACACACATATTCTGCTCACAAACGAAAACAGTCAACAGATATGGATGGATAAAAAGACGTGTTAAGTTTTTTACATATACTGTTGGCCTTACTTGTGTACATGCGTGCGTGAGCTGAGTGTGTGAGCGTGTGTGTGTGCGCGCGTGTGTGCGTGTGTGTGTGAGAGTGCGTGCGTGTGTGTGTGTGCGGGTGGGTGTTTGTGTGCGTATATGCGTGTGTTGATATGTCAAAAGTCAACATTATTAAAACACAGCTGATATATTTGTATATACTAAAATACATTCTTGACTGTGTACTCGTAAAATCCAGCTCCTGATAAGGTGTTTTTTTCTATATGATGGGTACATACAGCGATCTTCCAACTGGTATACATATGTAGTTAATTATTGACGACTGTGCTTCTCAATTAGCAGTTATTCACATCTTAAAATACATGTAACATATACGAGTCGCCAGACACAACTGTTTTTCCTGGAATATATAGAGTGGACGGACAGTGTAGGCCCTGATCGGTATGCACACATGTGTGGCCTGAATGAGGCATGCGCAGTCTGATTTTTTGTTATATTTGTTTAAACAATGACATCCCTCATCACTGATGAAACATATATATCATTGAATTTTGACCTTTGAGTAGTAAATGCATTTTCCTCAATCCGAATGCAACCTATTTCAATTATTACTACACATTACCCATACCGACCTCTTCCCTATATACTATATTCTAGCCTATATGAATATAAAACTAACCATCCTATATGTGATACTTCATGGAAACGGCCACTATTCGTTATATGCCAATGCAATATTGTGTATAGTAATCATGTAGTTTGTGAATGCAAAAATATAAACAATACAACCAATGGACACACACTTATGTAGCTTCAATGTAAACGGGCTTGGGGATAAAATCAAACGTACAAAACTATTTTCGTGGTTGAAAAAAAAAAAATTGCAATATGCTTTCTACAAGAGCTTCATTGTACACATGGATGTATAGACCAATGGAAAAACGAATGGAAAAATGAAATATTTCTTTCTGGTAACAGCTCCAATAGTACAGGAATCGGAATCCTACTTAATTTAAACACTTCATATGATATTATAGAATACAAAGATGTAATTCCAGGACGACTGCAGTTGCTAAAAATATGTACATCCAATACAACATTAGTATTAATAAACATTTATGGGCCCAAAACTGAAGATATAGCATTTTTTACAATACTGGAACATTTAGTTATTGAGAATAATAGTGAAACCCTAGTTTTGGGAGGCGATTTTAATAACGTTCTTGATTTTAATTTAGATAAAATAAATGGAAGAAAAGATACAAACAAAGGATGTTCAACAAAAGTAATTGACATAATAAACGATAATGATTTATATGACATATTTAGACTGCGACATCCAGACAGTAAGCGTTTCACTTGGCATTCTAATCATAGACCACCAATATTCTGTAGACTGGATTACTTCCTAATATCATCTAATTTACTAAATGCAGTAACACACTGTGAAATAGTACCTGGGTTTTTGTCTGACCATTCAGCAGTAACGCTAAAGTTAAATGTGAACGAAATAGTAAGAGGGCCAGGATATTTCAAACTAAATAATAGTATATTGCTACAAGAAGAATACAAAAAAAATATTAAACTATCAATTCAGGAAACAATAAATGAAAATACGGGATGTAATCCAAATACTATGTGGGAACTAATAAAAGGAACAATAAGAAATGAATCAATAAAATATTCAAGTATGATGAAAAAAAAAGAGAGAGCAAATGAAAAAGAAATAGTACTCAATATAAAAAGGTTAGAAGAAAATTTATCACATGATCCAAACAATCTACATAAATTAGATAAATTAAATGTCGAAAAAAACAAACTTACTGAAATGACTAATGAGAAAATAAAGGGAATACTATTACGATCGAAGGCTGAATGGGTCGAAGGGTCTGAAAAGAATACGAAATATTTTACAAACTTAGAAAAAAAGAGATGTGAACAAAAATCAATTAAACAACTGATGATAAATGGAACAATGGAAAATAACCAAAAAGATATTCTTTATCATGTTGAACATTACTATATGCATATTTATGAACAAGATACTAATATAAATCACAACAATGATACATTTTTCAACTTCATTGATCACAAACTAAGCGAAAATGAAAAACAGTGTTGTGAAGGCTACATAAACGAGTATGAATGTGTAGCAGCAATAAAAGAAATGAAAAATTCAAAAAGTCCAGGATCAGATGGTATAACTGCTGAATTTTATAAGCTATATTGGAATGATATAAAAGAGCACTATATAAAATCGATAAATTATTCATACGAAAATGGATCTCTGAATTACAAAAACAAGGGATCATTACGTTACTGCCAAAGAAAGATAAAAACACCCTCTCTATTGATAATTGGAGGCCAATTTCGCTATTGAATGTAGACTATAAAATCGCGACAAAAGTTATAGGTAACAGAATAAAAAAGGTATTAAACACAATAATCAACATGAATCAAACGGGGTTTATAAAAGGTAGATATATAGGAGAAAACGTACGGACACTTATAGAAATAATAAATGAAGCTAATGAAAACAATACACCAGGTTTAATCTTCTTTGCAGATTTCCAGAAAGCTTTTGATAGCCTAGACCATGGATTTATAATTAAATGCCTCAACAATCTTAACTTTGGTAATTCATTAATACAATGGATATCGCTATTCTATAATGATGCAAAAAGTTGTGTTTCGAATAATGGCAATTTGTTAAACTTGTTCAGTGTTAATAAAGGTGTTAGACAGGTTTGTCCGCTATCAGCATACATTTTTATTATTTGTATACAGATTTTATCGAGACAAATAGATGCAAATGTAGAAATAAAAGGTTTATCTTTAGGTGAAAATGAAATAAAACAAACACTATTCGCAGATGGTGCAAGCTTCACGCTTGATGGATCTGAAAATTCATTTAAAGAACAAATACACACACTAGACATTTTTTCAATAATATCAGGTCTAAAACTAATAAATAAATAAAAAATGTACAGCATTAAAGATTGGGGAACTTAGGCATAACCCAAGTCAATGGTGTAATAGCAATCGATATACGTGGTCAAACGACCATGCATCAACACTTGGAATAATATTCACAAACAATAAAACACAGCTACATGAACTAAATGTATTATCAAAAATTAAGTCATTTCAAAACTGTTTAACAAACTGGCAAAAATGGAACTTGACATTAATCGGCAAGATAACTGTATTAAAGACCTTCGCGTTACCAAAACTAATATACCCACTGACAGTCCTAGAGAACCCGGCTGAAGAAACAATCAAACAGATTAATGACATAATGTACAAATTTCTATGGGATGGTAAACCCGATAAAATAGCACGAAAAACTATAATACAAAACTATGAAAACTGTGGTTTGAAAATGATTAACATACATGCATTCATCAATTCACTAAAATGTTCATGGATAAAACGCTTAAAAGGTACTAATCAGAATCAATTAAAAAAAGCATATAATAAGGAACTAAGTAAATATGGTGATACTGTACTATTTAAAAGCAATCTAAATTCAAATGACACAAAACACCTTGTAAAACAATATTCGTTTCTAAACAATATGTTAACATCTTGGTGCAAAATCAATTATAAACATTCATATACCAACATATCACATGAAATATTATGGCATAACTCAAACATAAAAAATGAAATAAATATAACCTTCTTCTATAAAGACTGGTATGATAGAGGTATAATGTATTTAAAACACATATATGATTTTAGAATAAAATACTTTTACAGCTTCAACGATATGAAAACTATATGACATAAATAATGGTGATTTCTTGACATATTACAAATTATTAGGTAATATTAAAAACGAATGGAAAATAGAAATGAAAACCATGCCATTGGATAATGAAACACAGAAATACAAAATAAATCAATGTTTATCATCAAAACATATTAATAAAATGTTATATAATATACAGATTGAAAACATGAAATTAACACAGCAAAAACATATAATTAAATTGGAAAGTGAGTTAAATAAACAAGATATCGAATAGAAAGGTATTTTTTCACTGTCATATAAAAGCACAATAAGCACAAAACTTCGTGCGTTTCAGTACAAATATTTAATGAGAATAATTCAAAAAAATGGCTTTTTATTCAAATGCAAATTAAAACCTTCAAACTTATGTGAATTCTATCATATGAATGTGGATTCTAATAAGCATATGTTTTGGGAATGCACTATCATACAATCATTTTGGTCGGATATCAACATACTATTACAAACAAGTAGAATAGACTACAATAGTAATTTAACATATGAAAACATATCATTTTGTAACGTGAAGGTCGACTGCAAAAATAAAACAATGATTATAAGCTTCCTAATTCTTCAAGCAAAGTATTTACTTTTTATGTGCAAATACGATGAAACGCAGCCATCGATAGGCCGCTTTAACACATATATGAAGCACACAATAAAAATAGAAGAAACTATTGCCACTATTAAGAATAAACTAGATACTTTTCATCCAAAATGGAGTGACTTTATAGAACAAAATACGTAGACACAATCATTTGATATAAGAACCAACGAATGTATATGTATGAGCCCGGACCATTTATTTGACCCCCGCCCCCCACTTTTGGACATTTTCTTCTCCGACCTATACCAATCTCATAGCCCATATGCCCTATATAGACTCCTATATTTTAGTTTAAAAACTCAATGTTACATGTAGACATGTATTCTTAGGTTAATTATACAGACTATGATGTATTCATGTTTTTGTTGAACTGGCAGAACAGCTGTACTATGTTTAGAACTGTATGTTTAATCATATCATTGTATTTGTACATGTACATGTAGCAAAGAGAATAAAATATTAAATGACAAAAAAAAATAAAATTAGAACATGAAAACGTACACAATGTCCAATTTATCAGGGCCTGTAACATAATTCGGTAATACTGCCAACGTTTTATTGACGTATTTGTCATGTAGCTGCAGGTTTCTATAAACAATCTGAAGTGTTTATCAATGGCATATACTTGAATGCAATATATCATTGTAATCCTAATATAATGTTGTTTATGGAATAATGAAACCTGAACATGTCATATTTATGCCGCATTATCTTTTTTTCATGCCCTGGCTCAAATATTAGTGGTATCTATAAGCATATAGGATTTTGTGAACTTATGATATTCAAAGATATTCATGAGTCACAACTGGCTGACCCTTTATTTCAATACGACACTGTCGACACTGTAATAAACAAGCACTCGTGTATAGTGTTAACGTAATATCTAAGTAAATACATAAGATGTGCTTATTCCGTTGTCAGTCGTACATTGTTAGGTCTTAGAGTATACATTGATGCCCGTTGAAAACTATGTGCTTACAGCTTCATGCTGGCCTTTAAGTATACTATTTATGTTTGATATAATCCACAGGAACAACTATTGATTTTGCAGCAAGCGTACCTGTCGTTCCGAAACTAGCAGCATGGCAGAGATTCATTAAACTAATAGCAATAAATGATACATTTGGATGCAAACAGATGATAAATCATATTGATATTAATAGCATCGCCGATTAATCAAACACACATGCATACCAAATTCACTAAGAACATAGTAAATAGTAATCATGTCCATATAAATGGTTTCAGAAATGCATAGCGTTATCAAAAATTGAAGCATACGAACTCAAAATGGTAGACAAAACACCCATACATGGTGGAATAGTAATTTCGGCAGCCATCTTGATTTTACATTTGTATCATGATTGAATATTTATATGATAGCTGGTTTTGATAGCGCTATCAAACTAATATAGTTTGCCTAGTTCATAAATTTGTGATTACCGTTAATTACTTTAAATATTCTGACTTAGATTAAGCATGGAGTAAAGTGTAGAAGTGTTGATTTTCGGCAGCCATCTTGGATTTATATATGAAATTTTGCCTATCACAATATGTTTCACTGCCAGTCCAGATAATATAACAATGTGATGAAGTTTATATACACTACCATTTATTGCAACATAACTATAGTTTGATGTGTTATGCGGTGGGTTGGCTTGGTGGGCGAACTTGTAAACAACATTTTATATATATTCAACATTTTGGCGGCCATCTTTGATTTGGATAAATAATGACTTTCAAAAATGTACCTAAAAACACAGTGCATTTATTGTATAATTAATATATAAATAAATGTATCATGTGTATGCATTATAGTTTAGTTGTTCCTGTCAAAATATAGATTATTTTTATTGCAAAAGTGGCCATCTTGGATTTCGCCTATTTTATGGAGTTTCCCCAATTTTCATTTTGGCAGACATATATTTCCTGAAATGGAAATACATCGTTGAGCTGAATTGAATTGAGAAACCACTTGTGGCATTTGTTTTCAGCCTTACAACAATTATGTTTAGATAAATTGTCATAAGTGTGTTTTATACATATATTTTGATGGCCATTTTGGATTATTGGTTGCCTAGAACGCCCAAAAGTATTACTTTACTTTGGTTGGACTTATGTTGCTCATCCACATATAATTATACACTTACTGCATTTGATTTCGTGATTAGGAATTTGTGTTTTCTGCTTAATTTCAATGGCAGCCATCTTGGATTTGGCCTAGTTTCCGGTATTTCCTCAAGGTTGATTTTGGTAAACACTTTTTACTTCACTAGCTAATATCAAATACTTGAAAACATTTTAGAAACAAAAGGTTGCAATTGTGTCCAACCTCAAACTGTTTTGGGTCTAAATTACATAAAAAATTACCCCTAATGGTAAAATCTGCTGGGGTACCCACACCTATCAAACAGCTTCTATATCATAGAAGTCAATCAGCATGGGTACGCATTTGTAAAAAAATATGCATTCTCAACTTTAATGCAGGCCTTTTATTGGCTTTAGCGGGCCGTCTATAACAGTAATACAACTGAATATTAAATGACCCCACAGAAAGTAACAAGCAGATCAAAATATAATCTTTTTTTGGTATCTTTATTTTACGAATTTTTGTTTGGGAAAAATACATACTTTTTTTTCGATTGGGAAAATAGCTTTTAAACGGCTATACAAACGTAAAGAAATCCCTGTAAACACACATTACAGTTCGACCAGAGAGACCGGTGATCTCCAACCTACGGCCGAGCGGCACAGTGGTGGGAACTAAAGACCGGCGCCTGACACTGACATGTACATTATTCTGGGTATATACAATAATATTACAGTCCACCCACAGACCCCGGTGATCTCCAACCTACAGCCGGGCGGCACAGTGGTGGGAACTGAAGGCCGGCCCCTGACACTTACATGTAAATTATTCTGGGTATATACAATAACATTACAGTCCGCCCACAGACCCCGGTGATATCCAACCTACAGCCGGGCGGCACAGTGGTGGGAACTAAAGGCAGGCCCCTGACACTTACATGTAAATTATTCTGGGTATATGCAATAATATTACAGTCCGCCCACAGACCCCGGTGATCTCCAACCTACAGCCGGGCGGCACAGTGGTGGGAACTAAAGGCCGGCCCCTGACACTGACATGTAAATTATTCTGGGTATATACAATAATATTACAGTCCACCCACAGACCCCGGTGATCTCCAACCTACGGTCGAGCGTCACAGTGTTGCGAACTAAAGGTCGGCCCCTGCCACTGACATGTGCATTATTCTGGGTATATACAATAATATTACAGTCCACCCACAGACCCCGGTGATCTCCAACCTACAACCGGACGGCACCGTGGTGGGAACTGAATGTCGGCCATTGACTTTTACATGTAAATTCGTTTGGGTAATATATACAATAACATTACAGTCCCCCTACAAACCCCGGTGATCTGCAAACTACAACAGGGCGGCACCGTGGTGGGAAATGAAGGTCGCCCCTGACACTGACATATACATTATTCTGGGTGTATACACTAACATTACAGTCCGCACACAGACCCCGCTGATCTCCAACCTACAACCGGGCCGCACCGTGGTGAGAACAAAAGGTCGGCCCCTAACTCTGACATGTAAATTATTATGGGTTTATACAATAACATTACAGTCCGCCCACAGACCCCAGTAATCTCCAACTTACGGCCGAGCGTCACAGTGGTGGGAACTAAAGGTCGGCCCCTGCCACTGACATGGACATTATTCTGGGTATATACAATAACATTACAGTTCACCCACAGACCCCGGTGATCTCCAACCTACAGCCGGGCGCTACTGTGGCGGGAAGTGAACGTCTGCCTCTGACACTGACGTGTACATTATTCTGGGTATATACAATAACATTACAGTCCAACCACATACCCCAGTGATCTCCACCTACAACCGGACGACACCGTGGTGGGAACTTAATGTCGGCTACTGACTTTGACATGTAAATTATTTTGGGTAATATATACAATAACATTACAGCCCCCCTACAAACACCGGTGATCTGCTCACTACAACAGGGCGACACCGTGGTGGGAACTGAAGGTCGCCCCTGACACTGACATGTACATTATTCTGGGTGTATGCACTAACATGACAGTCCGCCCACATACCCCGGTGATCTCCAACCTACAGATGGGCGGCACCGTGGTGGGAACAGAAGGTCGGCCCCTAACACTGGCATGCACATTATTCTGGGTAGATACAATAACATTACAGTCCGACCTGATGCCCCGGAGATCTTAAACCGACAGTCGGACGGAACCGTGGTGGGAACTGAAGGCCGGCCCCTGAAACTAACGTGTACATCCAGGAGAGGCAACCCCGCGCCGAACGTGACCTGGCACCGTGGCTCCACACAGTCTATGTCCCTGAGCAACTCGAGCACTGTAAAACAGAAAGGAGATGGGTATATTGTCACCGCCACCTACAGGTTCATGCCGGCCCGGGCCGACGACGGCGGCGACTATATCTGCCAAACGTCGTTCACCTCACCTCCTGTAGTCATCTTGAATTCCGTCAACATGACACTCCGCCTCAATTGTAAGTATTCATCATCGCATTGACGGCCATACGTTGCGAAGAAGATAATTCGATGAACGGGAATGTTTCCGTAACTCGGCTCACGTCTCATACAGCATGTTTTGCAAACGTGGTTTAATACATAAAGGTAGCAAGTGTTTACAGATGATTATACATGTATATGAACTATCAGGATTTGTGCATTGATCACCCAATAGTGTTACCAACCTTGTATTCAGATTGCTTAGGATTTCTTTATTTTTAACGTCCGTACAATGGGTCGGGTATATCGATTGGCTGAGGTAATACATCTAAATGCAAGCATTGTATCAGGAGACTTGTTATAATTGTACACATCTCATATTCCTGGCATCAAAATCATTTCGTAATAAAAAATAATGGGAAAATATTTGAATGATGGCTACATACAACGCAGTTTGGCTGACAGATGGAGAGAGACTCCAGCATAAGAACAATGCCGAGTTTTTAAAAAAATCTGTCTGTTGCCATGCTCCATGTCTTAATTGCTTTCCTATAAGCATACATCAGCATGTAAGGAAAACCCGTGACGAGGATTTGAATACACTTTCTGTGAAATGTACAGCAATTTCATAAAATGTGGCTGTGATGGAGAAATGGGGCTTATGTTTTTGTTTACCAATATAGATCCAGATCAACTTGTACATCGGCACAGTATGATCAGGATCTGCACTGTTCGCTATTCCATAAATAAATGCTTCTAGCAAGCAATAAATATTGTTATCAAGCTGCTGGAGTTTGCTATTTGAACAGGAGCTACCCTGTTCACAAATTCCATAAGCCCCATTTCTCAGGCCACATCCACAAATGTTAATCTATGAAATAATTTAGTTACATGTATTGTGTTTTATTATCTGAATTTCCAGTTGATTTACAGCTGGAGGAAATGGATACCCAAGCATAACACGGGAGAAACTGACGATGTTTAAAACATTTATACATGTAGTATGTCAATGTGTTTCAAATAGACCTAGGGCCAGTATCCGACAGAACCAAACTTATTTTATTTCTGATCCATGGAACATTACTCACAAGCCATGTGTTTAATATGTATGCGTTAGGAACGCACATCATAGGAAACATTTAATTATTCTGATGTGTTCTATTGCCAAACATTTGGAACACTGATTCTCCATAACATTGACACAGGTACACCCTGCTATATGTTCCACGTTTTGCTGCCCACATACATTTGGCTTTAACAATATTTAAATGTAAGTACATTTTCATCTTTAACAAAAGTCACTCGCACATTCTTTTTAGATATAATGTATTTAACGTTTGTCGGCAGAAAGCTGAGAATCAGATTGTGTTCATTGTCCTACTATTCCCTTAATATATTTCATACAGTAAGCCTGATTCTCCCTACTGTCTGTTTCACGTTAACCTGCCCAACTTGTACACCTATTTAAACACCCTAAAACTCTTATTTGTTGGCATAAAATCATTTTTCAGCAAAATTTAGCAATGAGCCATCTTTTTATTTTTTGAAATTCGGTCCTATAATGAAGTAATAGTCATAAATCAAGAATTGAATGCAGGGTTGCAATGTTAAAATGTCACGTGCGATCAGATTTTCAACATTTTTCTAGCATCGAACTGCTTGCTGGATTTTATCATTAAAAAAAAGACACTAACCTTGTATTTATGAGAGAAAATCTTGCCAGGTTGAAAAATAAAGGAATCGAGCCTCCATTTCTCGGTGTTCGTACAAGAATTCCAGAAGAAAATGCAGAGAATTTGGTCAAAATACAACATGATGTCATCATCATCTGCTACAGCTTTCGTATATATTGACAACGCCAAGCTGAGATTGGCACGCTGTTCCTACCACGCAAAATTAATTGAAAATATCCTCGCACATCGACACATCTACATTATCTAATGGTATGACTTGGGAACACCATATATACGTCATTTCCGGCAGAAGTATACAGTCGCTTCCGGTGAGCCAGTTTCTTTGCCGGACGAATTTCCGGCGGACAACTTGGTTTACTAAATGCTGATTGGTTAGTGAAGGTCACGAGTTTAATCGAATCAAGTTCGTTAGAATTCACAATTTACAATACATTAGGACGTATTAGCAATAGTATCAGATCGACTTGGAACCTTATGGATGAATGATATTCGCTAAATATATGAAGATTAAATGATTTATTGATATATTTTAATGCAAATTGTTTAAGTTATATGCCAGAAAATGATGTTAATAAACAAATGTATTAAGAATTTGTGTTCAGTTCGCAATAATAGTTGTTGTTGTTGTTTACCGGAAGTGATTATTGCAATAGCAGTTTCTTGTTTTATTGTCAACAACTAAAATTCGGTGAAATGAATTTATAAAGCAAAAGCCCATTCATGACTGTTTATTCGAAATAACTTTGCTATTAGGCTCATTTCTAAAAAATAGTTTTACATTGTTGTATATACAAAAATAAGCAGCTTGGAGTGTTTTTATAGCAATAAATCTTGGGCAGCATTTCGTGGAACAGACAGTAGTGTTCATCATCCTACTATTACATACAGTCAGATCATCACCACCCATAATGGACCAGGTCGGTGATTCTCCATAACATCGACCCAGATAGACCCTAGTGTTCAATGTCCTGCTATTCCCTACAGTGAGGCCGTCACCGCCCACAGTGAAGTAGTACGGTGATTCTCCATAACAATGACCTAGGTAGAACATAGTGTTCAATGTCCCGCTATTTCCTACAGTAGAGCAGGTCGGTAATTCACAATAACATTGGCCCAGGTAGACCCTAGTGTTCATTGTCCCGCTATTTTCTAAAGTACGACCGTCACCGCCGATATTGGCGCAGGTCGGTGATTCTCCATAACATTGACACAGGTAATAATGTTAATTGTCCTGCTATCACAGTACAGTGAGACCATCACCGCCCACAATGGGGAATTCCGTCACCGCCCGCAGTTCGGTGATTGTCCGTACCATTGACCCAGGTAGACTCTAGTTTTCATTGTCCTGCTATTCCCTACAGCGAAGCCATCACCACCCACAGTGGAGCAGGTCGGTTATTTTCCATAACATTGGCCCAGATGCATGTGTTCATTTTCCTGCTATTTCATACGAGCCGGCAGGTGAATTTCCATAACATGGACCCAGGTAGACCATAACGTTAATTGTCCTACTATCACAGTACAGTGAGACCATGACCGCCCAGTGGAGCAGGTTGGTGGTTCTCCATAACATTGACCCTGGTAGACCCTGGTGTCCATTCCACTGATATTCCCTACAGTGATGCCGTAACGGCCCACAGTGGAGCAGATCGTTGAATATCCATAACATTGACACAGGTAGACCCTTTTATTCATTTTTATTTGTCCTGCTATGTCCTATAGTGAGGCCTTCACAGCACACAGTGGAGTCTGTCGGTGATCTTCTATTCCCTACAGTAAGGCTGTCGCGACCCACACTGCTGCAGGTTGGTGATTCAACATAATAGCGACCCATGTAGAACCTATTGTTCATTGTCTTGCTATTCCCTACAGAGAGGCCATCACCGCCAACAGTGAATATTTACCCAGGTAGACCCTAGTTTTCATTGTCTAACCCTAACCCCTATTCCTTACTGATACACCGCCAATGCCAACAGTGGAGCAGGTAATGTGATTCTCCATAACATTAACCTAAGTAGACCATAGTGTTCATTGTCCTGCTATTCCCACCAGTGAGGCCATCACCGCCCACCGTGGGACAGGTCAGTGCCTCTCCATAACACTGACCCAGGTAAACCTTGGTGTTCATTGCTCAGCTATTCCCTAGAATGCCGCTGTCATCACCCACAATGGAGTAGGTCGGTGATTGTCCATAACATTGACATAGGTAGACCCACGTTATCAGTGGCATATTATTCCATACAGTAAGTCCGTCACCGACCGCAGTGCAGTATGTCGGTGATTCCTCCATAGCATTGATCCAGGTAGACCCTAGTGTTCATTTTCCTGCTATTTCATACAGTCATGTTGTCACATCCCACAGTGGAGCATGCCGGTGATTCGCCATAATATTGACCCTAGTGTCCATTATCCTGTTATTCCCCACAGTGAAGCCGTCACGGCCCACAGTGGAGCAGGACGGTGAGGCCGTGGCGGGATCCTCCGTGACGGTGCGGTGTACAACATCCGGCTTCCGTCCCACCACCGATATCGCCATGACCTGGACATACAAGGGCAGTGCCATCATACCTGTAGCGGCACCGTCCATCACCGGAACAGACACGTACACGGCGACGTCCACTATACGACCCCTTGTACAGAAGGCGGACAACGGAGGGAGGCCTGAGTGTACAGTGTCACACAATACAACAATGGAGACGACACTCACAGCATCAACCACCATTGACGTCCGCTGTAAGTATATGTTGTTGTAATGTAACGGTAGAGACACGTATACGGCACCGTCCACAACACGGTACATAAAGTGGACCACGAAGGGAGGTCTGGATGTACAGTATCATGCCCACCAACAGTGGTGATACCACTCACAGAATCAACCAACATTTACGCCCGCTGTAAGTAAATTGTGATAATGTAGCTCCATTTTGACTAGGAAAAAGCAAGCAGTAACTTCCGGTATATAGCAGCATCCATATGGTAATGTGCTCTACTGGATATTCACAACGGGTATATATTGTCGTGCCAAATCACAAACATCACTACAAGAACTTTATATGATCATCAGCATGTTTATTTCAGCACATGCCAGAATGGAAGAACAGAACAATTGTCGTCAACATAAATTTCATTGACAGAAAAGGCACAAATCATTTGTTATTTGTTAAGTTATATTTCTTGAAAATAATATTGAGTTGAATGGATCAATAAATATATAATTTTATGTATGTTTTTGGCATACTATTTTTGTACAAATACCGGCTACTGGATTGGTGAAAGTCAGGCGGGTAGCAGAGTCCGCAATATTAAGTTTTCCCTATTAAGTCCAGTTCGCACTCCATTTAATGGAAAACTTGGACAGCATATTATTCTTATGGTGCATATCAGAAACGGTGGTACGCAATACTACCTTCACGTTGACCTATTTTTCCGCATCAATGGCTTAGTTATTTTCTATTTTAAAGTGGATGTGTCCCAGATGGTACCTCCGAAGTAACATTTCACAAACTCAGTTGATATACATGTATATATCAATGGATATTGTATGAATACAGTCGCAACTTGTTCTGAAACATGCATTTGTCGGCTAATTATCACATTTGCATGTCAGCGCTCGATGTCGTAAACATTAAGTCAAGGAAAGTCGATGCTAAATTTAACTTAGCCGTATTGCGTCATATATCGAATACCCCGTGAACAGTGACGTAATTCCTTTCAGCGATTCATGCTACCACCGACTACCGTTGCTGCAGATAAGACACAAGGACTAAACTAGTTTGAAACGCTTAAATAACACCTTAAATGCACTTAATGTTATCGGCGACATAGTCGATTACGTAGTGTCTATTAAAAGCAAGGCACATGACTAGTAAGCGCGAGTATATTTGCGAGAAATATGAATGTTATATTTATTAAAACTAGCGTTTGCAAAGCTAGTTATGTTTTCAATAATAACTATGAATCGATACAAATTTACCATTAGATGCTCTTTTACTAACAGTTTTGCTCACATTTTATCCACATCTGAGATCCCGGCCTTTCAGTTTGTTACCCCTATAACAGGTACAAGTACCCAACGTGGACAACGTCATCTGTTAGTGGTGTACACAATATACTGCCGTACGCTATATAACCTTCATTCGACATTGATCCTTGACTTACTTTTTCTACATGAATTACATAGTAATTGTATTCTTAATATAAAGTTTTCGCGTTTCTCACTCACCAACTTGTTGCGCATCAATTACTTAGTAATAGTCATTTTTGATGTTATGTTTTCGGGTTTAAGACCGTTTCTCACTCACTGTAACAGCCACAATCGTCCAACTATGACAAAAACATCTGCATCGGAAGTATTCCTTTATGAAATCAGGCGTTCATGGCTTTGCCTCGTTACTTGCAGTTAATAATGAAAATGTTATTTAGTTTATTGCGAAAATCGAAAGAAAATCTAGCAAATGGTCTAAATGCAACGAAACGTCAGATATTGCTACATCAACGTGTAACGTCAAAAGAGCGTCAATAAAACAGGATGACGAAGTTAAAAAGCACTCTGTGTGTTACCGATATTCACCAGATTGACCAGTATGGTGTTTATAGCCAATATAGGCACTGGTCAGTCTTTACCCAGTGGAATTAGATACAATATAAAATATTGTCTAATTCGCGCCTTTCCAAATGGAATGACATACTTGTGGACATATTATACATCCCCCGATACACATTATTATTTGCTTTATAAGTGTCGCCTTGTTATGTGTTCCTGCAGTCTACATGTATGTCTTCGTGTCTGCCCCTTCTATTCCATATTCTCCCCCACGAGCATATGTTTCTGTAAGACTTCGGAAAATATGCCATGTGTCGGCTTAGAACTTAGGAAAAAAGCCTTTTTTAGGTTATTATTATGGAACTTCAATGAACTCGATATCGTGATATTGTTAAATGAACTTTGCTCACCATTGTGCTTTCATAACCCGTCAACGTTCGTGTATATTTTATAAACGGTTGAACATATAAGGGCGTTATAAATCTGTAAGGTTTTAGTTGTCATTGTTTCAGAATGGTTAAGCAATGAGAATTGTATTTATTTTCATATAGTTGCTGCTGCTAACTGGGCGTGGTTTTACGGTATGTCCTTTCTTATAAAGTTTTAGCTGACATACTTTTTTCATCGATTTTCGCCGAAAACAATCGGACAGGAGCACGCACATACTAGTATACTTCGTCACGGAAACTTACTTTGCTTACCACGTGGTTATCTTTTTTTGTGGGGGTCGAGGGGTGGGGGCAGATTGTGTTAACCTTTTCGAATGTCTGCTGTCGTTGTATGTCGGTCACATACGTATTTCTCAGTATCCATAATACGCATGCTCTACCTAATTCATGCGGCCCCTGTGTTCAATGCCAAAGTCAAATAACTTATACATTTTAGTAAAATTGTTTGATTGGTACATCTATATTGTAATTGATTTCGAGAAGTTGGAAGATTTTATAAATAGTAAACTAACTGGGCCAGTATTATGAAACATTGTTCTGTCTAGATCTGCTCCACATAAAAGTTACTGATGATTTTTTGGCAAATAAATATGTTGAATTTCAATATAATCGATACTTAGCTCATTCCACCCTAGCGCCCCGAACTCGGATCAGTATTTATTTTATTCCAGTCCCACGAGCCACGAATTTGCTGCTCGATAAAACTAGCTTTCACTCCCGCACGCCACTATATGTCGTCGTATTTTATAGGTTATTTCGAACCGCAATATCTGAGGTTCGTGCCGACGACTCGATCTCGATCAAGTTTCGGTGGATGTGTTAGCTTATGATGGATGTTATAAAAATAGTGCAATTATAATGAAAATGGTGCTTATAACAATATTTATTAAAATGATTAAGTGGATTATTTGTCAGGAAATGGATTTGGAACTAATTTGTACAAGATCACTTATCAAGTATGACTTAAGTCAATCTTATTTATCCGCATGCACAATCAGTGCGCAAGATGCACAGCGTATTTGGATAGTGTGTAAACAAATTGTCGATTCTAAAAAAAATGCAGATTGTCGGTTTTATGGAGAAATATGTAAAACTCAGTATCTGCTGCTTATCTGATACCCTGCAGCACTGTTTTCTTCAAATTTCATCATGAATCATGCAAATTGGGTGTGTTTTAAACCAATTTCATAAGCATAATAAGACCTTTCTAAAATGTGCTTATCTATGTTTTAATGATATTTATATACTATAGTCAATATACGCTGCTTATCTGATTCCCCGCACCACAGTTTTCAATATATTATCCATGGAACATGTAAATTGAGTTCATTTGGATCGTCTCATCAGACAATTCGAAAAATAATTCTAACATGACTCCACAGCTTGTATATTGTATGGAAAAATATGACAAGATTTGACTTATTCATTGTTTAGCAAATTTTTAATTCTACAAGTGTGCAGAATTTCATTTTATTGATATGTATTCATAGGAATTATAAGCTATTGTTGTAACACACCTAGTTGTTTGAGTTTCAAACTTTAATTATTTCCTCAAAAAGTCTCAGGGAGATAGTGATGATAAGCCCACTGCTGCTACTAGGAGGTAGCCTGCCAGATACCTGTAGGATGGAATTGGCTAGCAGGGGCTAGGGTGGAATGAGTTAGCGACATTTTTAATCACCAGCACGATATTGGAGGGTTTGTTTAGTGTTACTCTTGTCCGTCCGTCCCTCCTATCCGTGATAAACATTGTAACTCGGAAAACCTTTAAAATGTAATTAATAGATACTTCAAACTTCCATATAACATTATTATGGTATGTATATGCGTAAAGTAAAATTTATTTTTTGATTCGACGTCCGGAAATCTTCGTTTTTTCATTCCTGTATACAATTTTTATTTTTTATTTTAGGTTTACATTCCAAATTATAATGCGTTTGCATTTGGAATCTTCGTTTTTCATTCCCGTATACAATCTTGATTTTTGGTTTACATTCCAAATTATAATTTGCGTTTGCATTTGGAATCTTCTTCAGACTTGCTTTGTTTTTTATTTGTGTCTAGACCCGTAGTAGTATATACAAGGTTGGGTTCTGGACCGCTTTCTGTTCTGAGGGTGGTGGTGGGGGGTGGGCAGGCCCCAGAACAAAAAGTGGTCCAGAACCCCCGTAGTATATACTACCAGAATAGTAGTTCGGCTGCCGAGTACCAGAACTTCATATATAATAACTTGGTCCTCAGCACATTGATAATTTGATAGTACGGCTGATCATACTGGTGACAGCTGATGCCAGCCGTAAACGCTGGTCTCGTGCTTGAGCTAGCCGGACCAGCGGAAGAGCGAAAATATGCTACATAATGTTGGTGCCCAACGTGGGGCTACCAGGTTTATAAATAGCCTTATGCTCAGCATTCTGGTAATAAAGTTGCTTAATCTGGTCTCGTGCATCAGCTAGCCGGACCAGCGATAGCGAAGTTCGTTGCACATATTTATTTGATACATCACTATACTATATATTTTCCTAACCAATATGACAAATATCCTAACTAATATGTAAAAAATAATCTGTGTGCCCCTTGTTGTGCTGGTTACGGTAAAGACGCACATTATTGTACGAACCGATATGTCACGCAATAACACATGTATATACGATGGGGTACCAGAAAGTTCAAGAACTAATTATATATAAAGATAAATTCTACTTCCTCGCTAATCAACACATAGAACGATATCTCTATGACAGGTTGAATGTATGATAACGCCATGCAGTTCGTGACGCTATGGAGGCTTGTGACTTCATGTTGGGACGTTTTTTACACATTATTATTTTGCCGATTTCAACGTTACTAACCCTAACCCAGGCTATCTTCGAGTTATTATTTTTTTAAATTGTAGAGCACATATTGCTTAGTAATAATTGTATTGCATTTTATGTAATATCTGCTAGTTTTTACTTCAAATGATTACGTGTAAAATAAAGATTGTGTTGGAAAGCGAAATTTACGAAATAAATAAATGCACAAATTTTGAACATGATATTAAGTGGCTATTTCATGGACGTATTTTGCAGGGCCTTTGTTGAGAATAAATGTATAAGATACATTTTCGAAACACATACGGTTCGGCTGATTTTATTTTAGAAATGGCGCATTCTGTTTTGACCCAGTTACAATTGCAAATCGATATGGAAGTGTTATGTTCCATAACAGCACAACGTACATTAAAATATCAATGTTATTGATGGGATACTATATGCTGTTGTATGATTAACGTTACCGTTAGATTTCAGTGTGCTTGGAAGTTTAGTTTCCAAAATATCATCCGTTATTTTTAATGTTAACAACACCATTCTTATAACAAATGTTACATATGCCGTCATTGAACGTAGTGACGTCATCGTGGTGATACCACATTACTTTTTCTTCCAATAAACGGTTGTGTGTACATACTAGTTTTCATGCGTGGCTTAACTGTAGTTTCAAGATATTTAACATTAGTTCTCGAACTTTCTGGTAACCCCACGTACAAGTATACAGCTCATGAAATAAAATAAAATTATAACCACATGCACACCAATGATATTTTAACATAAACGGGCTTGGGAATCAATCAAACGTGCATAGATTTAGACATGGTTAACCCAAAAGAGCTTTACTTTGCAGTATGTGTTTTGCAAAAATTACATTGTACACTGAATATTCAGCACATATAATGTGGGGATTGGTTTAAGGAACAATAAGAAATGAATCAATAAACTATTCAAGTAAAATAAAGAACTTAGAAAACACAAGATCTGAAGAAAGAACGTTTAAACAAGTAACGATATATCATTTATTATTGAAATGGCATATTTGAGAATGATCAAACAATTAATAATGCATTTCAATAATATATACATGTTTATAGTAAATATCGTAATATACTCGTAATTCACAAAAAAATACCGTTTCATTAGTCTCTCTGAACCAAAAATAAATACAAATGGCATGCAGATTTGTGAGGGTAACATAAACGAATATAAATGCAAAACAGCAATACAAGAAATGATCAACATGAAAAGCAAATAATCAGATGGACTAACAGCTGAATTGTATAAAGTGTATGGTAACGATATAATAGATTACTACATAAAGTCGAGCAGTTACCCATATTAAAGTGGATCTTTAACAGAACTACAAAAACAAGGAATAAATACTGCGAAAATAAGATGAAAACACACTTTTAATGGAAAATTGGACACACGTATATAAATAATAGATGGAACTAACTAAAACAATACACCTGGTTAAATATATTCCACTGACATTCAAAAAGCTATTGATAGTCTTGACCATAAATATTTGATACTTGATGCATGTATGTAGCTTCCTTATGGTGTGTAGATGCATAAAGTGTATTTCTAGCCTTAATTTGACCGCCGGGCCATATATTGTCTCCCCTTTGTCTTGTACCTCGTAAAAGGTTTAATCCGTGATAGCTGGCATCTTGATATTTGTGATATTTGGTATATACATGTATCACATTCATTCTTTCTTTTGTCGGTGACTGTAATTTTAATGTAAATACATAACCATTTATAACATAAAATATGAAACACACGCTTCATAAAATACAACTGGCATATGGTATACAAAGACATACAGCCATAATTGATGAAATTAAACTTAGTATGCCTACGCAATAATAGTATTACCAACATTAACGTGATATGTATTCATCAACAATTTGACACGTACTGTTCAATACTTACTATAATACAACAACATCTGATAAACAATATGCCATACTAGTATCTGTCGATATCGGTTCGACTTAGAATTTTAATTTCATATTCATGTATGCATATGTAGGACTACGGTTATGAGTTGCAAATTGTGTTTTCCAAGCGTACATTGGTCGCATAATCTAATTGTTTGAGTGTGAGTGTGAATGGGCATGGTTATGTGGCGTTTTGTGAATTGTCGTTGTTCTTTCATTTATAATTGCGGGTGTTTGATTTGGGAACTCTATGCTTGTGTTGGCGATAATGGCTAATGTCTAATTCAGATCCCCCGGATGTTGTGGCCACGGCGACAGTGAATGGTCAGCATGTGGATCTGACATGTTCGCCGTCCGGTGTTCCCAGCATCTACCTGTACTCAAGCTGGGTACAGTCGTGGCCGGGGTACGGGGAGATAACTCGACCCATTCTGGAAGCCGTCGCAACTCTCCGTCTGTCCAACCTGACATACGCACATTCTGGTGTATACACATGCCGGGTCAGCAACGGGGTAGCACCGTATGGTACCAGTGCGATCATCAGGACAGCTTCTACTGCGGCTATCACAATCAAATGTTCGTGTTACACACATATCATACAATAAGCATGTTATTAACAATACGTTATAACATACGATCACCTGAGTTTACTTTTGGAGAATCTACACCATCTTAAATAAACAGTTCAATAAATGTATATGAATAGCCCCTCTACTATCAATAGAAATTCATAGATTGTGTGTTACGTGATGACAAGCAGCCATTACATTACATGGCCAATAAATATTAAAGCCTTACATGACACCACCGCCGTATATTTAATAGAAGAAAGCACGGTCCTAGAAGATAAAATTGAACACACTGAAGTACACAAAACATGCCATGGAAACTCCTGGTAAGGTCAGAAAAGTAAATCATATACACGTATTGTTAAGCATAGCTGCATCGGACCAAATCGGACCCGTTCATTACATAATCATCATCGAGATGATTGATTGGTAAATTTTATGGGATATATGTATTACATATATATATATATGGGCACTCTACTGTTGCTATACGGCGCACATAGTTTCCATCTCAGCCATCTTAATATTCACATGCTATCGATCAGTTTCACCACTTGTAGCTTTTGATATATATAGCAAAAAGTATGACAGGTAAATTAATAAAACTTGGAACATCATGCTATCAAATATCTCATGCCGATGAACACATCGTGATTGATATATTGGTCATGACTTTTGTAATTTTGGAAATCTACACTGGCCATGTTACTCTGTGTAAATCATCAGGTCACTGCGCTCACCTAACTTTAGTACTACAGGTATGAAAATATCGCCACATATAGTCTGCTAGCAACACACTTATGATGGCAGCACGAGTCTATACACAATCAATATTCCTTATTGCACTCAATACAGTAGGCATGGTAAATAATATGTTTAATATTAATATAGCCTATATGACTGTACACTCTATATAGACTAAGCAGAGATTTCTGTGTTTTAAAAAAATGTGAACATTTATCAGATTTGGTATTGACGGGATCTACATGTAATGGATACGACGCATACATATTTTTAAAAAGACATTGCACTAACTTGTATTATGTTATCTGTCACATCATGAGATATCTATCAAACGCTACAACAGGTGTAACTGGACGATAGATGGTCCAGGCTAAGATGGCTCAGATGGCCATATTAGAGTATATACTAAGAATAACAGTGTCAGATACACTTTATACAAATATGAAATCACATTGTCGTAGCTAGTGTCTTCCAAACAACATATGGCGTTCTTTGAAGTCAGTCCGTAAGCCGTTAATATCATAACTTGACACAGGTTACGTTGTTTGACTCCATTCGTCGGTCGATCGTAAATTGGCACAGTATTTGCGATACAGTTGTACAAGTTGTGTAATTGATACCATTTGCTGGTTATAGTTTTGGGTAGCGGGCCGAGCAGTCCATGGTCCGGGGATACCGGATGTGTAGCAGCTACATATACTCTGCCATATTCTGCTTATCGTGTGGATCTAATTCACTAATACCACATGTATGTTTCAGCACGTCCAGTTATCGTTACACCAAGCAGTACGGTAAATTATATAAACAAGATTGCGGTGAAGCTGGGCCAACCCGCCAATGTCACCACCACATATTACTCACCGTCCACACCGACGCTGGTTAGCTGCTACAAAGTTATCGGCAACGTCCAACAATCTCCGCCGGTTGGTACCGTGACAACAGAGGCGACACATATAAACCTGCCTGTATTCAGTAGCACGGTGCCCACACTGGGAACCGGATCAACTGTCTCGTTGACAATTGTTTCAGAGTTAGGATTGGGTGTCTACGATATTGTCGTAACCAACGCGATAGGCGAGGGGTCTGTTTTAATGGAAGCTGTTATGGAAGGTAAAAACATACAAATGTTGGTGTTAGGCGAACGATAAGTATCCTTATCCATATCAGCCGTCGTAGAGGAGCGTTTATAAAGTTCCGATACGGAAGTTGTAACTTTTTTTAATTTCCATATGTATTCATTAATACATGTATTATATCACAAATAACAGGAAATAGACACGATATACATGGAAAATATCAAACATGAATGGATACTGTTGTCGTATCGTCACATAATATCAACAAAAATAAGAGTTTTTCAGTGCACTTGGATGATAAACGTAAAGTAGATCCTTTGTAACATTTCACCTACTTATTTAATTGTGCAAAAGAAAATACTAGAAATATCATTTGCTATTTTGAGGTGATATGTCCGAACACAGTATCATATTACAATACTAAACTAAAATCTAAATGATATAAAAGTCTACACCAGTTTCATGACAATATAGTTCAAGCGTCACTGATGTTTTTTTGGAATGTGATTCAATGCAAGAAAAACATAGCAGATACATGAAGATAATGGATAATGGAGACAGACAAATAGAGTGATGTATTTTGAATCATAGTTGTAGGTAGAATATAGTGATGTTAATTACAACGACCTTATATTCTTCAAGTAGGTCAGAGCTGTACGATTAAATGTTTCTGAAAGTTCCTGACTATCAGGGTAATTGCACCATTGTAACTGAAGTCTATGGTTTTTAAAAAAAGGTTTATTAATGACTATGTAATAATGTACTATTGATATATAAAATCATTCCATTTTTGGTTGAATATATTCATTTTATTCTTTATAAAGGCAATTTGTTCTTCTATTTTGATTGTGTTTGTGATATATAATTTGAAAGATTGAATTAGTGATAGAGATGTGATGCATTTACATTTGAAAATAAAGTATTTTGCCAAAAGAATTATGAACCCAATAATTGGTATTTTCTTCTTACATGTGTTCCGAATAATACAGAATGAAATGGTTTCATATGTTAATAAGGTATTATACTGTATTGTTCGGTTTAGAAATTCGTTTATATCTGACCAGAAAGCTTGTATGTGTATGCGTTCCCAGAGCATATGCTTGTTTGAATCAATAGACATATTGCAAAATTCACACAAATAAGATGGTTTTATTTTACATTTAAATAGAAATGCGTTGTTTGGAATAATTGGCATTAAATATTTGTATTGAAACTCTCTCAGTTTTGTGATTATGGTATATTTAGATGGTATGGTGAATATCTTTTTCCATTGTATATTTTGATTGTGAAACTCATTTTCCCATTTCACGAGAGGTTTTTTAGTAGTCTTTTATATTGTTCTATTTGCTTTTTGTATAATACTTTACTTATTTTCTCCTTCGATGTTATTATTTGAAAAAGGAAGTTCGGTGTATTGTAATTTATTTTTTCAGACTTAATATTAGTTTTCCAATCATGTTTAATGCTTCCTAGAAGCGAATAATATTTTAGGAAATCACAGGTATTTAAATTGAACAATTGTTTTATTTCTTGAAATGTGTAAAAGTCTTTTTTTCTGTAATCATATATATTTTTAATAAACATTATTCCTTTGCTAAACCAATCATTATACAATATTGTATTTCCGTTTGAATTCTTTATATTTGAATTATTCTATATAATTTGATTTGATTCATGCGAATCTTCAGATAACATTTTAAAGTTCATTTTACTCCATGAAATAATTTGTTGATTTCAAAAAATATATTTTCTACACATATTTTTTGCATCGTACTGATTAATTTTGCATTTAAAGAGTAATTCTCCAGTGTTATTTTATTTTCGTTGCTATGTTGTTCCATTTTTAGTTTACTTGATTATCTTATTGATTCATTTCTTATGGATCCTTTTATTACTTCTCACATGGTGTTTGGATTGCATCCTCAATTATCTTGAACTTTTTCTTGATTGGCCTTCGTATTATTTGTTTTTTACGAATCATGCAGTATAATATTGTTATTGATTTTAAAGTGTCCCGGTCCCCTTATTGCATTGCTTATCGAGTGTAATTGCAGAATGATTATTAGCTATTATATCATTTACTTTTTTCGGAACATTTTTTGTTTGTCTCGGTTCTTTCATTCAATTTATCTATAATCGCCAGCAATGATTAGTTCTTCGCTGTTGTTCTCCGATACAAGTTTCTCAACTGTTTTGAAAAAGGAAATATCATCTGTGTTAGATCCATATATGTTTATTAATATATATTCCGAGTTTGAAACTTTTATTTTAAGCATTTGAAGTCGCCCAGAAATTATTTCTTTATAATCTATGATCTCGTATGTTGCTGATACATTTAAAAAATATGCCAATGTCTGTGTTATTTAAGCTAAATCCACTAAAAAAGATTTAATAGACCAACTGTTTTTTTCCAATGATCATAGTTTGCGTGGGTGCAATGTAGTTCTTGCAGAAGACATACAGAGAAATGTGTTTTTTTTTACCAACAGAAAACCTTTTCGCGCTTGATTTCGTGACCAAGCCCGTTTACTACATATATAGAACTACATATTTTTAGATCCATAGGTCTTGGTGAAATTCGTGTATTTTCTCATTTCATGTGAACTGCATTTTACATATAATAGTATTAATAATAGGTGCATGTATAATTTTAGATTTTCTCTAATGGAAATGTTAATGCGGGAGAACAGCTTCAGATAGTTGATATGCGGTACTGCGTTTCTTTGATGACAAAATCTATTCGATGAGTCATGTTGATCAGATTGAGAAATAAGGTGTTCATGAAATTTCAAACAGTGTATAACCACGATACTGTCGCTCCAATCACAGAGTTGTTCGCTATTCAGTTAGTTGTACAATAACCTAGGATTAAATTTACAGGTACATGTATGCATAAATACAAAATATATAGCAATAAGCATGGGGTCGTGGTTTTGGAACAGTTCTTAAGTAGATAGTTTACTATTATATTTCCAAATCAGCAATAATTACCTGTCTCTGAATAAGAGTCGGATATGTTGTTAAAAACTGATATATTTTACTAATGGTGGAATGTGTGAACCCGACTAGACTGTGCCCAATGTGCAGGCAGATATGGTTCATGCTGCCCATGATGATAAGCCCTGTTTCCACATACCGCCTCCTGTATTTCATGGCATTGAGTAGTAAATATGTGTTTACTCGGTAAACAATATGATACATGATAAATGAACAGTGTATATCCTTAATCAGTCAGCGTAATGTGTATTCAACAGCGTGCAGACTCATTGAGCAAGTGATATGGTGAGGAAGAATGTATTTTAAGGTGATGAATATATAGCGTATTACATCGTCTTGATACGTGCCAACGTGTGTTCTTTATTTTTTAAGAAAACATTAATATATCAGGAGGACATTCATCTTTGCTATACGAACAATGTAGACCGGATTAGTCTGTATGTACATCAAATAGTGTATCCAAATCATTTTTACCGAGATGCATTTGTCTACGTAGCGTAAATGCAAGCCACTGTGTATTGCATGGATATGATTACATTATATACATGTTCTTATAAAAGCAATACGCTTTAATTCACACGATCATGATGAGGAGCATCTCAAACAGTGTAGATCCAGATCAGTATGCGTATAATAAATATATAACTAAATTCTTTGTGATACATTAATTAATCTATACTGTGTAAGGTAGATCGGAATCAGATGATTTACATTCACGTGCTCATCTGGGGCTACACCCGTTTACACTGGTATGCTATACATGTATTGTCTCCCCTCGGTATGCGTTGTATTTGCAGTCAGGTTTTTACATTATGTTACAATGTACGTGATGCGTCAGAGTAAGAACGGATCCAGGTGAGTTAAAACTATTATATGTTTCTGTCCGCCAGAGATGTATGACTGAATATTCATTGCAAGATATAAAATAGTTTATTTATCAAAAAGTTGCGTTATAGGTAATGACTAGTCGGCTCATATGTGTGTGCGTTCCTCTGTCGCAATATACATCGGGCGCCGTTTTTACATGCCGCAGCACATTATCAATGAATTACAGGTATAAAATATAATCCTTAAAACGATATGGTTTCAAGGAATTGGAACACGTCACATGTGCAAAACGTCTCGCACCTGTACGGTATGTGTGCCGCCTACTGAAAAATAATCTCTTGAGATACATTTGGTCAGTGTAGGTTCTGGTCTGCTTTGGGGATCATATAGTGAATGTACTGGTAAAAGAAAAATCTCGAGAACATACATAACATCGGTTTGATTGCAAATAAATGCGCTCAGTGTATGCCCCAACCAGACTGCGCAGATCTGCTGACTGATTTTGGTCCACGCCGGTTGCACATGTCATAAGATATTCTTTTTCATTCGAGGATCAACGGAAGTTGTGTCTTGCGTATTTATTGACATACGTATCTATTACCGATATATGTGTTCAAATATGAACGTCGTATATGTATGAGACCATAAACAAAATTGCTATCCCGCTCCATACCTCTCCATACCTCCATAACATATCGGAGGCGAATTATTGTAGCTAGTCTGAGACGTGCTAGCAAGCAAGTAATTGATTAATTTGGATTTGGTTGTGTAATCAACCTAAAACAATATACTCGTCAGAGACGAAACAACACAACATAAAACAGTTCTACACATCACAACTTATTATTTCGTATATGGAAAACGGTCCGAAATGCAGAACAATGTCTCACAAAATGTATGCTCCATTGTTGACGGGATGCTGTTATTGCATGTAATATATCCTATTAATAAGTACACGCAAATTAAAATCATGCCAAAATGCTTTAGCCTAGTCTATATTCCTGAAATATAGCTGTGATTAGAAAAGTCTCAGTGATTGAATATCTGTCCATGAAATGTTACTTCACTGTCAGTATCGCTCGTACATACAGTTTGTTCTATGTAAGGTTGATATTTTCATTGATCCAACATACTTCTTTAGTTAAATTGGCCTCTCCTGCAGGACCACCAGACAAGCCAGAACATTTCAAAGTGTTAAAAATCCAACCTACACGTGTTGATGTATCCTGGCAATCGGGGTTTCACGGGGGCTACCTACAGACAGCTGTTGTACAGTACAGCATAGACGGTGTGACCTGGATGGACGGTCCGTTAATTGATACGGAGGTCAGTGTTAGCCGAGAACTGAACCAAGTAACAGTGGCCTCGCTCAGTCCCGGGACTCAGTACTACCTAAAGATGTATGCACACAACCAGCTGGGGTCCAGTCCGTATACAGAGATACTAAACGTAACAACAGGTGGCACAAAGGACGGATCATTGGCAGGTGTAGTATGTTAAAATTCTATACTTAGGTGATATATTATATATTTAGACTTTGCTCCGTATTGAAACGAGAAAATAAAACGACAATATCCTTCTAATTGGTATACATTACGTTACTGCAATGTTTGTTGAAATATCATTTACATGTATTTTAGAATTACAACAATGCTGCAAAGCTACATTAATGTTAGAAAGAGTATGACATATAATCATATTATAGTATCATTTGTCCCGCAGTCGGTATTTCGGCGATACCATGACAATTGGTTCACATCAGGGGCCCGTTTCACTAAACTTCGTACGACTAATAAGTTCGTTGGCGCCAAATTGAAATCCACAATAAACAGCCGATTTTGGAAAATATCTCGTGCATGTGATACATTTAATGACATGAACCCGTAGGTACAAAACTGTAGCATTAGAGAAACACGTTAATGTGAAAAGCAAATTCATAGAAATTTTCGTACGAACATCTTTATCGTACGAAGTTTAGTTAAACGGACCGCAGTTCTTTAGTACGTTTACTACACTGGTCGCAAGTCTGTTTTATACCGGAGGAATATATACACTGTAATGCTTGGCTGTGTGATCGTAAACTCTCATCGTATATCAATATAAGCATGGTTGTGTCGGCTACATGTATAAGGGTCGCTATTTTGGTTTGAGAAACGTGCCTCTACCGAACATGTCGTACCATTTTAGTTGCGGACTTCTGCTAGATGGTAAGGTTATAGACGAGTAAAACGCCCAATAAGTTACTTTCTCTCAGTTAACCGTGATTGGTAAAGAGTTTATGTCATGTTTCTGTCACAGATGCTTCTGGCGTGGCAGGGTCTTCCTTTGGTGAAGGGGCAGCCACTGTCGGTGGGGCAGTGGCGGCGGTGATTGTTGTCGGTGGTATCGTGACCAGTGTCTTATACAAAAAAGGATACCGAATGGGTATCAGACATGGTAGGTAGAAGAACATGTATGCGTCATGTATGCAGCGATTAACATATATCTATCATATCTATCTATCATACCCTAACCCTATTACAGTCTGATTATTCCACCGTCTGTCCCTCCGCCACAAAATGTAATGTAGTCGATTAAAGCCTTATGTTTTGGTTTGCCATAAGATTACTTCGCATATTTCACACATGTTTTCGTCAAATGGTCCTCTGCCATGTGAGTGATGCACGACCCTGCAACACCCGCTAGCCCCAGGGCAAGGCAATATACTTAATGCATTACCAAAACTGAACATTGGGGACATACTTGTTATGTTGTTGTTTCTGTTCACAGCCAATCTTGATGTGCAGACAGACTTTCCTGTCCTGGTTATGTAGCATGTTCTGACTAACACACGACCAGTTTTCTCTGACTTTGCCCAATGTCAAGGTCACAGTCTTTTTCATTCTCAAACGTTGACATCATGGTTTCTTTTATATACTGTCTGTTTCAATTAGCATAGCAGTTTGCTAGTTCATACATGTAGGCATTGCTCTAGTTATTTTCTATCATGGTACGTCACTTTTTTCATGTCATAATCCAGGAATCACATATTTTTGCACAAGAACACACCCGGTTGACTTCCATAAGCCGCTCTCATCAATAACTAGTTACAATTACTTATAATACGATCACAATATACTACTGCATGATAACAATGGCAGTTACAAAATTGTGTTATTAAATGAATGCTGAAACACAAATTACATGTAGTATAGCTGTAAATTCTTTATATAAATATTGACAACTGTACAGGCATACAATGATACATGTATATCCATACTGCACACGAATACTGTTTCAGTCAGTGGATACTTTTGGTATATATGAATAGCATAGTGGGGATGGAAATGATACCACCTAGGTTGGAGTGTCTTATCGGTGCTGATTATAGTCCCACCTATCACAGGAAAGGAAAGTCCTTTTTTAATATAGGGTCAACAATTTATAGTAGTGTAAAAAAACTCCTATAAATTGGTGGTTAGAGATTAAAAATCGATTTCGTAGCCTTTTACCCGCGTTCTATGTTTAATGATATCGGATTTAATTTCTGCAGGAACCCCTTGGCATGCCATGAGTTTATACATCTTTAAGGTTGGCGCGCTAGCCATTGATTTTCCACACCATTCGCACAATACTTTGGTGGGTCTACACGAAGCCCTTCGCCTGTTTACCCCCAATCCGCGAGTGTCGCGGATTCTCTGCCACAATCGAGACAAATATATGGCTTCATATCAAACTTTGGTTTACCTATATGTTTTGTTTGTTTAACTTGAAATAGTAGCCTATAAAGTTTAACAGATACAGCGCTCAGTGAATAAACACGCCCGATATTTTATTTAGCCGAGTGTATTTCACCTTATCGAGGCCACGGTGTGTATTGATTTAAACAATACACAACAGTCGCCGGTGTATTTCTCCAATAGCGATTGGTGTGTATTGGTTTAATCACAGACGACAAGCTATCGAGAGACGCTATATATATGAGAGGTGATTGCGTCACGCGGTAACACGATTACTTCCTGGTATGGACAGTTTACGGTTATATAAATGTATGGTGGCCGGTGGGTGATATACTCACGGTGGGGCTGTAACTTTTCCCCCACTTTATCTCACAATTTTAACCTAAATTTATCCCAATCAGTATTCTCAATCTTGGGAAGGGTGGCACGCGCCTTAATTCTAATAGTATTTTTTTAAATCATCATATCGAGACATCTCCTCCATACCAACTCAAATTCAGCGTCCGATATATTGTTATCGGCCAACGCTTTGGACATGATAATGTCGATGCTATTTTTCTTAGACCTCGCGAGAACCAATATTCTGTCGTGCTTTCTACTTTTATTTTCGAATTTTCTTCCCAGTACTCTGAACGCCATACACAGCAGTCCCGCCCCAATGGCTACACCACTCAAACCCGCGGCAATAGGAATTGCCACGACTGTAGATAACAATGCAGCGGTTCCGGCCCCACCTAGTATATAAACTGACAACAATAACAAGGTGCTCACCCCCTCCGCTATATTTGCAGCTCGTCTATATTTTTTAGCATTGACCCTCCGAGTTTCCCCCTCTTGTTTTAGAATCTGCTGCATCTCGACGATATTTTCCAACCTAAAATCTGAACTTCTTTCGCCAAAACCAATCGAGATTGGAAGCGTGCTCGGAAGCGGTGATTCGTTCATATTTAAATTTTACATATTTATTTCAATCAAGAAAGTCACAATATTGGAAGAACTCGCTGAGTCAGCGATTTTCGTAACAAAGTTAATAACACTACATTCGGAAAGTATAATTGGATCGTCACCGGCGAACAAAACCACCCCTAAACTCTGTCCAGCGAGTTTAGTGGCTCCATCCGCCCGTTCTTCCCCATCCAGTACGAGATTTACGATGACCGCGCCCACAGGTTTACCCTTAGCATTAACCGAACAGACCGCCATTCGTAGAAGTGTACCTGGAGATGTCATGACGTATCCCCCATATATATTGCTCGCTTTGGCACCGAATGAATATTCATAGGCCCCCTCATTTAATGGCCCCCGCTTCTCAGCCCAAACTGTGATGATGGGGTTTATGCTCCGTAATAACTTAAACTGCTCTACAGATGTGTCCAAGAATGCGGCAAGCTTCTCGATAGCGGTATGGGCCTCAACATGAACCTTTGCAGAGGTATCCTCAAATGCTTTGTTCGCGCCTTTACGAACTCGGTTTAGTTTATCGGAAACTTCCATAAGCTCTGTATGGGCCTCTTCCCGAAATTCATTTATTTTTCCGCCTAGTTCAGTAAGTGCTGTCTGGTCCTAATAGCGCAACATCCCATAGGCTTCCGTAAGGTCAGTCTGTGTATCTGATCGGACTTTCTCAATACCCGTCCGGACTTCCTCAATCCCCGTCCGGGCCTCTTGGTGAACTTGTGCTATATATGTTAGGACGTCCGTTCTCAGTTGTGTTATACTTCTACGAATGTACTTTATAGCTGAAGCCACAGTGTCATCAACCAGTGATACGGTTTTCCCGGTAGTTAAAAAAGCACTCTCTGTGGGGGTGAATCCACCACCTGAACCATCCTTGTATTTCGATGGGGACAACCAATCGGTATTGGAAGAACTATCTGGCCCGTATATACTCATAATGTTGGTTGTTATAAATTCTATTACGAACATGAGTTTAATTCTTTGAATTAGTTTGAAATTTCTAGAACGACCGACATCGGATACTAGTTATTCAACTCTTTAGATCGGTCGTCGAGAATAGAGACCTTAAATTCGTGGATGTGTCCAGATTGATTCCAAAACTTTCATCTCGGGGTATGGGAAGTCTAATGTCAGTCTCACAAAAATAACAATCATTGGCGGGCACTGTTTTAAGTAGTGTGCTGGGGGCTCCATCCAACAAGTTGTACGACGTGTTCAACTGGTTGAAATGTATTTTGAGGGTTTTGGTAAAGGCTAGATCCACAGGCACATCTCCAACAAATTTTTGGCCCCGAGGGGAAACTATCTAGTTAGTGGGCGGCTGAAACCGAGGCGAATGCCTAATTGGTCTGATATAGTTATCACAGCACCGTCGGGGGCTGTTAATGTTGCAAGCCCGGTAGCCTTCGATACTGTCAGGTTGGCTTCGTCGCCAAGCTCTGTGGGAAAACAGTCTATGAGCTGTCTTGCTCCCCACAGTCCGGGAGGTAGCTTTACACTTACTTGTTTTCCATCCTTCACATAGTAAAACACTTCGCGCTCCCCCAAGTTTCGCCACCCAACCGTGAAGGTGATTGATCTGAGGCCTACCCGGCGTTTTCCACAGCAGTTGTCGATTGACTTCTGAAGTTCACAACTCTCTTTTTGAACATTAGTGATAGTATCTAACATAATAATATCTTTCAATGGATACCAAAGCATTCAGCTTTAATTATAATGCAAAGTACCTGGTCGGAGGTGTATACACTCAAAAGAACACCATTGGTGGGCTTGTGCACCCCAAAATAAGAGCCAGTTTGGGCATGGGTTTCAACACCAATTTCACTAACATGTTTGAAAAGTACAGACTTCCTAAAACCATTACACAGGATGTCACAACAAACTGGAACAACAACCCTATGCAGTTCTGGCAGAAGCAACTAAATTTTGCCGTGTGGTGTGCCACAACCGGGTGTGGCGTCTCTTTCCGAGACCACATAAAAGACAGGAACAGCATACTGAGCAGTAGCGTCTACAACTTTCATGTGTATTATACTATTAGGAGGATTCTCAAATAACTAGGTACTCCACTACCTGAAGATGACGGCTGGAATCCCATTTCCAACACATACAACCGTAAGGCGTTCGAACGGATATGTGACGAATTTAACATTTCAAAAGATTCGGATTGGAGACAAAAAGTATACCCGAACAGCAACAGCCTGGGCACCGTTCATCTCAGTGGTCTAGACTACGGCGCAAGCACAAAGTATGCCACCCCAGGTGTCATCTTTGGGTACTATTATTCAAATCGTGTAGTGAACCCAGTTAGAGGTTATACAAATTGGACCACCACCGATTAAGTAGTAAATAAAATGACATTCGGGTCTGAAGTTAGTACAAAGAGACAGTGTAATTACGATTACTGCTGGTATAATGCACCAAAAATAGCTCACGTAGATTATATTTTACAAGACAGAAACGTGCAAAAGGGTATAGAAACATGTACATTGGACGATGGTCTAGGGTTTACGCAGGCCGGTGTTACCCGCCTCAACGACTTCATTCGCACATACGTCTGGGCCATCCTCGGCGCATTGGGGCAATCGCGCAGTTCTATAATAGGATTCGGGACGGCGTTTGAAGCACAAAACAGTTCTTGGCAAATGTCGAGGAGTCGGTATCAAGACGTTTTGCAGAATGCCAGCACCCCAGTAGACTATGTATTTGGAATAGGTCTTTATATGGCGCGGAGCAATATGATACTACGAGACGACCCGGTTGACGGTTACAATAATCGCCACCGCCAATCAAAAAATCGGCCACAACGGGAATGTGAACGCAGATATCATCAAGCGCACCCCCAAGACGGTCGGGTTCATCCAATCTCGATTGGGAGTTGAGGTTGTAAATTCAAATAAAATTTAAAAAGATTTCATAAAACCCCCAATTCACGAATTTGATATACCCACCCCGTACCCCCAATCCAATCATCAACAATGTTGAAATTGGAAGAATTGGATACACCCACCCCACCACGAAGCACACCATCAAGTTCCCCCAATTCACGAACTGGAACAGGAGCGGGAACTAGTGTCTCATCAAGTTCCACCAGTTCCAGCTCAGGAGCGGGAACTAGTGTCACAACCCACGAGGAGGAGAAATTAGGACTCGTAGTCGCCCTCGTGACGATCGTACTACTCGCGCTTTGATTTTAGGAACTCTCGGGCGGAGAATAGTAGAAGACCGGCGATCGCCCCGATTAAAGCCCAATTATTTTCGGCGATCCATCCGGCTGTTTTTGATAATATAGATAACAAGTACGAGACGACACTCCCGATCAACCTAGGCAATGCGGCAGCCGACTTTCCGGCTAATTTAGCTAGGAGATTGGCTAGGGCTTTTAGATGCTTTTTTGCCCACTCCTTGGCGCCGCCGGATGGCGCGGGTGCTGGCGCGGGTGCAGCCGCAGCACCACCTACGAGCAGCTCGATAGTTAGAACTATGGTCGATATGGTCATACCGAGAGCTGCGAGGATGCTTACTATCGTGACGCCCTGCTCTCTGAATAGAGTGCTCACCGAGTGTCGTCTCCTCATGCAGAACCCTCGAGATTGTTTCGCGGATCCGATTTATTTGGGTGCGGAGCGCCTCAAGACAAGCCGATGCAGCCTCCAAGCGAGCTGCTCTTTCATCCCGCAACGACCGCAGGCGTTCGGTGATCCGCTCGGTAGATTCACTATCGTCACCGGCTTCCCCAAGTTTTCTTTCTTCTAGCGCGATATGTTCATCCAGCGCCGTGAGTTTGGAGAGGTTAAGGACAAATTCGCTCCGGACCGTTTGTAGTGCCTTATCGAGGCCCCGGAGTTCACGAAGAGGTAACGGTGTGTCATCCATCGTGCTGAGTATTCCATCTATCTCGCTTTCGTTGAGCTCCATTGTGTGAATAGCGTCAGTGGCTACACGAGGGACATCGCTGAGCTCGACAGTTTCTATCGCGGCGGCCGTCTTCACCATCGTTTCGTCGTTAGACTGTAGGGCCTCTACAGCGCGGGCCGGCATAATTGTTTTACCAAGTTTCCAATTTGGGAATCCGAGTTCGTCCTTTTCGATTTGGCCACCGCCCCGGTTTCCGGTAATGGTGTTCAGCGCTAGGGGTTTTCCGGTCCTCATATTGACGATCGGGATAGTTGATGCTTTTAGTCGCAACCTACCCTTCAGATCCAATTCGAAGTTGGAGTAGTCGCGGCCGACAGATGGGACCTCACCTTTTTCTGACAAATTGTTGTAGTAGTCGTCTACAGCTGACTTGACTAATTCCTGACTTAGACTAATGGTGCTGGTAGCGCCACCTATTTCCCCCAATTCACTAATTGGAACTGGAGTCTCTATGAAGGGCGTTTCGGCATCGATGTCATCATCGATGTCATCATCTATGTCATCATCTATGTCATCATCGATGTCATCATCGATGTCATCATCGATGTCATCATCGATGTCATCATCGATGTCATCATCGATGTCATCATCGATGTCATCATCGATGTCATCATCGATGTCATCATCGATGTCATCATCGATGTCATCATCGATGTCATCATCGATGTCATCATCGATGTCATCATCTCGGCCGACTTCGTCCATACCAATATCGTAATCCTCCATTTTTAACGATGTATTAAAGAAAAAACCATACGGAGTATTTAAATATGTCTTGAGTCAATACGGCCGCAAACTCAATCCATACCGCAGACTGCGGGAGCCCCTTGAGACAAAGCGTCGTTATTACGAACAACCCATCGACGATCGACCAGAACCAGCAGCTCTTGGCCCGCTTTCCCAACCTCGGAGCTAACGACGTCATTGTGCCGGGGACTGTTCGCCTCGCTTTCACTATTTCGCTGACGTCGACAGACGTGGACCGAACCATTGTTCAGAACCTGGGTCGCGCCATCGTCAATTAGACCATGATAAAGATTTCTGGTAATGAGGTGATGTCGATCGACGACAGCGACGTCTACCATTGTTACCAGGACCTGTGGAAGACGGCGCAAGAGCGCGAAAATGCGGTCTATCAGGGTATTGACACCAGCAAAAATAAGAACGTAACCAGACTTAGAATAGGGGCTGGTAACAAGGCAGATAACGACGCGAGCGATAACGCGATCGCGGCCGCTTACGGCAACCGCTTCTACATCTCGCTCGACTTTGAGTTGCTGGGGAGTCACATGCCCTACTATCAGAGCGCGTTGGCTGACCGCCTCGAATACGAACCTACGTTCAACGACTACGGCCGAGTTCTAATAGCCACCGACATGACATCGACGTATACGATCGATAATTTTTCGTTGGAGTACGACATGGTCACGATGCCCGAACTAGCGCGATTGATCAAAACCCAGTACGCCGGGCGCGTTGCCATACTTTACAACCGAGTTCTTCGTCACCGCAAGATGACGAAAGACAAAAGCGACACATTGTAGAATATTAACGTCAATATACCCGCCCGCTCGATGAAAGGTATACTGATGCTGTTCGAGGAGGGTCGGTTCGCGCTCGGGGCTAGAAAAAGCGACAAATTTTATAACCCCAAAATCACAAATGTCGAGGTGACGATCCAGGGAGTCCCCAATCAACCCTACAGTCAAGGCCTTCGCGCGCATCAGCAGTGGGACGAAGCCAGAAAGCGGTTTGCTGCCGAGTATAAACGCTCCCCAGAGGTTGCCGCGGTTGCCAAAGACCTGCAGCTCTCGGACGTCTCCCTCACACAGTTCCTGACTTCCAAGTACGCGTTATGGCTAGACATGCGAGCCAGCAACGTCGACCAAATGCACGGTAGTGGACGCCAAGTTGAGAACGCTAGCGAGGGTGTAACGATCCAGATAATCAAAGAGGCGGATGGAGCTGGCGCATTGAACGTGTACTTACATATAATCACAGAAGCACAACTCAACATCGAAGATGGTCGATACGTCTCAGCACTCTACTGATTTAATAAAAAATAATTCTACACATTTAAATAAAAATAAAGTTTGTGATGCCCACTCTGCCATAATATGTGGGCAGACAGCATGTGGAAAAACAGTTTTCATCCTCGACTTGCTCGAGGGGTCCTACCGCGATATCTTTCGACACATTGTGATCCTGTGTCCCACTGTGCGGCACAACGAGACTTATCAGCGACGCCCGTGGATATGGATCGACCCTGAGGTATACGTTATTGACCCCGGTGATAGGCTTCACGATTGGTTGCGCGGCTTCTACCAAGTCTTTCAGGGCGAGCCCACCCTATACGTGATTGAAGACTGCTCGGCCAAGGCGGCGATGACCAACAAGAAGGACATGCTCTCCGAGCTCACATTTTCTGGCCGCCATGCGGGGCAAAGTGTATGAATCTCCACTCAAAAGTACAACGCCGTCCTCAAGGATCTGCGCGAGCAAACGATATGGGTCGCCCTCTTTGACTGCAAGGACCTAGACTAATTCGATGACTGTCTTCGAGAGAACGACGTTATCCCAACGCGCGAGGAGCGCCTGGAGGTTCGACAGATACTTTCGGAAACTAAGCACGCCAAGCTTCTGCTAAAGACTGATCAACCAACTGCTTACGAAGTTATCAATTAATTACTGAGAAATTGCTTAACGCTCGTTAGTAACTGCTGAGCAAATGCTTAAAAATGCTGAGCAATTGCTGAACAATGCTTAACAAATACTTAACAAATGTTGAACAAATGCTGAACAATGGTTAACAATGTGGGAATCAATGTGATGCTCCGCTGCGAGCTTTGTTGCGAGCATAACGTTGATCATTAGTATCGGGTGGTGCGCTTGGCAATATGTTAGACTTATGAGGCTAGTCAGAATAGTACTAATTATTAAAAATAAAATAATGAACTGCGACGAACTTCTCGATCAGCTAATGGAAGAGACAGTCGTGTCGACTGCCGACACGACATCTTTCCCAAAAGAAACGGTAGGAACCGACACGATATCTTTCCTGAAAGATGACACGGCTGCCGATACGGTCCTGAAAGAAAATTAAAACACGACGCGACGCGAACGGCTAGCTGCGCTGGTTGCTGGGGGACAATCGGAGCGGTATTTCGGTCGGCGTCTCTCAGTTTGTGACGTGGACATGATGTCAGATGTCGAGGTTGATAAAATGTATGCGCGATACGAATTTAAATTGGGGGCAGAGATGACGAAAACTCTTGGATCGGCGGCTATTCATTTGTACGCTACCGCTGTCAGTGCAATTCTCCCTATATCTGACACCCCGGGGTTGATTGGTGATCTAGAGACTGACCCTTTTGTAGGACATACTCTTAAAACAGCATGCTGCTCAATTTATCACAAGTTTGGAATGTACTTAGCTCCGCTGACAACCGCGTTGACCACGGCTAAGCACTGTCAATTTGGACATATATGCCCACGAACTATAAGCTCAGAAAATTATGACACAAAACGCACCCCCAACCCTGTTGGACCAGGAGCGACAAGCACCTGCGAGAGTGACGGAACAGCCCTCAACTCCCAATCGAGATTGGATGAACCCGATTGCACTTCCAACTCAGATCCCCCAGTTCCAATTAGTGAATTGGGTTCAACACTGTTGAATCCGATTAGACGACAGAAAAAAACAAAAAGACAGGCAGCTGGGCGGGCAGCGGCTGCCACCCGAAAAGCTAAACAAGATAAAATACTAGCCGAGCTTCGAGAGGCTAAACAGTCGTTATTTGTTCCAGCTCAGGAGCCCCAATCGCAATTGGAGTTGGGGGCAGAAACAGCAAAACATCCGAAGACAGCTGTGGTTCAATCTCCTGCGGAGCAATCGTGGATTGCTGTAGCTCCTACCTGGATCACCCCGTGGGTTGTTGGTGGTGGTCTGGCAGTTGTGGACACCGTGTGTGTGTGTGTGGAAATACCTTTCGAGACAACCCCCAACCGCACATGTGCAGTTGGAGGCGGTTCCAAAGAAAGTTACGAAACCGATTGCGCCCCATTTAAACATTAAGTATAGGGTTTGCTCGAATATCAAGGATGGCCTTCGGAGGGCCCTCTCCGAAATTGGACATGACTGCGAGAGACGTAGGTCTCGTGACCTTGAATGTAGCGTCCGCAATTTCGACCCGAGATTATCTCATTAAAGCTGGAATTCTACCCGCTATATATATGGAAATAAAATGGCTACTGTCGCAGCAATAGTAGGTGGCGCAATCGTGAGCGCAGGGGGGTTCAGCCTTAGCAACTATTTATTCTCGTTAATTCCTGGAGACTCGGACGCGGATGGTGAGCGCAAGCGTCACGATTTAGCTACAGAACAACTCAATAGCGCAAAGGAAGCATGGGCAGAAAAACGAACCAACCGTGTGGACTGGATCAACGAAGAGCTTCGCACTTTCCGGAACGTTGACGAAGCCATGCGCGAGTACAAGCTGGCATATCCACAGAAAATTCTCGCGCCGCTGGATCCCGAGCCCCAACTTTCAGATTTCTATGTACCGTCAGAGGCCCAAAAAGACCGCGAGATCGCATTCATCGTCGTGGGAATGGGTGTGGTGAGTCTCGTCAGCTACTATATTGAAAAGGCAATAAGCAAAAGCAATAAACAATAATAACAAAAAAACTTTTGAAATAATATATATATATATATAACGATGTTAGTTGACGAGCTTTATTACGCTTTGATCGATGTAGGCTACACGGCCCTTAAACACCGTTTAGCTGGCGCAAAGGGGCTGATCAGTCTGGCCCAAGACTCTCTAGAGATGTGGCGCGAGGACTAAAAAGCGGCCACCCTTTTCGCAAAGCGGGTGTTAGATTCCTCCGAGTTCCCGCTCCAGCTCAGGAGCGGCACTCCAATTGCGATTGGAGCTGCAGCGAAACATCCAACAAAGATTTAGTATCGAGGACGCAGTTACCGGACGATCTGGTGAGGGCATGTTGGAGATTGTTCGATCTACTAGAATACCTCGCATACGATGAACACGCGCAAACTTGATACCAGAATATCGGTTCGCCTAACGCGCAAGCTAGCGAACATATACTACAGCCCCCGCGGCTACTGGAAGGGACTCGCGGCCATCAAGAACCTCGCGGCGGTGACCAAGGTTTCCGAAAACGCCGCCAAGGAATGGCTCAAGAAGCAGGCCCTCTGGCAGATCTATTTGCCCGCACCTCACAATATTCCGCGGCCTAAAAAGTCCACCAAGCAGATCTCATATTTCTCCCTCACGATCGCGTCGGTCGTAAAACGTACAAGTAAGCACTGACAGTCGTTGACGTAGTGATTCGTTATAAAGGGGCTGACCCACTGGCCACGAAAGAGTCTAAGGAGGTGGCCGAGGCTCTTTCCAGAATATATAAGAGGAGTCCTCTCAAATGGCCTAATCTTATCCAGGTCGATCCCGGCCGCGAGTTCATGTGCGCGGTCTCTCAGCTGTTGGCTAAGCACGACGTTTCTGTAAGACGCGGCCGCGTCAACATCCACCGGGACCAGGGGATCGTGGAGCGGTTCAATCGAACCCTATCTGAGAGGTTGTTCGGACACCAATATGCCAAAGAGCTTGTAGACCCTCATACGCGATCGGCCGAGTGGGTGACCAGGCTGCCCGCCGTAGTCTCCGAACTGAACGGCGAGGTGACCAGATTGATTGGTAAGAAGCCCGTAGATGCCATGAAGTCTAAAAAGGTGGCGCACAAGCCATCCGCCGTCTCGTGCGGACGACCCGTTGGTTTAGCGGAGCAACGTCTTCCATTGGATGTTGCCGTCCGGTACCTCTATCAACCGGGAGAGCGCGAAGGTGGCCGCCGCCGCGCGACTGATCCCGTGTGGTCTCTCAATGTATATCATCTAGATCGATCAATTACCAAACCCGATGAGCCTGTGATCTACTATTTGGATGATGGTCCATAGCGCGGGTTTGTTCGCGAAGGACTTCTTGCGGTGCCTTCTGACACCCAGCTACCCCCAGATCGTCCGTCGTCATAGTCGGTCAGACTCTCGTCCTACATCAACGGCTCTGTATGAATATTATCAGACAGCACGCGCCGCTTGTCATAATAGGCGGATAGCCCAAGCTTGTGCTGCGAATATGTCTTCATAACTCCATTATTCATGCGGAATCCTCCGTTTTCCGCTGTAGCATAAGATCCCTCGAGTGCGGTTTTGTACCGGTCCCAATCTACGCTATTCGTTCGTTTACTCATTCCTTTGGAGGAATGCTTGGTCGTGCCTCCAACTCCGGTTGGCAAACCCACCTTCTCTACAAAGTAGCACTTGCTCGATAGCGCGATTGCTCGATCCCCTTGAAATGCCATCTTGAAAAGTCCTGGTTCGCGTCCGCTCCACTTATCCCAGGCCAACCATTTGTTTTCTGATTTTATAAACTCATCCATCAACTCTGGGCGATTTCAGACCCCTCCCACTAGTGGCTATGTACATACTATCTGTGTCCATTTGTATCAATTCGAAATCGCTCCGATCCACATACTTATCTAGAAAATCATAGTAAAACTCCAACATTCTCAACTTCGCCAATCGGTACACGGCAATCCCACAGTGAAACGGTCGCTTTACGGATGATTTCGATTTTCTGCTCGATATTTCGTACGCATCTCCTATTTCTGTCAAATCATCGTAGAAGGCTGATCTCAACGCTTTATCAACACATTCCTCGTCTTTCGTTTAAGTCGTATTCAAATGTCTTTCCGCCGCTTCTATCATTTTCCCACAACACGAATTACCGAGTAGTTTCATTATATCTGCGACTACAGCTTTGCTGCTATCTACATCGCCAGTTCGTCTAGCTGCTGTGACATCCTCCGCGAACCACTTGAAGGGTTTTCCCGAATAGCAGTTTAATAAGCGATACACTCCAGTTACTTCCAACCCTTGTTTGAGATACCAACGTAATAGTGGTTCGTACAGCAACAATTTCTGAGCCGACTTTCTCGATATTTCGTACGCATCTCCTATTTCTGTCAAATCATCGTGGAAGGCTGATCGCAAAGCTTTATCAACACATTCCTCGTCTTTCGTGTAAGTCGTATTCAAATACACTCCACTTACTTCCAACCCTTGTTTGAGATACCAACGTAATAGTGGTTCGTACAGCAACACTTTCTGAGCCGATAGCGCCTCAACTAACTTTTTCCCATCACCGCGAGTCCGGCCTGTGGCGCTCAGATATTTCATCATGTGCTGGGGAATTTCCTCCTCGCGAACAACCCTGTTTATAAATAGGTGCGACATCTCCTCGAATTTATCTCTTCAGGTTCTCTGGCACTTCGATGTCCACCTCGGCGAACCCGAACCACTTACCGTCCATCACTCTTTTACAGAATTGTTTGATAATAATTGGATTGTTGGGACCTTTGACCGTCGTGATCATCTCTTTTCCACACGGCATCTCTTTACTCAGTGTGGATAAATACAGAGCGTTTGCATCGTATCCAAGCACCGCGTTGCACTGTTTGCCGTGCCCTTCCGGAGTGGATCGGATCTTAGACACTCCGGCTTCCGCATACCTAGATAATACAATGGAAGGACCTCCAACAAGAGCCCTCTGCAGCATCTCGTAGGTTTCCTCATGTGGCGCGTAAAGTTGAAGCTTGTCATTGAACGGGTTATCAGACACCGTTCCCCGCAGTAAATACTATATCGCCACACCTGGCAAAGTTACGGCATCCTTGAAAATATCAACACCTTTGTCTTTATAAAATCTACACATTTTCCCCAATGCTTCCAGGAAAGGTGAGATATCCAAATCGTTATAATACTTCAGCCACTCCCGGAACGTGGTCATCTTTTTCGCTTTGAAAATCGCGCGACACTCCGCGAGCTGGGTGGCATCGAGCAAGTGTTTACCAGCAAGTCTCGAATACCTGTGTTCTAGATCCGGCAGTCCGGGATAATCTAGTTTGTCTGGGGAATTAAACCATTCGTAGGGTAAGAACGACTTTTGCGCTTCACAGCTGTACCCTTTAATCCACCGGTCATAACTGACTCCCGGCCCTAGGTACAGTGCAACATCCAGAAACCTGAACTCGGGTGTGAATAGAAATATCGAAGCGTTTTCCCTTTTGCCAACCATTACCTTTTTGGTTGTATCAGACAGCTCGCCAACTAAGTACTTCTTGATAAGATTTATGTCGTACCTGCTGCAATTGAACCCGATTACCGGTACCTGACATATCCATTGCTCGATCTCCCCAGCCTGCCGCTCCCACAGGGTGTCCATATCTGGGGGCCGGAATGTTCTACCTACCTCTTCCCTGATGGCATTCCCGAGCTTTTGCAAATCCTTCATAAACCTAGCCACCAACCGCGCGGGGTCTGTGTCGCATATGTGAGTTATTTCTGAAGACATACTATCACCAATACTCACGCTAATCGGGACATGCTCGGTTTCAAACTCGAGGGAATCCGTTTTCCTCTCGTGGCCGTCTTCGCACAAATACGCTTCAAAGTCAGCCACAATCTGGTGCGGGTAGAGTGTGGTAGGACATCCCGTTTTTATAGCTTTACCAGATTTCTTAAAGTTGTGTTCCCACATCACCTCTAACTCATACCCAGCCTTTGTAATCATTTTCTCCCGCCTGGTGGTGTTGTCAAACTCGTCACGCTTGTTTATGGAGTGTGCCGGGCATCCGTGCCAATAGCAGCCGTGATACTGGTACACTGTGTTATTTTCCCGACAGTCACCGGTCACCGTCTACTGGAGCTCCGGCAATCCAGCGCTCGCCACCGTGCCCGCACTGTTCGGTATGGATGTGGATGCCTTCCTCCTTCTCAACGCGCCCCATTCATTCCAATGCGCCGTAGCTCTTCGCGCTTTTCGGGAAGAATGCCCTTTCGTACGCGGATCTAGGATGCTCCAAAATCTTACCTTCGCAGATTACTTGGGTCTCCCCTCCCCTCGCATACAGGTGCGTGCGTGCCTTGTCATGTGGCAGGCTTGTGTGAATCGTTGGGAGCACTCTTTGCAACAGTACGTGTGGGTGATTCCTTTAAGCTTGGTTATAAGGAATGCGTGGTCTTGGAATAATCCGATGGTCATATGTTTGGTGCCGACTGCGGCGTAATGTGCTGGTTTTTTTCTCAAATACCAAACTCCGTCTTCTGTGGGTTCATACACTTCAATACCAACCCTAAACTTCTCTTCAACCTTCTTCAAGTTATCAAATGGAACTGGGTTTGGTTTACTCTCACCAAAATACTCCTGGCTGAGCTCCCGCGCTTTAGCACAGCACCTATCAACTCGAGACCCCCCGTGAATCGCTAAGCATCGAAATAAACACAATCCGTCATCGTACCGGTCTAGAGAATACATACCTTTCTTATTTCACAGCCACTCTGGTAGCAGCCCTCCCCCCGCGAATTTTGACTTAAGACCCAAATCCTTCCCGCGCTTTCCCTGCACGAGCTTGACACAAACTTCCACCCATCTTACGAATGTCCACTTCGCCCATGGGCGAGAGATTGTATCGATGTCCATCCGCCTGGTCTCCTGAACAGCCACCCAGCGGTTTACGTCGGAGAGGGATGACATCCAATGACTTCCTCCGATATTCTTGTAGAAAGTAATAGTTTTAGGCTGGTCTTTGGAATCAACCTCATCGATGTGCTTCAGGTTGTAGTAATACGCGTACCTAAGATGAACATTTGTAGTGATATATGGCATCAGTTTATCTACTATCCTATCGGAAATAATACCACCAACCGCTCTATGAAAGGTGAGCTCGACAGTTCTCCTTCCAGCCTTGACCATTTCACTCTGCTCATAAACCTCCGACATTATTTCTGGCCCTTTCGCTATAATCGCGCGGAACAGCGCGGTTTTGGTTACACGCTTAGTATGAGACCTCTCCGTAAACGCGCTGTTCTTTGTTGCGTTTATCAGTTTTGTCAACCCCGGCACTCTCAGACGATTACTATATGTGATCCCGAGTGATTTAGCTTCATCCCTCAATTTCCCAATATCTCGGGAGGTCTGATCTGAGGTTTTTGCTTTTATCAGTTTGGTCAACCCCGCAACTCTCAGACGATTACTATATGTGATCCCGAGTGATTTCGCCTTTTCTTGCAATTGCAATAACTCGGAAGTTGGTGTTGGGGGTTGTGGTGTCATATTTGTCATAATACTTTTTTGTATACATGTAGGTTTTACTTGTTCAACAAGCATTTGTCATATTTTTCATGATACCTATAGGTTTTGTTTGTTTAACATGAAAATGTCTGTCATGGGTTTTCTCATAATTTGTCATAAGTTTTGTTTGTTCGGCATACAAGTTGTTTACACTTTCCTGTGGTAGGTGGGACCCTTTTCAGCCCTGATAAGACCCTCTAACCTAGGTGGTATCATTTCCATCCCCACTATACTACTATGTGATTTTGCTTTTTATTTTACTCCCATAGGTAAAGATGGGACGAAATACACTGGCAGGTAAGATGATTGTACGTTATAACTGTAACTGTTATATCAAAAGTGTGTGTAATATCGGGTGAAGGTGAGTGCTAAAATGCAGGTTGTTAGCAAAGGTTGTCGTCATTCAATTAATGGGTCAGTGGAATAAGTGAGCGTACTCCCGTATGGAAATAAGCGCTATGTAATGTTGACGAGAAGCGAACATAAACATCACCCATTGGTAATTAGTTCGGTGGATTGTGATACGTGCATCATGGGTAACTAACTCACAGTTACTACCATAGCGTATTCGTATATAAAGTACACTTGTAATACATCAGTACGCCATGATGTAAGCTGTTTGTTTCCGTGGATATTGCAGTGAGCAAACCTACGTGAACGACACGATGATGGACGAGGTACAAGGACAACGGAGTAAGTATATCCTTTGTTTACATATATGTATTTGGCTATAACATGTGACAGACTGTAGCCAAGACAGTAATCATTGCTGGTCAAATGTGCAAGGGAAACTCGAATCGATGGTCATTATAAACACGGTGACAACGGTATGGTTATTGTGGTGGGGTTTAAGATCCATTTCTTCCCAATGTATACAAGGTCGTCAGCATCGCGCTACATACCAGTATACAACATACAACATGTCAATGTTCACTATGCTTCACTAACGCGGTTTCCGAAAGCAAGTCATTATTACTTAGATTTTTCTCAATTGTCAGAAGATCATCTCGTCATGACATCTCGAGCTGCAAGTTGCCATCTGTAGTCAGCGGATTCATTGACGGTTATGCTATCGTTACATTGACTTTTATCGTAGAAACTGCCATATCGTTTGGCATCATGCTCTCGTGAGTTTCTATATAACTAGGTACGGTCGGTGAAGATAACGCTTTTCTATCATAGACTTAGACTATTTTATACTATTGTTTGAGTATATAAGTGTCGCCCTTTGAACAGACCGCAGTGATAATCATAATTATATTTACAAAACATGCTGTAGAGTTCATTGCTTTCTGACCGGACGTCGGTCGTATCGAGTGTACCATGTTGACCCCTTCATGGTTTGAACTCAGTTGTACTGGTACCAACTGTAGCTGGAACATCCACCATACTGTATGATCATTTAGCCATGTAAACTGTGAGCCGTCTTATTGTCAGCCCATGATGGGGTCCGGAAAACTATGCCGCCATTGCTGCCTACTTCAGTATATATATATGTGTATGTATATACACATGTGAAATATAGCGGGAACATCCACCATACGATCATTTCGCCATGCAAACGGTAGCTGGAACATTTACATTACGATCGTTCAGCCGTGTAAACAGTAGCTGGAACATCCACCATACAATAATTTAGCCATGTAAACTGTAGCTGGAACATCTGCCATACGACCATTTAGCCATGCAAACTGCAGCTGGAACATCCACCTTACGATCCTTTAGCCATGTAACCTGTATCTGGAACGTCCGCTATACGATCATTTAGTCATGTAAGCTGTAGCTGGAACATCCACCATACGATCATTTAACCATGTAAAATGTATCTGGAACATCCACCATACTATCATTTAGCCATGCAAGCTGTACCTGGAACATCCACCATACGATCAATTAGCCATGTAAGCTGTAGCTGGAACATCAACCATACGATCATTTAACCATGTAAACGGTAGCTGGAACATCCATCATTATCAATCATTTAACCGTTGTTAAATCTATAGCTTGGAACAATCGCCATACAATCATTTTAGCCAATGCAAACTGTAGCTGGAACATCCACCATACAATCATTTAGCCATGCAAATTGCAGCTGGAACATCCATCTTGCGATCATTTAGCCATGTAAACTGTATCTGGAACGTCCACCATACGATCATTTAACCATGTAAACTGTAGCTGGAACATCCACCATACAAGCATTTAGCCATGTAAACTGTATCTGACACATCAACCATACGATTGTTTAGTAATGTAAACAGTAGCCAGAACATCCACACCTTACAATAATTTAGTTATGTCAACTGTAACTGGAACATCCAACATACGACCATTTAGTCCTGTAAACTGTAGCTGGAACATCCACCATACAATCATTTAGTCATGTAAACTCTAGCTGGAACATCCACCTCACAATAATTTAGCTATGTAAACTGTAACGGAAACATTCATCATACAATCATTAAGTCATGTAAGCGGTAGCTGGAACATCCACCATACAATCATTTAGCCATGTAAACTGTAGCTGGAAAATCCACCATACAATCATATAGTCATGTAAACTGTAGCTGGAACATCCATCATTTAACCATTTAAAATATAGCTGGCACATCCACCATACCATTTTAGCAATGTAGACTGTAGCTGGAACATCCACACCTTACAATCATTTAGTCATGTCAACTGTAGCTGGAACATCCACCATACGATCATTTAGTCAAATAAACTGTAGCTGGAACATCCACATTACAATCAGTTAGCCATGTAAATTGTAGCTGGAACATCCATCATACAATCATTTAGTCATGTAAACTGTAGCGGGAACTTCCACCATACAATCATTTAGCCATGTAAACTGTAGCTGGAACATCCACCATACAATCATATAGTCATGTAAACTGTAGCTGGAAAATCCATCAAACAATCATTTAGTCATGTAAACTGTAGCTGGAACATTCACCATACGATCATTTAGACATGCAAACTGTAGCTGGAACATACACCATGCGATCATTTAGCCATGTGAACTGTAACTGGAACATCCACCTTACAATCATTTAGCAATGTAATCCACCATACGACCATTTAGCAAAACAAAAGTGACCATTGTTTATTCCATGGCTAGTAGTCATCTAGCTCATGTATTATCGTCAATACTATGGCTCGGGGATCATCTGTAAGCCAGCACATGCATTCTAATTTGGTGGGCCTGCTTCACCACCAGTCATCGGTCTAATAGAATGATACACCCTGTTGACCGTAGACCCCAGTCTACAATCGTAAGTAAGGTTTGTTGAAATAAAACACATGAGATTGCAGAAGAATTTTCACGGAAGTGTGTAGCTATTATTTTGAAGGTTGGTGGCTATGCTGTGTGTCCCCACCAAGGTTAGTTTAATGATATGGGAATGCATAGCTCATACTGATATTGAATTGGGAAATGTTTGCTCGTCATATATTGACCATTATAATTACTGATAGTGTATCTCTAATTGCGAAATATTGACTTGTCATATATTGACCAGTATAATTAGGCCTCGTCATATATTGACCAGTATAATATTTTCTCTCAGATATTTTTTACTCGACCGGATTTTCTTGCTCGCCGGCTTTTCGTTAGTATTATATGGGAGTTAGAAACTGATGCCACCTCCTTTCTTGGAAGGGGAGGAGGGGCGGGGAGGGGGGGAGGGCGGGGAGGGGGGGGCGTGTTTGCGGGGGCGTAGCGGGGGCGCGGTAGTGACGTAGCGGGGGGCGGGGGTAGCGGGGGCGTAGCGGTATGGGGGCGTTAGCGGGGGGCGTAGCGGGGGGCGTAGTGGGGGGCGTAGGGGGGCGGGGGAGGGGGGCGTAGCGGGGGCGTAGCGGGGGCGTAGCGGGGGCGTAGCGGGGGCGTAGCGGGGGCCTAGCGGGGGGCCTAGCGGGGGGCCTAGCGGGGGCCTGCGGGGGGGCTAGTGGTGCCGTATGTAGCGGGGCGTAGCGGGGGCCGTAGCGGGGGCGTAGCGCCCTCCAAGAGGAGGTGGTGGGTATCAATTTACACTATATACTACTTCTTGCTTAGAACACTACCGATATCTATTTAAAGTGGGGACATATATTTTGAACCACCCTGGAGTTGACACTAAGTTATTGACGCCAACATGTGCTTCAACTTTCCTGAAAAAATACCAACGTAAAAACATATTCCGGAGAAGACATTTTTGACGGACAAATCGTCTTATGCAAACATTAATGATTTTCATGAGAAAAAAAAAGATTGTCTTACTGAATTATTTTGTATCATTCATTACAAAACCCATCTGATATGCGAAATAATACATGCATTCCCCATTGCTTCATGAACAGTTTTATTATTGGAAGAATTACAAGGATGTGACAAAGAAATGAGACACCCACTTGTCAACAAAAAAACAGCCATTTAATGATCATTTCGTCAAAATTTGAGATTTTTCCATAACACAAACTGCTTTTCAAGATTAAACATAAGTCCGTTAGTTCCGAAACGATATAATCAAATAGCATGCATACCTAAGTTGTCCATAATAGCTTATGTTATGCAATATATCAAAAGACACCCCAGAATGTGAAACAGCCCATCACCGATATTCAGCAGCAATGCCATTCAAAATAACTACGGTTTATGTTCGTAAATAGTTCTATCATATGTTTCAGGAATCGATTCAGCAATGTCGGACAACTATATCGTCCACAAAAGGTATATTTTGTAATGATGACATGAGTGCTTCCGTTTATTTGAATTACGGCAAGTTTGTTTATGTTACTATGACCAGATAAATGTGGCGCATGGTTTTGCTATCAGTGTATATCCAAATCAGCGTGAGCTCCCGCACAGTGTGATCAGGATCTGCACTGTTCGCCATTCCATCCATTGAACATAGTGCGACATGAGTGTGTTATTTAATCAGGAGCTATCCTGGTCAAAAATCAAGTCAGCCCCATTTCCACAGCCACATATCGATTTGGCAAGCGTACCCACCGACGGTTGCGTGGACAGCTACATTTCATGTCGCAGACACTTCCGACCGCTCGTTTTAATATTCGACAGTTAAGTTAATTTCACCACATCAATGGCCCTACACACTCGTTTGCATGTCTGGAGAAACTGAACTTTGGCCACTTTTAACAATTATGCGTTCAAACATTGTCATAACAATGAAAACAAATGTAGTCTTTATTTTCATAATCGTGAATGTAATATGAAATGAATATGTCTGGTCGCTAAATTGTGTGTACATGTATATAGAACGTAGAATAATTTCGCAATGCCTTTAAAATAGAAATTTCAGCATATAAACCGGAGGCATGATTTAGCCTCGGTCGGTAGTATGTTAGTTGTACTACTGTGGTTGATATCTAGAAGTAGACGCTGTCATATGCAGTTGACGTGTTCTGTCATTTAATCAAACCTAGTACATGTTGGCGCAAGATCATAACTACATTATTATTTCGTTTCCGCAAACATTTGAATGGCATACAGCGCCCGATTAGAATTTTCGTATCTTAATAGAGTTTATGAATACTTACTTTTAGTGACGGAACAAGCGGGAATAACATCATCTAAGCGTATATTTCAGAGAAAGATACCGTTGGTTTCGGCGATGATAAGAACGTACGCAAGATTTGCATACCAGAGTACTAATCACTAAGTTGTTGGTCTCAGAACTCTCTCGCTATGTGACACCGAACACAGCCCATATCACATACATATCATATACTACTTGGATTTTACCCCACTGTTCGGCGGGTGTGGATGAGAAGAGTGGAAAATATTTTTCAGCAACTACGATACTTACTCGACCGGATGAGAAGTTATCATGAGATGACACCCTATTAGAGATAAGTTATCCATTGGTTATGCTCAGTGTATTACAACAATCTGTCATAAATATCAACTGACACCCTATTAGAGTTAAGAAATCCATTGGTTATACTCTGTGTATTGCTACAATCTGTCATAAATATCAACTGACACCCTATTAGAGATAAGAATCCATTGGTTATACTCAGTATAATGCCTACCATAAAGCACATTAGAGATCAAGCTAAGAGTTGGGGAATTTCCCTAAGAGATTTGAGACTCAAGAAATCTATAGCAGATAGGATAAGTGACGCGCGAGCCGTCGTTTACGAGGAGAGGCTGCGGTGTGCGGTTTCAACCGGACGACTGCCTGCCGACCCCGAAAAACGCTCCGAGAAATTGGAGAACGAGACGACGGCCAGTCTGCGTGCCACCGCTTACGCGCAGCGTGTAAAAGAAGATCACAGTGCGCGCAGAAAACCACTCTTCAAGGTGTACTACAATAAGATGCATCAATAACTGATGGGGAGACCTCCTACTACTTGTGTCTGTTTAGGTGCATAGCCATCCACCGTGGAGGGAGACCCGACCGCTGTTGTGAGGAGGAGGCACGAGCTCTGGCTCGCGAATACTTCGGGCACGATAATGGACCGGATAGTAAGGGAATTCCCCTGGATGATATTAAGAAGATCGAAGAGCGCTTCAAGCTGGGCATTCGCGTTTACGAGCCCACCGCCGACGGACTGTGGTACCTAATGAAGTCTCCGGCAAACTACGACGCGGTTGGGGAGAAGATCATGACGATATGAATGTTTGGAGGTCACTCGTTCCTCATAAAGAACCTCCGCAAGATGACGAACGAGTACGGGTGCTCCGGATGTCAACAACGGTTCACAAAGTCGTGTAACATGCACATGCACGCGACCACCTGCATGGGTGGGAAGACCGTGGTGATATGTCGAGGTAAGAGGGTATAGAGACCGCAGTCGGCATACGAGAAGGCGTTCTATCCCAAGGGATCCGCGAGCGCGACGTAGATTCAATGGTTGAGCAGAGAAGAGGAGAGGGTGGGAAAGCACATACATCACGCGAGATGCGGTCACGGCGGCGAGAGGTGGGTGGCCGGCGATCTGGTCGACGACTACTGTCACGAGACCAAGACCGTGTTTCAGTTTCACGGATGTTACTGGCACGGGTGTCTGAGGCATTGCGGGAGAGGTAACGCGAGCTCGCTGTACAGGAGGACGAAAGTCCAAGAAGCCAAGATAAGGAAGGCGGGTTACGAGCTGGTAGTGATAGTGATGTGGGAGTGCGAGTGGTTGTATGAGGTGAATACCCACTATCCACATCTACGACTTCGTGGCGTATCTCGACTAGTCGAAAACCACGCGACTCACCAAAGACCTGACCTTCGAGGTCGAGCACGTCCCTATATCGGTGTCGTTGGGGGATCTCCCACATCTGCGAACGAGACCCCGACACTCTGGTCGAGAAGTTCGTGACCGAGCTGCAGCGGAGAGGTAAAGTCATCAGGGAGGGGGTTAGGAAGAAGTATTTACCGACCGACATAGAAATGCTGTCGAAGCCTCAGCGAGAGAAGATCGTCTCGTGGATCGACCAAGTCCCGGTGGTGAGGTGCAACTGCAGCAGGTACGACCTGAACCTCATCAAGCGGTACCTTGTCGAGAAGTTGGCGGCCACCGTGAATAAGGTGATGGTCGGAAAGAGAGCCAACACGACGATGTTTCTGTTTACCCCGGAGTTTAGATTTCTCCACATCATCCAGTATCTAGGACCCGGTACCACGTACGACCGGTGGGTTAAGGCGTACGACTGTAAAACGGTAAAGTCTCACTTCCCGTACGAGTGGTTCGATTCTCCAGAAAAACTCGACCATCCGGAGCTGCCAGACTATCAAGAGTGGTACTCGAAGTTGAAGGGTGAGTTCTTACTGTCGTTGCCCGAGTGGAAAGAGTGTAAGAAGGTCTTCCGAGAAAATGCTATGAAGACGTTCCAGGAATGGTTGCGACACTACAACGACTTGGATGTCGGACCGTTCCTGAAGGCACTGACTAAAATGACGGAGTTCTACAGGGGGAGAGGCGTGGACATACTCAAGGACGCCGTGTCTCTGCCCTGTGTTTACCTTCAGTACCTCCTCCGCGGGTCGATCGATGGGAAGGCGGACACGCCCGAGATGTGGTCGCCGAAGGATGAGACTTACGCGATGATGAAGGAGGGATTGGTCGGCGGTCCGTCCATAGTGTTCTCCAGATACGCCGAGGCTGGCAGGTCGACGATCACGGGCCAGGTGGGAAGTCGTGAGGAGAAGATGTGCAAGGCGGTGCTGGGGTACGACGCCAATGCGCTGTATTTGTCTACTCTGTCGAAGGACATGCCGTGCGGGGAGGAGAAGATATGGACGTGGCACGACCCGAAAAAACTGTAGCATATAGACCGTTTCGTGAGGAAGGTCAGGAGTGACGAGTGGTTCGGATTTGCGGAGTTGGATATAGAGGTCCCGGAAACGCTGCGAGACAAGTTCTTGGAAATGTCACCATTATTTGTAAACAGAGTTGTCGAGGAAGCAGAAGTCCCGGAACACATGTTAAAATATTTGAAGGACACGGATTGGAAGCGAGGAGATAGTAAGAAGCTCGTTGGAGCCCTATCCGCCAAGAAGATGATCATATACTCCCCGCTACTAAAGTGGTATCTGGAGCACGGTCTGGTCGTCAAGGCTGTGCATAGGGTCATAGACTACACGCCCGGCAAACCGTTCCAATGGTTCGTGGAAGAGGTTACCGCCGCCAGACGGACTGGGGACGTCGACAAGAGCAAGGCGGTGTTGGCAGAGATATTGAAACTGGTTGGTAACGCGTGTTGCGGCAAGCTGATAGAGGCTCAATAGAGAGACATGAACACCACTTATACGAAGGATGAGAAGACTGTCGACCGGGCACGGAGGTCGGCGTGGTTCGAAGACCTGGAGGAGATTGGGGAGGCTTACGAGATATCGAGCAGGAAGACTCGAGTGGTGATCAACAGACCGTTTCAGTGTGGCATAGCGGTCTACCAGTTGGCCAAGCTCCGGATGCTGGAGTTCTACTACGACTTCTTGGACAAGTACGTGGATCGCGGAGATTTTGAACTTATATAGATGGACACTGACAGCATGTACTTCGCGGTGTCTGAGAAGACGCTGGCGGAGGTGGTGAGAAAGAAGATGAAGAGAAAGTTCAACAAGGAGAAGGCCGAGTGGTTGGCTTGGGATAAATGAAGCAACAGAACTCCGGGACTGTTCAAGCTGGAATTCGAGGGGGATAGAGCCATCGCTCTGTGCAGCAAGTGCTACTACGTAGGTGGTGACAGAAGCTACAAGTACTCGGCCAAGGGGATGTCGAAGAGATCTAACGATCTGACTTGGGGAAGGTACAAGAGCGCTCTCGAAGGGGAAGGGACATGACGGAGAACAGGGGATTCCGAATGGTTAACGGTGTGGTGAAGACGTACAAGCAGGAGAAGTTGGGGCTGTCGTCATACTACAACAAGGGGAGAGTGATGAAAGACGGAGTACACACCGAGCCTATAGGATAGGTAAAAAAAAAAGGAATCTGAAAAAGGGGAGACAACTGACGGAAAGATTCTGACGAGAGTCTGACTGACTATGACGACGGACGCTCCGGGGGTAGCTGGTTGTCAGAAGGCACCGCGAGAAGTTCTTCGCGAACATGGCATCTACAGGCTTCTTACCGATCAATCTGGTCACCTCGCCGTTCAGTGCGGAGATCACGGCGGGCAGCCTGGTCACCCACTCGGTCGATCGCGTATGAGGGTCTACAAGCTCTTTGGCATATTGGTGTCCGAACAGCCTCTCAGCCAGGGTTCGATTGAACTTCTCCACGATCCTTTGGTCCCGGTGGATGTTGACGCGGCCGCGTCTGACAGAAACGTCGTGCTTAGCCAAAGGCTGAGAGACCGCGCCCATAAACTAGCTGCCGGGATCGACCTGGAGAAGATTCGGCCATTTGTGGGGACTCCTCTTATATATTCGGGAAAGAGCATCGGCCACCTCTTTAGACTCCTTCGTGGCCAGCGGCTCAGCCCCCTTATAGCGACTCACTACGTCGACAACTGTCAGGGAGTACTTGTACGTCTTGCGACCGACGCGATCTTGAGGGAGAAACAGGAGATCAGCTTGGTGTACTTCGTTCGGCACCGGCACGTCCAATTTCGGGCACGGAATATTGTGCGGCGCGGGTAAATAGATCGGCCAGATGGCCTGCTTCTTCAGCCATTCCTTGGCTGCGTTTTCTGAAACCTTGGTCGCCTCCGCGAGGTTCTTGATGGCCTTGAGTCCCTTCCCGTAGCCGCGGGGGCTGTAGTACGTGTTTGTTAGCTTGCGAGCTAGGCGAACCGATAGTTTGGTATTGCGCGTGTCCATCGTATGCGAGGTATTCTAGTAGATCGAACAGTTTCCAACACGCCCTCGCCAGATCGTCCGGTAACTGCGTCGTTCTATATATTTATATTATTAAAAAAAAAATAAAAAAAAACACAAAACAATTTAAATAATTATTGCTCATTGCTTTCCATTATAATAGATGACGAGACCCGTCGCAACCATTCCCACAACGATGAACGCGATCTCGCGGTCTTTTTGGGGCTCTGACGTTACATAGAAATCTGAAAGTTGGGGCTCGGGATCCAGCGGCGCGAGACTTCTCTGCGGATATGCCAGCGCGTACTCGCGGTTGGCTTCTTCAACGTTCTAGAAAGTTTGCGCGGCGTGATTCTCGCGGCGAAGCTCTTCGTTGACCCAATCCAGATGGGCGTTTCGTTTTTTTGACCATGCTGCGTCTGCGCTCTTGAGTTGTTCTGCAGCTAAATCGTGACGCTTGCGCTCCTCATCCGCGTCCGATTTTCATATTAACGAGAATAAATAGTTGCTACCGCCGAACGCCACAGCGCTCACGACTGCACCACCTATCATTATATCATTATTGCGATCGAAGCCATTATTTCCATATATTAGCGGGTAGAATTCAAGCTTTAACTAGATATTCTACATCCCAACTGCGGCCGCTACATTCAAGGTCACGAGCCCTACGTCTCTCACGTTCATGTCCAATTTGGGAGCGGGCCCTCCGAAGGCCATCTTTGATAGTCGAGCAATCCCGATACTGTGACCCGATATCACCACGGCGTGGTGATAAAGCGCATTCACTACCATTTCACCATCGTTTTAAGCCATTGTTGATAACTATAATTATTGCATATAAAAGGGATCGCGATCAATGTTTAAATGGGGCGCAATCGGTTTCGTAACTTTCTTCAGAACCGCGGCTTTCGAAAGGTAGTTCCGCACACACATGATGCCCACAACTGCCAGACCACCACCAACAACCCACGGGATGATTTTCCAATCAGGATTGGTGTAATAGGGGGTAGGAGCTACAGCAATCGGGGATTCACCGACAGTTTCTGCGGAGAAACAGCTGTCTTCTGATGTTTTTCTGTCTCTGTCCCCAACTCCAATTGCGATTGGGGCTCCAGCTCAGGAGTGGCTGAAACAAACAACGACTGTTTAGTCTCTCGAAACTCGGCGAGTACTTTATCTTGTTTAGCTTTTCGGGTGGCAGCCGCTGCCTGCCCAGCTGCCTGTCATTTTGGGTTTTTGTGTCGTGCAATCGGATTCATCCAATCTCGATTGGGAGTTGAGGGTTCATCCAACACTTTTTGGGGAGCAATTGGGTTCATCCAATCTCGATTGGGAGTTGAGGTCTGTTCCGTCACTCTCGCAGGTGCTTGCACAGGTGCGTCTTGTGTCATCATTTTCTGAGCTTATAGTTCGTGGGCATATATGTCCAAATTGACAGTGTTTAGCCGTGGTCAACGCGGTTGTCAGCGGAGCTAAGTACGTTCCAAACTTGTGATAAATTGAGCAACAGGCTGTTCTAAGAGTGTGTCGTACAAAGGGATCAGTCTCTAAATCGCCAATCAATCCCGCGGTGTTTGGTATAGGGAGAAGTGTACTAACAGCGGTAGCGTACAAATGAATAGCCGCCGGGTTAGTTTTCGTCATCTCTGCCCCCAATTTAGATTCGTATCGCGCATACATTTTATCGACCTCCGCATCTGACATCTTGTCCACGTGACAAACTGAGAGACGCCTACCGAAATACCGTTCCAATTGTCCCCCACCAACCAGCGCAGCAAGCCGCTCGCGTCACGTCGCGTTTTCATTTTCTTTCAGGACCGTATCGGCAGTCGTTTTGATTCCTACAGGTACAGTCGTGCCGACAGTCGTGTAGGCAGTCGTGTCGGTAGTCGGAGCAACTGTATCTTCCATTACTGATCGAGAAGTTCGTCGCAGTTCATTATTTTATTTTCAATAATTAGTACTATTCTAACTAACCTCATAAGTCTAACATATTGCCAAGCGCACCACCCGATACTTATGATCACCGTTATGCTCACAACAAAGCTCGCAGCGGAGCGACACATTATTTCCCACATTGTTAACCATTGTTCAGCATTTTTTCAACATTTGTTCATCATTGTTAAGCATTTACTCAGCAGTTACTAACGAGCGTGAAGTAATTGCTCAGCATTGTTAAGTATTTACTCAGCAGTTACTAACGAGTGTTAAGTAATTGTTCAGTAATTAATTGATAACATCGTAAGCAGTGGGTTGATCAGTCTTTAACAGAAACTTGGCGTGGTTTGTTTCCGAAAGCATCTGTCTAACCTCCAGACGCTCCTCGCGCGTTGGGATAACGTCGTTTTCTCGAAGACAGTCATCGAATGAGTCTCGATCCTTGCAGTGGAAGAGGGCGACCCAATGCGAGCTCGGAGAGCATATCCTTCTTTTTGGTCATCGCCACCTTTGCCGAGCAGTCGTCAATCACGTACAGGGTGGACTCACCCTGGAATCATTGGTATAAACCACGCAGCCAATCGTGAAGCCTGTCGCCGGGGTCAACGACGTATACCCCAGGGTCGGTCCATATCCACGGGCGCCGCTGATAAGTCTCGTTGTGTCGCACAGTGGGACACAGGATCACAATGTGACGAAATGCATCGCGGTAGGAGCCCTCCAGCAAGTCGAGGATGAAAACCGTTTTTCCGCATCCTGTCTGCCCACGTATTATGGCAGAGTGGGCATCACAAACTTTATTTTTATTGTCAGTAGATTGCTGAGACGTATCGGCCATCTTCGATGTTGAGTTGCGCGTCTGTGATTATATATAAATACACGTTCAATGGCCCAGCTCTGTCCGCCTCTTTCGTTATCTGGATCGTCACACACTCGCTAGCGTTCTCAACTTGACGTCCGCTACCGTGCATTTGGTCGTCGTCGCTGGCTCGCATGTCTAGCCATAACGCGTATTTGGTAGTCAGGAACTGCGCGAGGGAGACGTCCGAGAGCTGCAGGTCTTTGGCAACCGCGGAAACCTCTGGGGAGCGTTTAGAGCCGGCAGCAAACTGCTTTCTTGCTTCGTCCCACTGCTGGTGCGCGCGAAGGCCCTGGCTGTAGAGTTGATTGGGTACTCCCTCAATCGTCACCTCGACCTTCGTGATTTTGGGGTTATAGAATTTGTCGCTTTTTCTAGCCCCTAGCGCGAACCGACCCTCATCGAACAGCATCAGGGTCGTTTCATCGAGCGGGCGGGTAAGTTGACATTAATATTCCACAATGTGTCGCTTTTGTCTTTCGTCATCTTGCGGTGGCGAAGAACTCGGTCGTAAAGTATGGCAACGCGCCCGGCGTACTGGGATCTGATCAATCGCGCGAGTTCGGGCATCGTGACCATGTCGTACTCCAGCGAAACATTATCGATCGTATACGTCGATGTCACGTCGGTGGCTATGAGAACTCGTCCATAGTCGTTGAACGTTAGTTCGTATTCGAGGCGTTCAGCCAAGGCACTCTGATAGTAGGGCATGTGAATCTCCAACAGCTCAAAGTCGAGCGAGATGTAGAAGCGGTTGCCGTAAGCGGCCGCGACGGCGTTGTCCCTCGCGTTGTTATCTGCCTTGTTACCAGCCCCTATTCTAAGTCTGGTTACGTTCTTATTTGTGATTGTGTCAATACCCTGATAGACCGCGTTTTCGCGCTCTTGCGCCGTCTTCCACAGGTCCTGGTAACAATGGTAGACGTCCCTGTCGTCGATCGACATCACCTCATTACCAGAAATCTTTATCATTGTCTTCTTGACGATGGCGCGACCCAGGTTCTTAACGACGGTTCGGTCCGCGTCCTTCGACGTCAGCGAAATAGTGAAAGCGAGGCGAACAGTCCCCCGGCACAATGACGTCGCTAGCTCCGAGGTTGGGGAAGCGGGCCAAGAGCTGTTGGTTCTGGTCGATGGTCGATGGGTTGTTCGTATTGACTCGAAGACATATTTAAATACTGTATTAAACACGTATGGTTTTTTCTTTAATACATCTTTAACGATGGACGATATTGGCAAATTCGACCGCGACCGAGACGATGACCCCGACGATGATGATGACTTAGATGATTATCTCTATGGTGATGCTGATTACGAAGCACCCTTCGTGGACGCGATAGGAATTCACCCGGCGAGGAAACAGGTGACGCTACCAACACCATTATTCTAAGCCAGGAATTAGTCATGTCAGCTGTAGACGACAACTACAACACTTTTGCAGAAAAAGACACTGTCCCATCTCTCGCCCGCGACTGCTCCAAGTTTGAATTGGATATGCGCGGTAGGTTGCGACTAAAAGCATCAAACATCCCGATCGTCGTTATGAGGACCGGGTTAAACCCCTAGTGCTGAGCACCATTGCCGGAAACCGGGGCGGTGGCGAAATCGTAAGGAGCGAACTAAGATTCGTAGATTGGAAGAGTGGTAAAACAATTATACCGGCCCGCGCTGTAGAGGCCCTACAGTATACCGACGAAACGATGGCGAAGATGGCCGCCTCGATAGAAACTGTCGAGCTCAGCGAGGTCCCTCGTGTAGCCACCGATGCTATTCGCACAATGGAGATCAACGAAAGTGAGTTAGACAGCACGATGGATGACCCGCCGTTACCTCTTCGCGAACTCCGGGGTCTCGATAGGGCTATGCAAACAGTCCGGCGCGAATTGGTCCACAACCTCTCCAAACTCACGGCGCTGGATGAACATATCGCGCTATTAGAAAGAAAACTGGAGGAAGCTCCTGATGACAAAGATAAGCGGCGGATCACCGAACGCCTGCGGCCTTTGCGAGATGAAAGAGAAGCTCGCTCGGAGGCTGCATCGGCTTGCCGTGAGGCTCTCCGCACCCAATTAAGTCGGATCCGCGAAACAATCTCGAGGGTTCTGCACGAGGAGACGACACTCGGTGAGCGTCTTCGCACTCTGTTCAGAGAGCAAGGCGTCACGATAGTAAGCATCCACGCAGCTGTCGGCATGACTATATGAACCATAGTTCTAGCTTTCACTGGCGTTGTGGCTTGCTCATATCCGCGTTCACGTTCCAGTTGTGGCCGATTTTTTGATTGACGGTGGCGATTACGATCTGATTATTGTAACCGACAACCGGGTCGTCTCGTAGTATTATATTGCTCGGCGCCATATAAAGACCTATTCCAAATACATAGTCTACTGGGGTGCTGGCATTCTGCAAAAAGTCTTGATAATTCTGGATTGCCTTCTCCAGGTCCACCTTAGCTGAGATGGCGTCCTCTACAAGTGCAAAGAATTGTTTTTGCGCGTAAAACGCCCTTCCCGTGCCCAGTATAGAACTGCGCGTTTGCTTAGGCACGCCGAGGATGGCCCAGACGTATGTGCGAATGGAGTCGTTGAGGCGGGTAACCCCGGCCTGAGTAAATCCAGTGATTTTATCTAACTTAAATGATCCCCACGCGGTATTTACCCCCGCAGGTTGCTGAATGAAATCAACGTGGGCCGATTTGAAAGACCATGGTACTGGTGGTACGAAGTCGGTATTTTTTGGTTTTATTGGTGGTGGTGGATACTGTCGCGTGACACGTGTATTCTTGTACATTCTGGAATCCGTATAATTGTATATTTGTGATGTGTGGTACTGTGTTGTATTGTTGTGCGTATTATTGATTTCACATCCCTGTGATTCCACATACCTGTGGTTTCACACACCTGTGATTTTTACACACCTGTGATTTAGCATGTACATTTGCCATGTACAATGTGCGTGTAATAAGGGGGGCTTATGTTATTGGTGGAGATACGTTTATGCGTGTCCTATTTGCGGATTTAAATATACGTCATTTTATGAGCAATGTTTTACTGATGTCACGCCATATTTGCCACAGACTATGCATGTGTGTGGTAGAGAACTCGTTGACTGCGTGTGCTGGTTTCGCTAGGAAAAGATACCTTTTAGTATTAACGGATGTCCACTGTCCGTGCCAGCCGAGTTTGTCCGCGTGTCAGTGTTTCACCATATAAGGGACCTTCTGTGGTGAAGCCAGTATATAGCGCAGACCATACCATGGTCTGCCCTGTTATGTATGCTACGGGTTAGTGTTTCATCATAGCCTAGTACTGGCCAACACGGATATATCAGATCCCCATAATGGTGATGTTTTGTGTCGTGATATTTCCGTAAATGACCACGATATTTGAGTTTAGTATGTGCTACACTCTCATTTGAGTGTATAGCCGTAGGACCGTTATGGAGGGGTTTGACGGGGCCAAGAAGCGACCTTCGCATTGTCGAGACCAGTCGAGTAGATTTCGGATTATGAGATCTGGGTCTATAGTGTGCAGATTTATGGTAGTGTGGGGTATACCATGTTGGATGGTATTTATTCCACGAGGGCTGTACACTGGTTTGGTTGAATTTAAGGCGTGGGAACATATATTTATGCCAAATATAACCCACGGGTGACATGGCAAAAGCCATGGTTTTGTAGTATTTATGTGAGATGTCGTACGAGGGGTAGGCATATTCATTATTCCGTGCATGGTTTCACTGGTGCGTATATAAGCGATGTCTCGCTATGTGTTGGCGGGACACATATTTTCTGGTTACAGAAGACTAGTACTGTATTCACCAGTGACACGGGGGATTTTGGTATGTACCTAGAACATTTTATTTCAGCTGTGATTTGCCGTTGTTCGATTCCCGTTTTAGTCTGTTGTGCATCCTGTCTGTCTGTCTGTGCGTATTCGTCCAGTAATTGGAGATTCATTTCATTTTTGTAGCCTCTTGAGAACGCTCCAGCGAGCCACATTGGACGTTTTGGTCCACTCGTTTGAGGGCAGACCCCAGTTTGTGCAGAGTATCGGGTCGTCCGAGTGTCCGTACGTCTGTCTGGCGCAGTGTGTGTAGCAGCTCCGGGTACAGGCCTGTATAGAGCAGTGTGTGATAGCTACCTCGCGTTCATCAGACAGTCACAGCCATAGTTTAGTGAAGTGAAACGCCATACACACATATCATATCATTATACTACCACCGAGTTGAATGTCACCTAAGTGAAACTTTTCCCGGCGTCTTAGCCAACGTGATAATCGCCATTTTGTATTATATCGGAACTTTACATCCGGTCTACCACTTCCGGTATTACAACCCATTGATTCACCATGGATACTTTACATCCGGTCTACCACATCCGGGTTGCTACAGTCGAGTGATACCATAGGAACTTTACATCTGGTCCACCATTTCCGGAGATAATACTACCTGTGGAACTTTACTTCCGGGAACCAGCTTCCGGAACATTATCGTTATTGACTATCATGTGATGTAACCACATCCGGCTTTGACTTTGACATTCATACTTTGGAAATATATTGCATAGGCAATACATATGTATACTTTGATAGTGTATGTAATACTCCTATCATGGCATATCATGGCTAAAGGATTGTAGTAAGACTACATATATTGTATGGATTAATCCACTTGAAGTTGGATTATAGCCATATTGTTGACTAGACCTCATATTGCGGGTGAGGCAGACCTTGGGACCTTGATACTCAGAGGTTACACTATCTATTGAGATACGCCAGCACTGGGGTAGCTCAGATGATTGTCATTTGTCCTCCAATGTTTCGTTATGCCAGTTATACTTGTATGTATTTCACTTTGATTAGCGATCATCAAAGTACTTGTGCATTCATACTATTGTCCACTACGGGACCATTGAGATACCACATACCGAGTTTATTCGTCTATAGCTTATAAGTTGCGTTAAAGTATAACAGTCGATTGGCTTAACCTTGTAGTAATTGAATAGTATCATGCACAGTACAGTGATGTTCGCATATCAATGTATCATGTATTCCTGTGTGTTCCCCATGTAATATAGTGTACATTATAAGTGATTAAGTGACTACGTGTACTTATCTACTCTGGCCTATCCCTTACACTTCAACTGCATTGTTACCACTTTTCGTTCGTCAGATCAAGCTATATTGGTCATAACGTCATAACAATTGAAGTATACTTGGTTCATATGATAATTGGGGGAGACAATTTGTCTCGATCATTCCTGACCTTGGTAATGACCTTGACAGATACCTTGTGTGCTTCAGAAACCCCATACCCGTTATGTAAACGTCACCTAAACCAAAAGTGTACCAGAACTCTTTCTGTCTCCAGTCCGCGTCTTTTGAAACGTTAAATTCGTTACACAGTCGTTCAAACGCCATACGGTCGTATGCGTTGGAAATGGGATTCCAGGCGTCATGTTGAGGTAGTGGAATACCTAGTTCTTTGAGAATCCTCCTAATAGTACGTGTAGTACGCGTGAAAGTTATAAACGGCCCTCAAGAAGGGATCCTCCGCGACCAGATGGTCCTGAGAGGAAACCCGCATCCGGCTGTTGAGCACCATACGGCGAAGTTGAGCTGATTCTGCCAAAATTGCATCGGTGTTGCTTTCCACCCGTTCACGGCCTCCATTGTTATACTCTTGGGCAGCCTATATTGTTCAAAGATGTCGGAGAAGTTGGTTTGAAAGCCTTTTCCGCCGCGAACTTGGATAGTGGGGTGCACAAGCCCACCAATGGTGTTCTTTTGCGTGTATACACCTCCGACCAGGTACTTTGCATTAGAATTAAAGTTAAAAGTCTTGGTATCCATTGAAAGATATTATTATGTTTGATACTATCACTAATGTTCAAAAGGAGAGTTGTGAACTTCAGAAGTCAATTGACAACTGCTGCGGAAAACAGCGGGTAGGCCTCAGAACAATCAACTTCACGGTTGGGTGGGAGAATGTGGGGAAGAGCGAAGGGTTTGGCTATGTGAAGGATGGACGCTCAGTAAGTGTAAAGCTGCCTCCCGGACTGTGGGGAGTAAGACAGCTCATAGACTTTGTTTCCACCGAGCTTGACGGTATAGTCAACCTCACAGTATCGAAGGCTACCGGGCTCACAACAATGACCATCGGCCCAGACAGCCGGGTAAGGATATCCCCGACGTTGGGTATTCGACTCGGTTTAAGAGAGACATACTTCGCGAATAAAGGATTGTTTGTCCCGGGTGAGTACGTCGGTGATATCCCGGTGGACTTCGCCTTCACGAAAACTCTCAGGGTGCACCTGGATCGGGTGAACACATCGTACAACACGGTAAACGGATCTCCCAGCACATTACTGAAAACCGTGCAAGCCAGTGATTGTTTCTTTGGGGAGACTGTGAAATTAGACTTCCCATGCCCCGAGATGAAAGTTTTGGAATCGGGACATATTCACGAATTTACGGTCTCTATTCTTGATGATCAAGCGAGAGAGTTGAAGAACTATTACCCGATTTCGGTCGTCCTAGGAATTTCAAATTAATTAATTTTAAGAAAATTAGAATTAGACTCAAGTTTTCCTTATGTTATAACAACCAACATTATGAGTATATACGGACCAGGTAGTTCTTCCAATTTCAATCGCGATTGGGTAACAAATATAAATTCAAAGAATCCGAGTAGCAATGATGTTTCCGACGGGGATTCCGGATCCAACCCCACAGGTGATTTTTTAACTACCGGAAAAACCATATCACTGATCAATAGAACTATATCGGCGGCCACGGACGATATTCACAAGAGTATAGAACAGCTTAGAGTAGACGTCCTGACGGCGACTGCACCAGTTCGCGAAGAGGCACATACAAGACTTAAGGATCTCGGAGGAAAAATAATTCAAGTTCGGGAAGAGGATCATGCAACACTTACGGAACTAGGCGGGAAAATAACCGAATTTCGGAAAGAGGCCCATACAGAGTTTCTGGAAGTTTCCGATAAGCTGAAACGTGTTCGTAGGACGCTCACAAAGCACTTGAGGATACCTCTGAAAAGGTTCGTGTTGAGGCCTTATCACTGATCAATAGAACTATATCACGGACGAGATTCATAAGAGTCTACTATCACAACTTAGAGTATATGCCCTGGCTGTGACTGCACAAAGTCGTGAAGAAACACATACAGAATTAAACAAACTAGAAGGAAAAATAACCGAATTTCGGGAAGAGGCCCTGGCTGTAACTACACAAAGTCGTGAAGAAACACATACAAAACTAAACAAACTAGAAGGAAAAATAAACGAATTTCGGGAAGAGGCCCGTACAGAGTTTATGGAAGTTTCCGATAAACTGAAACGTGTTCGTAGAGACGCTCACAAATCGTTTGAGGATACCTCTGAAAAGGTTCGTGTTGATGCCCATACCGCTACCATGAAGCTTACCGCATTGTTTGACACATCTGTAGAGCAGTTTAAGCTATTACGCCGCATAAAACCTATCATCACAGTTTGGGCTGAGAAGCGGGGACCATTGAATGAGAGGATCTATGAATATTCGTTCGGTGCCAAAGCGAGCAATAGCTATGGAGGATATGCCCTGGCAGCGTCCGGGACGGTTCGACGAATGGCGGTCTGCTCGGTTAATTCTAATGGTAAGCCTGTATGCACGGTCATCGTAAATCTCGTACTGGATGGGGAAGAACGGGCGATTGGAGTCACTAAACTCGCTGGACAGAGTTCATCGGTGGTTTTGTTCGCCGGTGACGATCCAATTAGACTTTTCGAATGTAGTGTTATTAACTTTGTTACGAAACTCGCTGACCCAGCGAGTTATATGACTATTGTAACATTATTAAGTGAACTTGATTTATGACCAGCGAACATTTAACTGCACATGTGCGGTTGAACCTACAACCAAAACCTGCCGATCCTGTTTCAACAGCCAATACCACCTATCCGCAATTGGATATTGGACCATTGGAATTGGTGAATATGACCCCGTCAAACTTTAGGTTGTAAAATATCGTCGAGATACAACAGATTAAATAAATGCTAAAACATATAAACGAGCTGCAAATATAGCGGAGGGGGTGAGCACCTTGTTGTCATCCGTTTCTATACTGGGTGGGGCCGGAACCGCTGCATTGTTACCTACAGTCGTGGCAATTCCTATTTCCGCGGGTTTGAGTGGTGTTGCCGCTGGGGTGGGACTGCTGTGTATGGCGCTTAGAGTAGTGGGGAGAAAATTCGAAAATAAAAGTAGAAAGCACGACAGAATATCGGTTCTCGCGAGGTCTAAGAAAAATACCATCGACGTTATTTTGTCCAAAGCGTTGGCTTATAACAATATATCGGACGCCGAATTTGAGTCGGTGGTGGAAGAGATGTCTCGATATGAGGATTAGAACTAAGGCGCGCGCCACCCTTCCCAAGATTGAGAATACTGATTGGAATAAATTTAGGTTAAAACTGGGAGATAAAGTGGGGGAAAAAGTTACAACACCACCTCCAATACCATCCAATTTCTCCAATCGCGATTGGGGTGTTGATGAATTGGGGTTGGACAATTGGAGGAAATTCTGATATTTTATAATTAATGTTCTTAAGTATTGTGATGAAAAGTTCCTGAATCAATTTTCAGAAAATTAATTAAATAATCAGTAATACGCAGTAAATCATCAATAAACACTCAGTAATAAGCAGTACACAATCAGTAATTTTATTAATCCAATAACATTGGTGCAGTAAACAATTTAAATAATCCAATTAATCCAATAATATTGGTGGTTGAATAATTATGAATACATATTGAACATTAATAACGCACTTAGCCAAAAAAAAATTAGTTTTAAGTCCAACCGAGGCTCGAACTGGCGCCATCAAAACCCTTCTGGGCACACCTCGCTAAGCCTTCGCTTAATCTCTTCTATTTTTCAGGCTTAGCTAGGTGTTACGCTCACATCTACTACCACCCCATCACTGGACTGTCCACCGCGGACCCCTCCTCCTCATTACCTTCATCCGCTATACTGTGTAGAGCAGCCAGAGTGCAATATACATGTGACAAATATCTCACCGGTGAGACCATTAGAGTACTGGCGTCAGTAATATAACCGTGTTTATTTCTCGTATATAAACCTAACTTTGTTGGGAAAATTAATAGTTGTTTTTTATTTGTTTTCTTATATTATGTTATGTTTTCTATGTAATAATAGGGGGTGTTCAGTTTTAAATTATTAATTTTAATTAAAAAAATAATAAAATAACGAACCATCCAGGAAGATATCGTGTGAACTACACTCGGCTATAAATAACCAGTGTAGTAGTATATAAGAGTCACAATGATGCCATCACCTCTGGAAGGTACCAGCTACGCGCGGCACCTTCCACAGCATGATGGTATCATTTGTGACTCTTATATACCACTACCGCGAGACCATATATTTATGACATGAGAAGATACACCCTATTAGAGATAAAAATCCCTATGTTATACTCAGTATATATATACAACAATCTGTCATACTTTTATTACGAATAAAGTAACAACTGACACCCTATTGAAGATAAGAAATCCATAAGTTATACTCAGTATATTACAGCAATCTGTCACAAATATAAACTGACACCCTATTAAAGATAAGAAATCCATAAGTTATACTAAGTATATTACAACAATCTGTCGTACATTTATTACGAATAAAATATAAACTTACACCCTATTGAAGATAAAAAATCTATTGGTTATACTCAGTATAATGCCTACCATAAAGCAAATGAGAGAGCAAGCTAAGAGTTGGGGAATTTCCCTAAGAGGTTTGAGACTCAAGAAAGATATAGCAGATAGGATAAGTGACGCGCGAGCCGTCGTCTACAAGGAGAGCTGCGGCGTGCGGTTTCGACCGGACGACTGCCCGCCGACCCCAAAAAACGCTCCGAGAAAATGGAGAACGAGACGACGGCCAGTCTGCGCGCCACCGCTTACGCGCAGCGTGTAAAAGAAGATCACAGCGCACGTAGAAAACCCCTATACAAGGCGTACTACAATAAGATTTATCAAGGGTTGGTGGGGAGACCTCCCAAGAAGGAGAGATATCGCCAGAGCTTTGGTGGAGGAGGGTCCCAGGATTCTCGCCGAAGAAGCCGAAGTTAGGGGAAACTGTTGATAGGGGTAGGAGGAAGATAGTATGGACTTTTGAGAGGGGGGTAGACGGGGGAGATCGCTAATCGCATAATGAATAAAATTCGCCCAGAGATGACCACGGCATGTTATCTGAGGTATTCGTGCTCGTATCGTATTAGGAACATAGAGACCGACGCTACTATGATCTATCACAAACAATCAAAGGGCAGTCCGTGGATAAACGAGATCGCCAAAGCCGAGAGTTGGATATCCGATAGAGAGAAAGGTCAAATGGACATCGACAAAGTCGATAGACCAAACACAAAATGGACCTTCGTTCGTTGGATATCGGTCGAGGTGAAGATGATCATCGACGCACAACAACTTCTCATGGGAGCGGGAAAACTCCCAGACTGGTTAAGACAGAAAAAGGGAATGTATTCCGTCGACACGTACGACGACTACTTGTGTCTGTTTAGGTGCATAGCCATCCAACGTGGAGGGAGACCAGACCGCTGTTGTGAGAAGGCACGAGCTCTAGCTCGCGAATATCTCGGGCATGATAACGGACCGGGTAGCCAGGGAATTCCCCTGGACGATATTAAGAAGGTCGAAGAGTATTTCAAGCTGGGTATTCGCGTCTACGAGCCCACGCCAACTGCGGTCACGGTGGTGAGAGGTGGGTGGCCGGTGATCCGGTCGACGGTTACTGTCACGAGACCGAGACCGTGTTTCAGTTTCACGGATGCTACTGGCACGGGTGTCCGAGGCATTGCATGAGAGGTAACGCGAGATCGCTGTACAAGAGGACGAACATTCAAGACACCAAGATAGGGAAGGCGGGTTACGAGCTGGTGGTGATGTGGGAGTGCGAGTGGTTGAATGAGGTGAATACCTACTATCCACAATCGCCACGCGAGGAGGAGACGACTCTGTACCCCCACCAGATAGTCTACGACTTCGAGGCGTATCTCGACAATTCAAAAACCACGCGACCCACCAAAGACCTGACCTTCGAGGTCGAGCACGTTCCTATATCGGTGTTGTTGGGGGATACGATGCATGAAGGGATCACACACCTATGCGAACGAGATCCCGACACGCTAGTCGAGAAGTTTGTGACCGAGCTGCAGATGAGAGGCAAGGCAATCAGGAAGGGGGTTAGGGAGAAGTATCTGCCGGCCGACATAGATATGTTATCGAAGTCTCAGCAAGCAAAGATTATTTCTTGGATTGACCAAGTCCCGGTGGTTTCTGTTTACCCCGGAGTTTAGATTTCTCGACATCATCCAGTATCTGGGACCCGGTACCACGTACGACCGGTGGGTTAAGGCGTACGACTGTAAAACAGTAAAGTCTCTCTTTCCATACGAGTGGTTCGATAGCGCGGACAAGCTCGACCATCCGGGGCTGCCAGACTATCCCGAGTGGTACTCGAAGTTGAAGGGTGAGTTCCTACTGTCGTTGTCCGAGTGGAAAGAGTGTAAGAAGGTATTCCGAGAAAAGGGGATGAAGACGTTCAAGGAATGGTTGCAACACTACAACGACTTGGATATAGGACCGTTCCTGGAGGCTCTGACTAAAATGACGGAGTTCTACAGGGGAAGAGGTGTGGACATACTCAAGGATGCTGTGTCTCTGCCCGGTGTTTCCCTTCATTTGCTACTCCGCGGGTCGATCGATGGGAAGGCGGACACGCCCGAGCTGTGGTCACCGAAGTCTGAAACTTACGAGATGATGAAGCAGGGATTGGTCGGTGGTCCGTCCATAGTATTCTCCAGATACGCCCGAGGTTGGAAGGTCAACGATCAGGGGTCAGGTGGGGAGTCGGGAGGAGAAGATGTGCAAGGCGGTGCTGGGGTACGATGCCAATGCTCTATACCTATCTACTCTGTCGAAGGACATGCCGTGCGGTGAGGAGCAGATATGGACGTGTGACGACCTGGAAAGACAGTCGTATATAGACCGTTTCGTGAGGAAGGTCAGGAGTGAAAAGTGGTTAGGATTTGCGGAGTTGGATATAGAGGTCCCTGAAACGTTGAGAGACGAGTTCTCGGAAATGTCACCGCTGTTCGTTAATCGAGAAGTCGATGAGAACGAGGTTCCGCAGCACATGAAGGACTACCTGGCCGGGACCAGTAGGAAAATAGTCGAAGGACAGAGAAAGCTCGTGGGGGCAATGTCCGCCAAGAAGATGATCATATACTCCCCGCTGCTAAAGTGGTGTCTGGAGCACGGTCTGATCGTCAAGGCGGTGCATAGGGTGATAGACTACACACCCGGCGAACCGTTTCAATGGTTCGTTAAAGAGGTCACCGCTGCTAGACGGACGGGGGACGTCGACAAGAGCAAGGCGGTGTTGGCGGAGATATTCAAACTGGTTGGCAACGCGTGTTGTGGCAAGCTGATAGAGGCACAAGAGAGACACCTGAACACCACATATACGAAGGATGAGAAGACTGTCGATCGGGCACTGAGGTCGGCGTGGTTCGAAGACCTGGAGGAGATTGGGGAGGCTTACGAGATATCGAGCAGGAAGGCTCGAGTGGTGATCAACAGACCATTTCAGTGTGGTATAGCGGTCTACCAGTTGGCCAAGCTCCGGATGCTGGAGTTCTACTACGATTTCTTGGACAAGTACGTGGATCGCGGAGATTTCGAACTGATACAGATGGACACTGACAGCATGTACTTCGCGCTGTCGGAGAAGACGCTGGCGGCGGTGGTGAGAAAGAATATGAAGAGAAAGTTTAATAAGGAGAAGACCGAGTGGTTGGCGTGGGACGTGTGGAGCAACAGAACTCCGGGACTGTTCAAGCTGGAATTCGAAGGGGATAGAGCCATCGCTCTGTGTAGAAAGTGTTACTACGTGAGCGGTGATGGAAAATCTAAGCAACTCGGCCAAGGGGATGTCGAAGAGATCTAACGATCTGACTTGGGGGAGGTATAAGAGTGCTCTCGAAGGGGGTAGGGATATGGCGGAGAACAGCGGATTCCGAATGATTAACGGGGTGATGAAGACGTACTGTCAACAAAAATTAGGACTCTCGGCGTACTACGACAAGAGGAGAGTGATTGAAGACGGGTTACACACCGAGCCTATAGGATAGGTAAAAAAAAAAGAAGAACTCTGAAAAAAGGAGAGAATACTAAAGACTCTGATGATCCGGGGGTACCTGGGTGTCAGAAGGCACCGCAAGAAGTTCTTCGCGAACAAACCCTCGAGATGGCCCATCATCCAAATAGTAGAGCACGGGCTCATCGGGCTTGGTAATAGATCGATCTAGATGATATACATTGAGAGACCACACGGGATCAGTCGCGCGGCGGCTGCCACCTTCGAGCTCTCCCGGTTGATAGAGGTACCGGACGTCAATATCCGATGGAAGCCGTTGCTCCTCTAAGCCAACGGGTCGCCCGCGCGAGACGACAGAGGGCTCGATCGTCACCCTTTTAAACTTGATAGCATCTACAGGCTTCTTACCTATCAATCTGGTCACCTCTCCGTTCAATGCGGAGACCAGGGCGGGCAGTCTGGCCACCCACTCGGTCGATCGCGAATGAGGGTCTACAAGCTCTTTGGCGTATTGGTGTCCGAACAGTCTCTCAGCCAGGGTTCGATTGAAGCGCTCCACTATCCCCTGGTCCCGGTGGATGTTGACGCGGCCGCGTCTGACAGAAACATCGTGCTTAGACAATAGATGAGAGACCGCGCCCATGAACTAGCGGCCGGGATCGACCTGGAGAAGATTCGGCCATTTGAGAGGGCTCCTCTTATATATTCGGGAGAGAGCCTCGGCCACCTCCTTAGACTCTTTAGTGGCCAACGGCTCAGCCCCCTTATAACGACTCGCTACGTCAACGACTGTCAGCGCGTACTTGTATGTCTTACGACCGACGCGATCGTGAGGGAGAAACAGGAGATCCGCTTGGTGAACTTGGTTCGGTACCGGCACGTCGAATTTCTGGCGCGGAATATTGTGAGGCGCGGGTAAATAGATCTGCCAGATGGCCTGCTTCTTGAGCCATTCCTTGACAGCGTTTTCTGAAACCTTGGTCGCCGCCGCGAGGTTCTTGATGGCCGCAAATCCCTTTCAGTAGCCGCGGGGGCTGTAGTACGCGTTCGCTAGCTTGCGCGTTAGGCGAACCGATAGTTTGGTATTAAGTTTGGGCGTGTTCATCGTATGCGATGTATTCTAATATATCGGACAATCTCCAACATGCCCTCGCCAGATCGTCCGGTAACTGCGTCGATAATAATAAACCTTTGTTGGAAGTACAATCGCGATTGGGGGTTAAGTTCTGAAGGAACTTTGGAAAATCAAATCCCCCAGGATTGGTGGAGGAATCTAACATCCGCTTTGCGAAAAGGGTGGCCGCTTTTTCGTCCTCCCGCCACGTCTCGAGAGAATCTGGGCCAGACGAATCATACCCTATGCACCAACCATGCGGTGTTTTAAGGGCAGTGTAGTCTACATCAATCATAGCAAAATAAAAAAGTTCGTCAACTGACATCGTTCTATATATATATATTTATAGTTATTTAAAATAATTAATTTAAAATAAAATCGATTGAATATAGTAGCCGACGAGACCCACCACACCCATTCCCACGACGATGAACGCGATCTCGCGGTCTTTTTGGGGCTCTGACGGTACATAGAAATCTGAAAGTTGGGGCTCACGATCCAGCGGCGCGAGACTTTTCTGCGGATATGCCAGCGCGTACTCGCGGTTGGCTTCTTCAACGTTCTGAAAAGTTTGTGCGGCGTGATTTTCGCGGCGAAGCTCTTCATTGACTCAGTCAAGATGGGCGGTTCGTTTTTTCGACCACGCTTCCTTTGCGCTATGGAGTTGTTCTACAGCTAAATCGTGACGCTTACGCTCCTCATCCACGTTCGAGCTTCTCATTTTAGAGAATATAAAGTTGCTACCGCTGAACGCCAATGCGTTTACGAGCGCACCACCTACTATTACTGCGATTGAAGCCATTTATTTCCAGATATTAACTGGTAGAATTCCAGCTTTAACTAGATAATCTCGGGTCCAAACTGCGGCCGCTACATCCAAGGTCGCGAGCCCCACGTCTCTCGCAGTAAAGTCTAATTTTGGGAGCGGATCCTCCTAGGGCCATCTTTGATAGTCGAGCATACCCGATACTGAAACCCGATATCACCACGGCGTGATAAAGCGCATTCACTAACATTTTACCATCTTGTTCAGCCATTATAATTATTGCATATAAAAGGGGTCGCGATCAATGTTTAAATGGGGCGCATCCAATCGCGATTTGTGTTTCGTAACATCTTCTGAACACTGGCTGGTTGTTTTTTCGATAATATGGGGTATTTCCACACGCACAGGACACCAACAACTGCCAGACCACCACCAACAACCCAACTCCAATTCACGAATTTGGGTTCAATTGGATTCGCCCAACCTCGATTGGGTGTTGAGTGTGCTTCCAATTCGTGAATTGGGGGTGTTGTTGTACTCAACTCTGTCTTCAGATGTTTTGCTGTCTCCGTCCCCGATTGCAACGACTGTTTAGCCTCTCGAAGCTCGGCGAGTATTTTATCTTGTTTAACTTTTCGGGTGGCAGCCGGCGGGCAGCTGCCTGTCTTTTGGGATTTTTTATATGCGGTATGTCATCCAGTGGCGGAGTAACACTCAGGTTCGATTGGGTTGGAGCAATCGGGTTCAACTCCGTCACTCTCGCAGGTGTGTCTTGTGTCATCATTTATGATATTAATGTTTTTAGGGCTTATAGTTCGTGGGCATATATGTCCAAATTGACAGTGTTTACCCGTGGTCAACGCGGTTGTCAGCGGAGCTAAGTACATTCCAAACTTTTGATAAATTGAGCAGCAGGCTGTTCTAAGAGTGTGACCTATAAAAGGGTCAGTCTCTAGATCGTCAATCAATCCCGCGGTGTTTGGTATAGGGAGAAGTATACTAACGGCGGTTGCGTACAAATGAATAGCCGCCGATCCGAGAGTTTTTGTCATCTCCGCACCTAACCTAGATTCGTATCGCGCATACATTTTATCGATCTCCGCATCTGACATCTTATCCACCTCCGAAAAACTGAGAGACGCCTACCGAGATAATGCTCGATTGTCCCCCAGCAACCAGCGCAGCTAGCCGCTCTCGTCGCGCCGCATTTTCATTTTCATTCGGAGTCGTTGCACTCAACCCAATACCAACCGCCGTTGGAGTTGGAGTTGATTCCGATTGCTCTGTCGGATCATTATCTTTCAGGATGTTGGCAGTCGGAGTTGAGGTTTCTTCCATTAGCTGATCGAGAAGTTCGTCGCAGTTCATTTTTCTTAAAATTAATTTAACTATTCTAACAAGTCTCATCACTTTAACATATTGCCAAGCGCACCACCCGATACTTATGATCACCATTATGCTCGCAACAAAGCTCGCAGCGGAGCACCAAATTGTTAACATTGTTAACCATTGTTCAGCATTTGTTCAACATTTGTTAAGCATTTGTTCAGCATTGTTCAGCATTGTTCAGCAATTGCTAAGCATTGTTAAGCATTTACTCGGCAATTACTAACGAGCGTTAAGTAATTGCTAATTAATTATAAAATTAATTGATAATTTCGTAAGCAGTTGGTTGATCAGTCTTTAGCACAAGCTTGGCGTGCTTAGTTTCCGAAAGCATCTGTCGAACCTCCAGGCGCTCCTCACGCGTTGGGATAACGTCATTCTCTCGAAGACAGTCATCGAATGAGTCTCGGTCCTTGCAGTGAAAGAGGGCGACCCATTTCGTTTGCTCGCGCAGATCCTTGAGGACGGCGTTGTACTTTTGAGTGGATATCCATACGCTTTGCCTAGCATGGCGGCCAGAAAATGCCAGCTCGGAGAGCATGTCCTTCTTTTTGGTCATCGCCGCCTTGGCCGAGCAATCGTCAATCACGTATAGGGTGGGCTCACCCTGGAATTTTTGGTATAAACCACGCAACCAATCGTGAAGCCTATCACAGGGGTCAATAACGTATACCTCAGGGTCGGTCCATATCCACGGGCGCCGCTGATAAGTATCGTTGTGCCGCACAGTGGGACACAGGATCACAATATGACGAAAGGCATCGCGGTAGGAGCCCTCGAGCAAGTCTAGGATGAAAACCGTTTTTCCACATCCTGTCTGCCCACATATTATGGCAGAGTGGGTGTCAAGGTCATTACCAAGGTCAGGAATGATCGAGACAAATTGTCTCCCCCAATTATCATATGAACCAAGTATACTTCAATTGTTATGACGTTATGGCCAATATAGCTGGATCTGACGAACGAAAAGTGGTAACAATGCAGTTGAAGTGTAAGGGATAGGCCAGAGTAGATAAGTACAAGTAGTCACTTAATCACTTATAATGTACACTATATTACATGGGGAACACACAGGAATACATGATACATTGATATGCGAACATCACTGTACTGTGCATGATACTATTCAATTACTACAAGGTTGTAAGCCAATCGACTGTTATACTTTAACGCAACTTAAAAGCTATGGACGAATAAACTCGGTATGTGGTATCTCAATGGTCCCGTAGTGGACAATAGTATGAATGCACAAGTACTTTGATGATCGCTAATCAAAGTGAAATAACATACAAGTATAACATGGCATAACGAACATTGGAGGACAAATGACAATCATCTGAGCTACCCCAGTGCTGGCGTATCTCAATAGATAGTGTAACCTCTGAGTATCAAGATCCCAAGGTCTGCCTCACCCGCAATATGAGGTCTAGTCAACAATATGGCTATAATCCAACTTCAAGTGGATTAATCCATAAACAATATATGTAGTCTTACTACAATCCTTTAGCCATGATATGCCATGATAGGAGTATTACCATACACTATCAAAGTATACATATGTATTGCCTATGCAATATATTTCCAAAGTATGAATGTCAAAGTCAAAGCCGGATGTGGTTACATCACATGATAGTCAATAACGATAATGTTCCGGAAGCTGGTTCCCGGAAGTAAAGTTCCACAGGTAGTATTATCTCCGGAAATGGTGGACCAGATGTAAAGTTCCTATGGTATCACTCGACTGTAGCAACCCGGATGTGGTAGACCGGATGTAAAGTATCCATGGTGAATCGATGGGTTGTAATACCGGAAGTGGTAGACCGGATGTAAAGTTCCGATATAATACAAAATGGCGATTATCACGTTGGCTAAGACGCCGGGAAAAGTTTCACTTAGGTGACATTCAACTCGGTGGTAGTATAATGATATGATATGTGTGTATGGCGTTTCACTTACACTAAACTATGGCTGTGACTGTCTGCTGAACGCGAGGTAGCTATCACACACTGCTCTATACAGGCCTGTACCCGGAGCTGCTACACACACTGCGCCAGACAGACGTACGGACACTCGGACGACCCGATACTCTGCACTGACTGGGGTCTGCCCTCAAACGAGTGGACCAAAACGTCCAATGTGGCTCGCTGGAGCGTTCTCAAGAGGCTACAAAAATGAAATGAACCTCCAATTAATGGACGAATACGCACAGACAGACAGACAGGATGCACAACAGACTAAAACGGGAATCGAACAACGGCAAATCACAGCTGAAATAAAATGTTCTAGGTACATACCAAAATCCTCCGTGTCACTGGTGAATACAGTACTAGTCTTCTGTAACCAGAAAATATGTGTCCCGCCAACACATAGCGAGACATCGCTTATATACGCACCAGTGAAACCATGCACGGAATAATGGATATGCCTACCCCTCGTACGACATCTCACATAAATACTACAAAACCATGGCTTTTGCCATGTCACCCGTGGGTTATATTTGGCATAAATATATGTTCCCACGCCTTAAATTCAACCAAACCAGTGTACAGCCCTCGTGGAATAAATACCATCCAACATGGTATACCCCACACTACCATAAATCTGCACACTATAGACCCAGATCTCATAATCCGAAATCTACTCGACTGGTCTCGACAATGCGAAGGTCGCTTCTTGGCCCCGCCAAACCCCTCCATATCGGTCCTACGGCTATACACTCAAATGAGAGTGTACACATACTAAACTCAAATATCGTGGTCATTTACGGAAATATCACGACACAAAACATCACCATTATGGGATCTGATATATCCGTGTTGGCCAGTACCAGGCTATGATGAAACACTAACCCGTACATACATAACAGGGCAGACCATGGTATGGTCTGCGCTATATACTGGCTTCACCTACAGAAGGTCCCTTATATGGTGAAACACTGACACGCGGACAAACTCGGCTTGCACGGACAGTGGACATCCGTAATACTAAAAGGTATATTTTCCCTAGCGAAACCAGCACACGCAGTCAACGAGTTCTCTACCACACACATGCATAGTCTGTGGCAAATATGGCGTGACATCAGTAAAACATTGCTCATAAAATAGACGTATATTTAAATCCGCAAATAGGACACGCATAAACGTATCTCCACCAATACAACATAAGCCCCCTTATTACACGCACATTGTACATGGCAAATGTACATGCTAAATCACAGGTGTGTAAAAATCACAGGTGTGTGAAACCACAGGTATGTGGAATCACAGGGATGTGAAATCAATAATACGCACAACAATACAACACAGTACCACACATCACAAATATACAATTATACGGAATCCAGAATGTACAAGAATACACGTGTCACGCGACAGTGGGCATCTCCAATCGTGAATTGGTATTGATTGTTAATTTTCTTAAAATTAATTAATAAATCGTTAGATTTAGTAGAGTGCTGAGACGTATCGACCATCTTCGATGTTGAGTTGTGCGTCTGTAATTATATATAAGTACACGTTCAATGGCCCGGCTCCGTCCGCCTCTTTGGTTATCTGGATCGTCACACCCTCGCTAGCGTTCTCAACTTGGCGTCCTTGGCGTTCGGTTTTTCTAGCACCGAACGCGAACCGAGCATCCTCGAACAACATCAGTATACCTTTCATCGAGCGGGCGGGTACGTTGACGTTAATATTCCACAATGTGTCGCCTTTGTCTTTCGTCATCTTGCGATGGCGAAGAACTCGGTCGTAAAGTATGGCAACGCGCCCGGCGTACTGGGTTCTGATCAATCGCGCGAGTTCGGGCATCGTGACCATGTCGTACTCCAGCGAAACATTATCGATCGTATACGTGGATAACATGTCGCTGGTTATGAGAACTCGGCCGTAGTCGTTGAACGTTAGTTCGTATTCGAGGCGGTCAGCCAAAGCGCTCTGATAGTAGGGCATGTGACTCTCCAGCAACTCAAAGTCGAGCGGGATGTAGAAGCGGTTGCCGTAAGCGCCAGCGACCGCATTGTCACTCGCGTTGTTATCTACCTTGTTACCAGCCCCGATTCTAAGTTTGGTTACGTTCTTATTTTTGCTGGTGTCAATACCCTGATAGACAGCGTTTTCGCGCTCTTGCGCCGTCATCCATAGGTCCTGATAACAATGGTAGACGTCGCTGTCATCGATCGACATCACCTCATTACCAGAAATCTTTATCATGGTCTTCTTGACGATGGCGCGACCTAGGTTCTGAACGATGGTTCGGTTCTCGTCCGTCGACGTCAGCGAAATAGTGAAAGCGAGGCGAACAGTCCCCGGCACAATGACGTCGTTAGCTCCGAGGTTGGGGAAGCGGACCAAGAGCGTGGTTCTGGTCGATCGTCGATGGGTTGTTCGTAATAACGACACTCTGTCTCACGCCTTTTGCCCCGAGGGGCTCACGCAGTCTGCGGTATGGATTGAGTTTGCGACCGTATTGACTCGAAGACATAATTTAGTGAAACTATATTAAACCCGTATTGTTTTGTCTTTAATACATAATTAATTTTAAAAAGTTATAAAGATGGATGATTACGATATTAACATGGATGAAATCGGCAGAGACGATTTCCGCGATGATGATGACATCGATGACTATGACGATACGACCTTCATAGAGACGCATAAAGATCCTGGGTATGTCGACCCCCGAATTACGCCCTTAACAGCCATACCAATGGGAACTTCACCCGAGAGTATGTTCCCCTGGGAGGCTCCATCCGCAACTCCGGCATGGGCGGGCGGTGTCGAAATTCCTGCGGGGATCTCCAAGAATGAGCTGGCGCCTCTCAAGGAAACGGATTCTCTGGTGAAACGGTGGGAGAGTGAGGTGTCTAAAAACGGCATCAAGGCCACGTTGGAGTTCCGCAGCCATTACGCAAACATTGTATTAGCGAGCCTACCTCACCAAAGCCACGGTTACCTATGTAAACAGCGGGTTTGGTGAGGTTGCCGCGCAATAGGTAATGCGGTCAAATAGGTCACGATGCAGTGACTATTTTCAATCAATAACTTATGTTGTAAGCGATTGTAATGTGTATTTTCAATATTTATATTATTAAAATGTATCATATCGGTACCCTTTAAGTAATATTTGTATATTTTAAATGTAATGATGTTGTCATGAAGCGCATGAATATAAGTATTAATTAATCCAGTTTATATTGATGCAAATCACACAGCCTAAAAACATAGTGCTGGAGTATAAACCATAGTATCGTATATTATTCATAAGTATATCACTATTAAACATTAATTACAATATGTATGCATATTATTAAAACAGTAGATGCTACCGCTGTTTCGCTGTATGTGATATTTATAACAAAATATTTTTTTTATTCGTCCGCGTACGGATTTCTGTCACACAAAGCGCCATTTTCAGTTCATATTTTGACCTGTGCATATGAACCGGACTAAGTTTAAACAACGCTCGATTCCGTCCAATTCAGATTTCTCTGCAGAATGTTCAGACTAACTACATATTAAGTAATGTTGCTAAATAAGTGTTAACGGCTGGAACATGGTTATCACTAAAAGGAAGAAACCACAGTCGTATTATTGAAAAATAAGATTTACATGAGACCTCATGGAGGCCGCCATTAATCCAGTGTAAACAATAGACCTTGTGATCCCATTTCCTGAGTAGCCCCCGCTTAGTGAAACGATGTGCTAATCATGATATTATGTTCCCCAATAATTGGAAACGGTTTGAATTTCTCGGTAAAAACTACGAAAGTCATAAAAAAATAACGATGTATATTTAACTTTGGATACGCTTAAACGGTATTACTCTCTCATCGGATCGTCAGTTGTCGTCGATAGCGATTTAACGTACTGATCTGGTCTTAATTTATTGTCAACTTTCAACGCCATTTACAGAATATATGGTTAATTTTGGAAATAAATAACGGCAAATTACGATGACGTCTGCTCTGAAATATCTGTCAACATGTGGACGTAATTTAAGGAAATCGATTATATTTTAAGGCTACATCTGTGACTAATTACGAATTTATGTATGGTCTTTGGCTACACCCGACACATTACACAGATCTAGTTGTAAATACACGTCGCTTTGTGTGGGGAAAAAATCGATAATGCGTAGTTGTGTGTGACGAGGTGTTGATCTGATGACACCACACAGCTGTGACCCTTAGGCAATGTTTTGAAATTGACGTGTCGTTTTGATGTGTGCCGCAACACCTAACTGTCGGAGACAACATGACAATTAACGATATACTCTGATTATACACAGATCTATTAGACGGCTGGTTATTTAAAATAAAGATTAGTTCAGTACACCTTCGCCGAAATTGTTTTTAGAAAATCAGTAATATTTTCCGTAAATGGTGTTGAAAAGTTGACAAAAATTCTATCACCGTATTTAGTTGTGCCGATATTGTTTTAAAAAATCAGTAATTTTTTTCCGTAAATGGTGTTGAAAATTGAACAAAATATATAGCCGCATTTCTCCGATATTCGTTTAGAAAATCACCACCATATTTTCTGTAAATGGTGTTGACACAAAATGCAGCGTTCACGCGGAATTCAAATAAAATACAAAATAATAATTTAATAACTAGACGCCGATGGCTACTGTGTTTGCGGCCAGTGAATTCTGGTCGTGGTAGCCACAGGCGCAGTTCGAACAGTGTTGTGAGCAGATGGAGGACAATAATTATTTCAAATTCATAAAAAAATGTTTGCTGTCCGAAAATTAATTAATTGTGACAGCCAAAAAAAAAAGATTTTGGGACAGTAAAACATTATATGGTATAGACAGTATAGACAGTACCTCAAACTTAAAAAAACAGTAACAAACTGTCTGTGTATATATTACTTAAACTTAAAACATCAGTAACAAACTGTCTGTGTATATATTACTTAAAGACAGACACTTTAATTGTTGGTAAGTTTCTATCAATTTATAGGTATTTTTATTAAAATCATAAAATTGTGAAAATATTGAAAAATATTAAAATCACAAAAATAATATATATGGAGAATTTTTTTTTATACCACGTCGAGGTTTGAACCCCGGACCCTTTCGGGAATCGGTAATTAAATCATGAAGTCGGGCGACCTTAACCTCACGACTGTTGCGCCATTTATGACAATCACAGTTATACAGAAGTGCTATCAGTATTACGCCACCATTTGAACGTAATAATTATTAAATTATTTGCAACTCCATTACAACAATACCGTTACAGAGATACGCTATTGAAACAACATGTATTAGTACCCATAACATAACAAAGTAATGTATCATTATATATCACAGGAGATAGCTTAAAACTATATATCCTAATCATAAACAGAACAATCCGCTTGGCTCGTATCAAAATAGTTCGCGTGATATTGATTATCTCCCTTGCCGAAAGTAGTTCAGTGATTTATTAATTCCAAATAAGACGTGTTTGCGTAATGGCACTAAAAGAGGAGACTTGTGGGTTAAATGGGGTAATAGCTGGAAGTTGCTGACGTACAAGAACGACCCGACCCGGTTCCTCAGCCCCTCTTCCGTGAACCGATATGGAGTATCCCTCGCTCGAGCTCTCGGAGTGATCGATGATCGGTCGCAGCTGCCTCAACAAATGGTAAAAACCCTACAGTCTACCGACGAAACGCTGGCGAAGACGGCCTCCGCTATAGAAATGAGCGAGCTCAGCGATGTCACTCGTATAGCCACCGACGCTATTAACACAGAGGAAACTACGGTCAACGAAATGAACGGCACGAAATATGACCCACCATTACCTCTTCGCGAACTCCTGGGACTTGATAAGGCTCTGCAAACAACTCGTGGCGAACTGGTCAATAACCTCTCCAAACTCACAGCGCTGGACAAACATATCGCGCTAGAAAGAAAACGAAAATTGGGGAAGTCCGTGACGATAGAGAATCTACCGAGCGGATCAACAAACTCCTGCGTTCGTTGCGGGACGAAAGAGAAGCTCGCTTGGAGGCTGCTTCGACTAACCGTGAGGCACTTTCCGGCGAATTAAGTCGGAGCCGCGAAACAATCTCGAGGGTTCTGCACGAGGACACGACACTCGGTGAGCGTCTTCGCACTCTGTTCAGAGAGAAGGGCGTCACGATAGTAACCATCATCGCAGCTTTCAGCATGATCATATCGACCCTAATTCTATCTATATCGTCTCTATTTGTAGCTGTCAATGCTGGTGCCGCACCAGCACCCGCACCAGCACCAGCACCCGCACCAGCACCCGCGCCATCCGGCGGAGCCAAGGAGTGGATAAAAAAACAACTAAAAGCCCCTCGCCAGTCTCCTGGCTAAAGTTAGCAGGAAAGTTGGCTGCCGCGCTGCCTGGTTTGATAGGAGGTTTCCTCTCCTTCTTGTTATCTATATTATCAAAAACGGTCGGATGGCTCGCCGAGAATACCTGGGCTTTAATCGTGGCCATCGCCGGTCTCCTACTATTCTTCGCCAGAGAGTTCCTAAAACCAAAGCGTAAATAGTCCGATCGCCACGAGGGCGACGACGAGCGCTAATTTCTTCTCCTCGTGTGTTGTACTTCCAATCTCGATTGGTGTTTCAACATTGTTGATGGAACTCGATGGTGCATCCAATTTACGAATTGGGGGTACTGGGTTCGATTGTGTTGAGGGAGGTGTATCCATTTTGTGTTTTGGGGGTTTTATGAAATCGGTTCCACTTACAACTCCGCTCCCAATCATCTTGGGTGGGAGCTTGATGATACCCGTGTTCACGTTCCCGTTGCGGCCGATTTTTTGATTGGTGGTTGCGACTACGATCTGATTATTGTAACCGTCAACCGGGTCGTCTCGTAGTATCATATTGCTCGGCGCCATATAAAGACCTATTCCAAATACATAGTTCTACCGGAGTGCGGGCAGTCTGCAAACGTCTTGATAATTCTGGATCGCCTTCTCCAGGGTCCACCCTAGCTGAGATGGCGTCCTCTACAAGTGCCAATAAATTGTTTTTGTGCATTCAAACGCTGTTCCCCTGCCCAGTATAGAACTGCGAGTTTGCTTCTGTGCGCGAGGATGGCCCAGACGTACGTGCGAATAGATTTCGTAGACGCGAGTAACCCTGGCCTGCCGTGAACCCTAGACCCTTATCTAACATAAATGTGGTCCACGCGTTTCTGAACCTCAGCAGCCTGCTGTATGTAATAGGACGTGAGCCCGTTTCGGAGGGTAACATTTTACAAGAAAACACGCCACAGTGCCGACCTCCAGACACTTCCGGCCGAAAGTCATAGTCGCGGGGTCAAAATTCCGGTTTCGCCGTTCCGACTGACGATGTGGTCACCGGAGTGATCGTGTCTAAAATCAGTCTGCGTCCAATTGGCCCGGACTGGCCCCGAATGAGAACGTCCCCGAGGCCGGTGGTGGTAGGAAATGCTTTCTGTCCAGTCCGCGTCTTTTGAAACGTTAAAATTCGTTACACAGTCTTTCAAACGCCATACGGTCGTATGCGTTGGAAATGGGATCCCAAGCGTACGTCCTTGAGGTAGAGAAATACCTAGTTCTTTGAGAATCCTCCTAATAGTATAATACGCGTGAAAGTTGTAGAAACTTCTGAGCATGACATTCTTGGATGTTAGATGGTCTTTATGTGAAACTCCACACCCGGCTGTTGCGCACCATACAGCGAAATTTAGCTGGTTCTGCCAAAACTACATCGGTGTGGCTTTCCACCCGTTTACCGCCTCCATCGTAGTAATCTTGGGCAGCCTATATGAAACGCTCGAGTTTTTCACAACGGAAGTCGAGGACGTCGAGTTTTTCGCATCAGAACACCCTATTGCTGTGCCACATAGAATAGACGTAAATAGAGTCATAAGTCCACCAAAGGTTATAGTACCTCAGGGTCTTTGGAGTTTCGGAGATCTCCAAGCTTTTGTCGCGGAGAAGATTCCTGGTGTAGTCACTCTCGCAATCTGGAAAGCCACGGGGCTCACGACATTGACGTGAGAGGCGTTTAAGGATCTCACCGGGGTTGGGCTCACTGTTAGGATTTAAAATAACATACCCTTACAACGATGACGGAGTGTTTGATCCGGGCGAGCACCGCGGCGATACCCCAGTAAACTTCGCCGTCACGAAAAACTCTCGGGGTGCACCTGGATAGGGTGTGAACACATTCATACAACACGTTAGACGGCACTCCCACCACATTACTGAAAAGCGTGCCCGCCCAGCGACTGTTTCTATGGCGAGACTGTGACCTTAGACTTCCCACACCCCGAGATGAAAGTTTTTGGAATCGGGGGACACATCCACGAGTGAAGATTTCTATTCTTGATTGATAAAGGCGAAGAGTTGAAGAACGATTACCCAATTTCGGTCGTCCTAGAAATTTCAAATTAATTAATTTTAAGAAAGTTATTTAAAGTTAATTCAAAAGCATGTTCGTAATATATATATTCACATTATTGAAAATGAGTATATACGGACCAGGTAGTTCTTCCGATTGGGTGACAAATTCAAAGAATTTGAACCGACTAGAAGGGGGATTCATCCCGACAGAGGGCGACTTTTTAACTACCCAAAAAACAAAAGGCCTTGATCAATAGAACTATATCGGTGGCCACGGACGAGATTCACAAGAGTCTACTATCACAACTTAGAGAATATGCCCTGGCTGTGAATACACAAAAGTCGTGAAGAAAACGCATACGGAAACAAAACTAAACGAAACTAGGTGAAAAAAATAACCAAATTTCGAAAAAAGAGGCCCGGTTGGGGATTGATTAAAGTCCGAGAAGACCACCAGGCGGACCTTACGGAGGCTTATGATGCGTTGCGCTTAGAGGACTCTCTCATCGGTGAAGCGACACTTACCGAACTAGACGGGAAAATAACCAAATTTCAAAAGAGAGCAGGTCGGATTATTGATAAAGTCCGAGAAGACACCAGGCGCCCTTACGGAGTTATGAAATAAGTTGCGCTTAGAGGACTCTCTCATCAGAGTGCGGCACTTACCGAACTAGACAAAAAATAACCAAATTTCGAAAAGAGGAGGCCACGTCGGGTATTGAGAAAGCCCGAGAAGACCACCAGGCGGACATTACGGAGGCTTATGAGGTGTTGCGCTCAGAGGACTCTCTCGTCAGAGAAGCGGCGGTTGCCGAACTAGATAAAAAAATAACAAAATTTCGAAAAGAGACCCGGTCGGGTATTGATAAAGTCCGAGAAGACCACCAGGCGAACCTTGCGGAGGCTATTGCGGAGGCTTATGATGCGTTGCGCTTAGAGGACTCTCTCAACAGAGAAGCGACACTTACTGAACTAGACGGAAAAATAGCCGAATTTCTGAAAGAGACCAGGTCGGGGGTTGAGGGGGTCAGAGAAGACCACAAGGAGGCTATTGCGGAGGCTTATGGGGCGCTGCGCTCAGAGGACTCTCTCAATAGAGAAGCGGCACTTACTGAACTAGACGAAAAAATAACCAAATTTCGAAAAGAGGCCCGGTTGGGGGTTGAGGGGGTCCGAGAAGACCACCAGGCGGACCTTACGGAGGCCTATAGGGTGTTGCGCTCAGAGGACTCTCTCAGAGAAGCGGCGGTTGCTGAACTAGACCAGGCAGCCCTTGCGAAGGCTTATGATGCGTTGCGCTCAGAGGACTCTCTCATCAGAGAAGCGGCGGTTGCTGAACTAGACTGGAAAATAACCGAATTTCAAAAAGAGTGCCGGTTGGGTGTTGAAAAAGCCCTAGAAGGCCACCAGGCGACCATTACGGAGGCTTATGATGCATTGCGCTTAGAGGACTCTCTCAGCAGAGAAGCGGCACTTACCGAACTAGACGGAAAGATAACCGAAGTTTCCGATAAACTGAAATATGATCGTATAGCCGCGACCAAAGCTCTTGAGGAGGCCTCTTATAAGATTCGTACTGAGGCATATAACGCAAACATTGCGCTTGCCGGAATAGTGCGAACAATGAAAACGCTAAAACGTGCCATAACAGTTTGGGCTGAGAAGCGGGGCCCATTGGTTGAGGGGCACTATGAATATTCGTTCGGTGCCAAAGCGAGTAATAAATGTGGGGGATACACTATGACAGCTGCAGGTGAAGTTATCCAAATGGCGGTCTGCTCGGTTAATGCTAGTGGTAAACCTGTGGGCGCGGTCGCGATAAATATTGTAGTAGATGGGAAGAACGGGGGGTTGGAGTCACTAAAATCTCTGGAGATAGTTCGACGGTGGTTTCGTTCTCCGGTTATGATCGAATTAGACTTTCCAAAGGTAGTGTTATTAACTTTGTTACGAAAATCGGTGACCCAGAGAGTTCTTCCACTATTGTCTCGTTGTTAATTGAACTTATTTTGTAAATACTAATATATTGAAAATCATGAACGAATCAACGCTTCCAATTGTCAATACCACTCCATCAACACTGTGTACAATTAACGAAAGAAGTTCAGATTTTAGGTTGAATAATATCGTCGCTATGCAGGATATTTTAGTTAGAGAATATACAAATAGAAAAAGAAACGCTAAAAAATATAGACGCGCGGTGAACACGGCTGAAGCATCTAGCACGGCTCTAGCGAGTGTTTCTGTGTTGTGTGGGGCGGGGACAGCTACAACTATATCCACCATTATAACGGTTCCTGTAGCGGGGATTTTATGTGCGGTGTCGGCCGTTTCTGGGTTGTTGTGTATGGTAATTAGGGCGTCGGGTGGAAAACTCGAGAAAAAAATGTAGAAAACATGATAGAATATCTGTTCTCGCCAGGTCGAAGAAAAATACCATCGACGTTATGGTGTCCAAAGCGTTGGCCGATAAGAAAATATCAAATTTAGAGTGTGAATCCGTGGTGGAAGAAATGGGGAGATATGAACAATTAAAAAATGATATAAGAATCAAGGCGCGCGCCACCATGCCCAAAATTGAGTGTACTGATTGGGATAAATTTAGGGAAAAACTTGGAGATAAAGTCGGAAGAAATGTTACAGCACCATTGTGATATTTTATAAAATAATTATATTGGTGCAGTAAACAAATTTACATACCTATACAACATGTGTTTTTCAATGAGAATTACGCCGTAATCGCATAACAAATTCGGTCGAGGATTACACTGCAATCACCTGTGTAAATTGATACACTCGGCTATAAATAACTGTCTGTTTACCTCGGCTATCAACTTACGCATGGTTCATAACCCGTGTAATTGAAACATTGTCGTAAATCGATAATTGTACAACACTAGGTAATGTTTATCATAACAGCCTACGTGGTCGTGTGGGTTAAGGAGATACTCTATAGAGACGAGGGTCGTGGGTTCGCGCCGCGGTTGGAGCTAAACATTTTTATTTATTTATTTCTATCCATACAATGTGGTCGCTATGGTAAACAACTGCATGACAACGGCGTTCGGAGTCCGACCGCTTGAGGTTGATGAAAAATAAATTGCCAGTTTACATAGAAATAAACTCGGTTATAAATATGCATAACCCGTAATTGTCGCTATGGTAAACAACTGCATGACAACGGCGTTCCGAGTCCGACCGCTCGAGGTTGATACAAAAATAAATTCAGATTGCCAGTTTACATACCACCGATAAGGAAAAATACACTCAAGGTATTACAACGGCGTTCCTATAAGACCGCTCGAGGTTGATGAAAAATAATTTCAGATAGCCCGTTTACATACCTTCCATAAGGAAAATACACTCGGCTATAAATTAATTAGTAGTTTGTTTTTTTTCAATAATAATTTTTCAATATCTTTAAAAGCGATATCGTAGAAATGTACATTCGTAAACGAATCGTTGGGTTTTAATTTTTTTTATTTTTTTATAATACACCTTAGTTTCATATCCGATACGCATTATCCGTCTTAATGTTTGTATTTGCCTCTTGTATAGTTGACATAATTGCCGGTATAATATTGTAAATGTAACGTTTTTATCGGAGCGTAATAAATTACGCTGGTATTTCATATATTCGATATCGCCTAGTGTTCTCATTTTATAGAATTTATATACAGGATTATAACCCCCGTAAGCTTCGTAAACTTCTTCAACACAGTCATTAAAAAATTTCAATTCCAATCGTATTGTATTATCCATTTTCTCTAATAATATTGGTACTTGTTTTTTCTGTTCAATTTTATAAAATTAGTTTGATAATGTTTTTTACAGTGTTTTAATGCTGTAGAAACACCGTGACTTATTAGATCGATTCTATCTTTCTAACTGACTTTCCGATTTGAATTATTACTAAACGATAATACTTGCGAGCACGTAATCCCTTGTTAGCCATTCGATGAGTAGCCTGAGTGCCACCACATGGTGGACATAGCAGTGACTCGGCTTTGGTCCCTACCCCACAATGTCGACATGGGCGAGGTGAAAGGGAACCTCTTCGCATCCATGCACGGTGATGTTTGCAATATTCGTAAATACCGGTGCGAAAACATCTCTCGTGACTACCTACCTGTCTTTAACCATGCACACTTAACTAGAACCATTATGTTGTATATATATACTGAGTATAACATAGGGATTTTTATCTCTAATAGGGTGTATCTTCTCATGTCATAAATATATGGTCTCGCGGTAGTAGTATATAAGAGTCACAAATGATACCATCATGCTGTGGAAGGTGCCGCGCGTAGCTGGTACCTTCCAGAGGTGATGGTATCATTGTGACTCTTATATACTACTCGTGTACATACCGTCTGTGTAACCTCGATAAGGAGAAATACACTCGGCTATACATAACCGTGTGTGTACCGTCTGTGTAAATCGATAGCCCGTTACATACCATCGATAAGGAGAAATACACATGTTAATTAGAACATTGTCATCTGCTTGGTGTTTGTGACGCGTTTGTGAGGAAACAAACTACACATCAGATCGGTTCTATCATTCTAACAAACTTTCGGATTTGAATTATGACTAAACGATAATACTTGCGAGCACGTAATCCTTTGTTAACCATTCGATGCGTGGCATGAGTGCCACCGCATGGTGGACATAGCAGCGACTCGGATTTGGTACCTACCCCGCAATGTCTACATGGACGAGGCGAAACGGACCCTCTTCTCATCCATGCCCGGTGATGTTTGCAATACTCGTAAATACCGGTACGATGACATCTCTCGTGACTACCTGTCTTCAACTAAAACCATTATGTGATGTATATATACTGAGTATAACCAATGGATTCTTATCTCTAATAGGGTGTAATATCATTGATAACTTCTCATCCAGTTGATGAAAAATATTTGTCCACACCCGCCGAACAGTGGGGTAAAATCCAAGTAGTATATGAGAATCCATAATGATACCACCTTCCTGATGGAAGCCACCGCGCGTAGCGGGGGGTTCCAGAGGGAGGTGGTATCATTTTGACTCCCATATACTACTCCTACCAATTTTACCTGATCTTATCTTTCCACGATTGTTGTTCCCAACTACGTTGAACACTAGGACATAATGTCTAAAATAGCGCCGAATATGCCAAGATATTAGCTATACACTGGCCTCAAACACACAAATAATTTTATCTCCTGGGGACACACATCACGCGTGCTATCAAGTGGAGCGATCGTCCTCTCTCATGGAAATTGTTTTATCCCACTACGTGGTGAACGTATAGCAAATGTGTATGGAAACCGATAGTACACCGCTAATAAAGTGGGCAATAATTAACTCCGTATATAACACGAACGAGGGTATTTCAACAAATCCACGATAAGCCCGGTTATTACAAATAATATTTACAAAGGTGAATGCACTTGTAAGTAATATCCAGTATGTTACTGTGGAACACCGCTGTAACGGACAGACAAATACATCGCAATACGATACAATAAAGTACAGCACACTACGAACACACAATTATACTCAAAATCAATAATGTACAAGAATTCCCGTGTGACGCGACCATGGCGACAACCTCGTACAAGTATCAGATCAATTTAGTAGTATTTGGCAAATAAAGCAAATGTTAGAACAGAATAACTTTATACAATTTAGTACAATACGTCCATCGCTACAGTGTGCTATAAATAGTGTAGTGGAACTCCCTTAATGTCTGACATACTTTTGAATGTAGGGTCAAAAGTCAAATAAGTGCCTAAACTGCTGTCTGATTTATTTTGACAAGCTAATATGAAAATGTATATAGTTGCAGAAATGAACCAGCTATACGAACCTGACAACAGCTAAATGTATGTATGTGTTGACAAATTCAAGATTGCGTCCAAAATGGCTGCCAATTATTTTGGCAAACATGTGTTTTTGGCTATTAAATAGGTGTTCACAGTAAAAAATATAAGTAGTTTTGATAACTATTAAATTATGTTATGTCAATAGAAACTGAAAATAAACACTAATCATACACCCATCTTTGTTTAATCCGACCTGCTTTAAAGTTCAAATGTCGATTAAGTGCAAACAATCGATATCGCCTTCTCTCAAATTTGTGTTTTATGCACACTGCCAGTTTCCAATATGCCACTCTATAATGAGCTGGTACTGAGCAACTCATTCCGTTTGAGAATTGATGTTGGTAGATTAGGCCACGTCAATAATATCTCAAAACATTAACCAATACAAGTACCATAACAAGCAATGTATTCTGATATACCTTGTAGGTCAAAGGTCACCGAGTGCTAAAGTCATACATACTATTTAAATGGTAACTTTAAAACAACTATTGTGCATATATCATGTTTTTCATTACATACTAATTATAATTACTGGACGAGTATTTAGAATCTTCAAATATATATCATTACAAAATGCATATACAGCTGAATCTCGTTATCTCCATATCGTTTATCTCGATATACCTGCTTATCTCGATATATGTCCCAGGTCGCAGCAGAATTCCCTATATAGATCATATATTTTACTCCTGATAACTCGATATCGGATATGTCGATATATCGGTTTAGTCGAAGTGGAAATCGAGTCCCGATAGTATGTTTCCTTCACCTTTGTATTCTGATATGTCGATGCGAAAACTAAGCGCCTGGCGCTGCCAAGTCCGAATCAGCGCGATTATCTCGGGTAAGTTTTCACACGTCTATACAAAACAAAGACACCGCCGCCGATAAAATGCGTTTAAAGTTGCATGACCAGTTAAAGCAGTTCACTTACAACCATAATTAATCAATTAAACTGAATGTGATATCAAATCTCTTTTAACAGAAAAAATAATTAAACGGTGTAGCAATAAGTAAATCGTCTGTTAATTACGAAAACAGCTTAGACTAAACTGAAGCCGCGATTTAATCGCGATTTACGAAAACAACGGAAATAAATTAGAGGCATTTCTGAAGCGATTTTGTTCGGATTTTTTTCGAGAAATTTGGCAAGTTGTATCTCGAAGTTCGGATATGTCGATATATTTTCATCAGTCCATTCGACTTCGAGATAACGAGAATGACCTGTACATGTAAATATATGTAATTCAATATAGCGTCCAAATGGCTACAATTTATTTTGCAAATGTGCGACTTCTAGAGTAACTAGTGTTAACTATATTTTATGACAAAGAACTCATATAACTAATATCTTTTGCTCCATGAATATCCATTAATGAGCGTTATTACTGCAATAAAACGCAACTTTAATGCAATGTAAAGCAGTATAACAGGCACATAGTCGGACTAACATTAAGTTCGTTCCAATAATTCTTATCAATTTGAAAATGGTTATTATGTTTGCTTATAAAATCCAGCAGAAATATGATAATATATGCAATCAAAATAATTTGGAATTTCTTTTAACACATGGAATTTAAATTTGATCAGCCATGACATAATACTATTGTTTACCGGCAGAGCGCCTGATGAATAATGGAACACCCAGGTCCGATTGAAGTCCGAATAGTTATTATATTATAATGTACTGCTACACTGGTAACACAACAAATATGATAGGTTTTACCATGCCGGGTCACATGTATGCATTACAATGTATAACATATGTAATTTTTGAAACTGAAAAATATATTATAAGCATGTCAACTTATGGTGTATAAACTAGTCATTTGCAATGAAAATAATGTCGATATTTACAAATGGCAGATTCAAAACACCGTGACATAAATACTTTTAGCAAGCTACCAGTGTTGTACATCTTCGCATAACTATGCATTCAAACACTGTATTTAAGAAACATTTCCGTATAATGCTATATTACTGCGGTAGATAATCAGAAGCTATACTCATCTTAAGGTGACTGTGTCTCAGATCGTACAATGTGTTTTTCACTTTTTTGAAGCAGTTGATATACCACTGGCAATTCTACCAACTGTTTTGCTCACATTTCATCCACATCTGATACGCCAGGTCTTTGTCGAAATATGCCAATGTGTTGCTACTGGCCAAGTCCCTCATGTCATCATTCGATGATAACAAATATATTTTTTATTGAAAACACTTTAAACAGCATGGCCCGTGAAACAATACACACTACAGATCACGTACATGTGCCTGTACATGTAAACAAGCATAGACTATCGAGTTTTCCTGCATATGGGCACATTGTTGACATAATAGACCGTACAGCGTATGCAACCATCAACATTCCAGATCATCCTGCGTATCTTTCTTATACAATAATTAACCAAACTTGCCTGTGTATACACTGTATGTATTCCTGCCACATTACCATTTACTGATGTCTTACTTAAGGAGAACAATTCACATAAGCTCACATTGAGCTTGTTTTCTAATCCATATTCACAATATCTGTCCATGAATGTTGACGTATACATGTATTCAATCTGAAATAAATATTGTTTAAACTAAACTATCCACGCATTCTGATCAAAACATATGATATTCGTTATGCATTCATTCTTTGAAATACTATTAATGTTGTCTGATGGGCAAGTTATACAACATGTTTCACAAACGCATACATACTGACATTAAGGACAATGTACACATTTTGCCAGCGATCCATTTGAAAGCTGACCAGACAAACTACTCTCTTGTCGAGAGAACTGATATCATTCAATATGCGACTCGTCAAAATTTGAGCTGCCTACATTGTCAGTTCGTATGCTGATACAGTAAGTACTTTCGCACATGCGCATGCGTGTGTACTACCTTGGCTGGCTGCATATTTTACGGCACTCACAGCTGACCATATTCAGTATGGCCCGTGGAGCTATTGGCACAGTCATCCACTTGACGGATAAGTTCTGATTTTCAACATCTCAACCATAGTTATATGGAGATGGATCTGTCACTACATTGTATTTTGTTACGGACTTATCTACAAATGAATAACTGTAAATGATTGCACATGGGTGCTATATTATTAAACAGACGCTATGCTGGTCACTAAACCCAATGTTGTCATCGCAGATCACATTTGCGAGTAGTTATTCCATTTTACATTTTGATTGCATGTACATGTACTTTACCAAAATTAATTATCAAAACTAGTTACATTTTTCAATGTGTACACCAATTTATCAGCGAATAATACGGTTTAGAAAATGGCAGCCATTTTTGACATTATCTTCAATTTTCCACCTTTGAAATAGCTGTTGTCTTATTCGGATAGCCCGTTTATTTTTGCAACCATCAAAATAAAAATAGTAAATTTCCATATCATTTTGTCACCATTCTGTGAGAATCGCTGTTCTCATATCGCGGACGAAACAAACGACATACGCAAAACAGAAGGTGAAACTGCGTCCGTGGATGCTCACACTGACACCCGTGTACATATTTACAGCGAAAGCGCTTCCGCCACGTATGAAATGCTGGATTCCACCGGGACCGTCGACTCGCCTACTTACACTGAGCTGGGATTGTATGGTTAGTACAGTATTGATTCAGGAATCGAAACCGAAACTGTACAGCTCGTTATTACCCTGCAAATATCTGCGATATCTGACTGTAAAATACCGCATATGACTCGAATTCAGTGTGTATTGGCCCACGTCGTATCATATTTTTATGTACGTAAATAAATGATAGAAAACAAGTGAGATTTTGATTTTTGATATATAACTTAGTCTATTGATATGACATATGCTGTCTTAATGCTTAAAGTAACTACATGTATATGCAATCGATCAGTATACATGTATTTACATTCCTTCAGGTCGGTCTGGATCTTAATAGCAATACAGACAATAGTATATGAGGAGTAAAATGATACCACTTCCCTCTGGAAGCCACCACTCTACGCGTGGTGGCTCCCATCAGGATTTGGTATCAGGTCTTACTCCTCATATACTACTTGGGTTTTCATCCACTGTTCACATGGTATGGATGAGAACTTATACGAGCGAAACAAAATTTCAGCAACCCCGGTTTCGGCAACCACGAGACCATATACTACTTGTGTTTCCTCCACATGAGAACTTATCAATGAGATGACTCATACGAGACGGTGATGTCAACACCTCTGACACCATGTTAGAGATAAGTCATACATAGGTTATACTCAGTATATATAATCACACAATGGTTCGAGTTAAGAATAATTGTGCGCGGTTGAAGACAGGTAGTCACGAGAGATGTCATCGTATGTATCACCGGGCATGGATGAGAAGAGGATCCGTTTCGCCTCGTCCATGTCGGAATTGCGAGCTACTGCTACGTTCACCATGCGGTGGCACTCGCACAAAGCATCGACTGGTTAGCAAGGAATTATGTGCTCGCAAGTAGTATCGTTTAGTAATAATTCAAATGAGAAAGTCTGTTAGAAAGATAGAACCGATCTGATGTGTAGTTTCTCCTCTTGATAAACGTTAAACGCTTCAGAGACTATTTTGCCGAGTTTATCTCCAGCGAGAAATTATCGTGTCTACCACCGTTGTCATGCTGTTGTTTACCTTAGCAATGGCGTTGTGAATAAACACGCCCGCAATTTTAAACGGCGTTCCTATCCGACCACCGTTGTCATGCTGTTGTTTACCTTAGCAATGGCGTTCTTATCCGACCACCGCTTGCCTATATCGGGGGCACCCAAAAATAAAATAAGTTGGTCATATCTAAATGGGACACATTTATATGTTTTTATATCAGCCAACGAAAATGTGCCAATTACACGGGTTAAGAACATGTGTGTATTTATAGCCGAGTGTATTTCGAGGTTTCGTGTATACGATATTGATTTAATGTTAAACCACATGTGACTAAGTATCGAGAAACGCTATATATGACGATAACTCGCTGGTGTATTACAAATCTTTAACGATATGTATGGTGGTCGGTGGGTGACGTAACCAATGTGGTGTACTTGTAACGAGGAAACTGAAAGTGTATACTCCGTATGGTGGGACCGACGGAACAGCTGGAATGTATGGTGGTGCAATCTCCTGCTGCTGCAGATACGCGAATAAGCATATCACGTTCCGAGGAGGGCGAGGAGATTCCTTCTCTCGTCGGCCCTCTCCGCCATGACGAGCTTTTTTACGCCTTCGTCTGCGATAATTTGTAGTAGGGCCTTGGACCGGATTGCGCCCTTTAACTCATGGTACCTGGCCATCTCTTCGACGACCAGCTTGAACTCGCTATCTGATATATCGTTGTCGGCTATAGCTTTCGACACGATAACGTCGATATTGTTTTTCTTCGACCTCGCGATAATTGCTATTCGGTCGTGCTTTCGACTCTTGATCTCGAGCTTGCGGGCCACGAGTCTGCTAGCCATGCAAAGCAGGCCTGCCCCTGCCGCGACCGCACTCAAGGCCACCGCGATCGGCGCAGCGACGACTGTTGACAATAAAGACACACTCCCCATCCGGCTCACAACGGAAGTTGAGGCTAGCGTGGTGTTCACTCCCTCGACAACATTGGCTGCCCGCCTATATTTCTTTGCATGACCCGTCCGCGTATCACCCTCATGCTGGAGAATCTGTTGTATCTCGACAATCCTAGGATGACCAGGATTGTCGAGATACAACAGATTCTCCAGCATGAGGTAAAGACGCGGACGGGTCATGCAAAGAAATATAGACGGGCAGTCAATGTTGTCGAGCTATCCTCAACTTCCGTTGTGAGCGGGATGGGGAATGTGTCTTTATTGTCAACAATCGTCGCCGCACCGATCGCAGTGGCCTTGAGTGCGGTCGCGGCAGGGGCAGGCCTGCCTTGCATGGCGAGCAGACTCGTGGCCCGCAAGCTCGAGGCACGAGTCGAAAGCACGACCGAATAGCAGTTCTCGCGAGGTCGAAGACAAACAGTATCGACATTATCGTGTCGAAAGCTATTGCCGACAACGATATATCAAATAGCGAGTTCAAGCTGGTCGTCGAAGAGATGGCCAGGTACCAGTAGTTAAAGGGCGCGATCCGGTCCAAGGCCCGACCACAAATTCTCGCAGACGAAGACGTAAACAAACTCGTCATGGAGGGGAGGGCCGACGAGAGAAGAAATCTCCTCGCCCTCCTCGGAACGTGATACCCCTAACCGTATTCGCATGTCTGCAGCAGCAGAAGATTCCACCACCATACAGTGTAGCTGTTCCGTTTGCCCCACCATACGGAGTATAAAATTTCAGTTTCCCCGTTACAAGTACACCACCGTGGTTACGTCACCCACCAACCACCATACATAGCGTTAAAGATTTGTAATACACCAGCTAGTTATCGTCATATATAGCGTGTCTCGATAGTTAGTCGCATGTGGTTTAAAATTAAATCAATATCGTATACACGAAACCTCGAAATACACTATGCTATAAATACACACATTTTCATAACCCGTTTAATTGGAAAATTGTCGTCTGCTGATATAAACAAATATAATAGGTGTCCCTTTTAGATATGACCAGCTTATTTACTTGTGTTGGGTGCCCCCGATATAGGCAAGCGGTGGTCGGATAGGAACGCCATTGCTAAGGTAAACAACAGCATGACAACGGTGGTCGGATAGGAACGCCGTTTAAAATTGCGGGCGTGTTTATTCACTGAGCGCCGTAATCGTATAGGCTAATATTACGGTACTTTATTTACCTTTGGATTACGCTGTAATCGTACTCTGGTAAAAACTTTATTGACAAGCGATCGAATAGGATCGTATGAGTCGTCTCATTGATAAGTTGTCATGTGGAGGAAACACAAGCAGTATATGGTATCGTAGTTGCCTTAAACGGGCGTTGCTGAAACAGATTTTCCGCTCGTATAAGTTCTCATCCATACAGTGGATGAAAACCCAAGTAGTATATGAGGAGTAAAAAATGATACCACCTGCTCATGGGAGCCACCACGCATAGAGTGGTGGCTCACAGAGAAAGGTGGTATCATTATACTCCTTATATACTACTCAGACAATAAGAGCGATATTATTATATTTATTTTTCAGAATCTACGAATACGCAGAAATAGGAATACGAAAATATAAATATATGAGTGTTCTGGAGCTGGTGTGTGAGAAGGCATGAAGTTAACTACAATTCATAGCACTAGGTCCGCGGGCATTGTGCTATGCGGGCACGAACATTGATACGTGTATATTTGTTGCAATACCTAACAAATGAAACATTGCGTAAAGTAAATAACAGACTACTCATGTGTATATAAACACATGCCTACGACGGTTTGTCAATATGACTGTACACAGATATACATTAAACATGTGACCATAATTAGTTCAACTTCCCACACTGCCTACTTGCCTACAGTGGGATACATATTAACTGTTTCATGAAGGTGTTCAATAGCATAGCTTGTAAAAAAAAAAAATGAAAAAAAAAACATTATTTACAAATAATCGATACTTATATTTTACAGCTCACATATTGGTAATACCTCATGATACCATTACAGTGGGTTCACCGTGTAAGTGCAGAATTTTTTTTCACACACGCGTATCGTGTGCATCTGGTGTTCGTCTCATACCGTGTGTTTAATGATGACACCAAGTTCGTGTCGTGTTGGTGTGAATCGTGACGATTAGGATTAGCAAATCAGACTGTCATGTTAGTGAATGTCAAGGTGTGATAGACACTGTCTGACACCGGTAAAATGAAGGTCCGCCGATTTCATATTCATGTGTGTATTTATACGCCCATTTGAGAAAAAACGGGACGTATATGTATCGTCTTTATACGGGTGGGTGGGAGTGTGTGCGGGCGCAGCTTGTCCACATAATAAATAGACTTATACTTCACTAATCATATAATCAAATTTGGTTTTCATGTTTATCACGGTAAGACAAAGAACCCTATTGATATTCAAAAACATTCTAATGATGTATCTCCCCTTGGCGGCCATTTTTAATTTGTATCCTTGTCTACGCAATAACTCAATTTGTACTTGACAGACTTTGGTATTCATGTTTATCACAATGGCAAGACGAAGAACGATATTGCTTTTCAGAATTATCTGAAGAGTTATCTCCGTTTCTTGAGTTATCTGTCCGTGTGTACTGGCTATGCGTCGACGTGCGTATAATGTGACCTTTGACACGATTGTTAACTGTAGCATTATCCTTCCTTGTCCACGTGATATCTCAAACTCTACTTGACAGATAGTTACCAAATTCGGCATACTTATTTACCATCATGGCAAGAGTGCGTTATCTCCTATTGTTTACTGGCTATGCCTTGATGGGCGTTTATTGTGACATTCGGTACTCCTGTTCCTAACATTCAATTACTAATAGTAGTTGTATTATATATACCAACTTGTGTTATATAGACCAACAAAGTCACTATAGTAACTGTTGAGTCTTTAAAATGATAAATTCAGTAATTTGGCTCTCGACAGCGATCCAGGCAATACACAAATACATCTGTCCCTGTATGCAACGGTCAGGGTTAGCGTTAGGGCTAACCCTCCGGTTGGCCTACAATATATCACTTCAATGTGCAGTCCGGCATTGGAGGAGTTGCAGTCCCGTTTTTGGCAATATGTCCATGAATTACACGTATAACTACTAAGTACATGAATATTTTGACAGTATAAACAGGGCCTGATATATGTGGCTGTGACTGGATAAATGGAAATTGTGGGTGTGACGACCAGTATATATCCAGATCAGCATATGCATCTGCACAGGATCTGCACTGTTCGTCTTTCATCAATGAAACATCCGTCATGCTTGTCACAAGCAACACGGATTGTCATCAGGCTACAAGAGTGTGCTATTTGATCAGGAGCTACACTGGTCATGAATCATATAAGCCCCGTTTCTCCAAACACATCCACATATGTATTCCTTGAGGACCTGACACCAGATCAGGTTATTCTAACTTCAGGGCTGAATATAGTATGTAGTCATTGTAACTACGTTTAGTGAATTAGTCAGTCTGCCGTTTTTGTATGGTTATTTTTTTCATTTTTCATATTCCATTTTATGTGAAACAGACCATGTCATAAATTCATATTTTTACCAAAACCATTGTCACAAGCCCCGACATATGCGTGTACTGGCTCATGTTTACATATGATAACATGTATATAGATTAACAGTTTTAATCTAACCAGCAGTATTGTAAACTAACCAAGTGTGTCTATATCCAACATAGTTTGTATTCATGTACTTATACATGTGTGTTCTTTATGCTGTGATTCCTAAGAAAGCAGCATGCTGTTATAATGGTATTAATTTCGATGTAATTCCGGTCTGATTTTGGGACCCCCCCCCCGCTCCCTCCCATACAGCAGGTTAAATGCGGGATCGAACCTGTTGGCCCAGCCATCTTGTACATCATGGGCAGTATTTATTAGGGCCAGTGAACTGATTTGAATACTGGCCGTTCAAAGGTGGCACCTTTGCGGTCCTGTCCCTGTGTTCTGTACATTATGTGCATGTCGTCTATGTTACTGATGGAAGTGTTGTATTCCCTCTGGTCCATTTGGCCTCGTTTATTGTGAGGCTTTTGTTATGCCCCCGCCACCGAATGGTGAGGGGGCATATAGTGTTAATGGCGTCCGTCCGTCCGAAACCTTAACGCTCGGGTAAATGTTTTCTATTGTTTGTTTCCTTACACGGATCTGTTTGATAGTTCGCACACGCATTGCTATAATGGTCCTCTGCCGCCCTGCGACATATTCATGATCGTCCCGCCACTGCTAAGCCAAGGGTCAAGGTCAAATAATTGGTGTATTTGAAACCTTAACACTCGGGTAAATGTATTACACTTTCTGTTTCCGTGCACGGATCAGCTGGATATTTCACACAAGCATTGCTCCAATGGTCCTCTATCGTCATACAACAAATCCTCGATCGTGCCACTCCCGCTAAGCCCATGATCAAGGTCACATACGTGGTGCATTCGAACCTTTAAAGCTCGGGTAAATCTTTTATGCTTTCAGTTTGCTTGCACTCATCTGTCAGATATTTCACACACGAATTGCTTTAATGGTCCTCTACCGCACTGTCCCGTCCCCGATAAGCCCAGGGTCAAGGTCACATAATTGATGCATTCGTAACATTAACGTTCGGGTAAATGTCTGTTTCCTTGCACGGAACTGGGTTCGATATTTCAAACATGCATTGCACTAATAGTCCTATACCGCCCTGTGAACAGTCTACGATCGTCCTACCCGCGCTAAGCCCTGTGTGAATGTCACATACTTGGTGCGTTCCAAAGTCGGGTAAGTGACTTATAATGTCTGTTTCCTTGACCCTTCCTGCTTGATATTTCACACATTCATTGCTCTGATGGTCTGCTTTAGTGCTTTGACAAATCCACACTTCTCTGTGCCTCTATGTTTTTAAATGTGCCTCGTTTTCTTCGGCTGCCAAATGGGGCATTCGTGTGCCGGCAGGTCACATTTCTAGTTTGATAATAAAATATTTGTTTTCCATCAAATATTTTTTACTTTCCCAGATCACTCGCAGAGGCAAATTGACGAAACCAATACAAATTTTCAGTTAAAGGTTTGCTTCCTAACTCAATACACCACTTTCCATCCTCATCTGAGACACAGTACCTTTAAAAATGTGATTCTAATTCCAGGGCTGCATATTTTTTTTTTCTATAAATATTCAGTGCTGATATTGGAATCGCCCTCCTCCGACACCGCCCCGTCATAACATGTGAACTATGGGAATCACCATTAAATAAATTGATTAATATCCGTCTTGCTGCTTTGCCATTGTTTGTATATTTGTTGGTCAATACACGTTACTATTGTAAAGGACTTTAACCTGAATCATATAAAATAACGCTTCAATATTCACATTGTTACGTTTTGAATGTATGGGTATGAATAAACACAACACGACTATTCTTGATTATAGTTTTATATACTAAGCATCTAAAGCACGGATATGTAATTCAGTGTAAGGCCGGAATAGGTGTTCCTGTAGCTGCTATTGTAGAGGTTTAAATACAGTGTATTCCAGCAGCCTAGAAGTGTATACTGGCTTATAGGTAGACAGTGTATGTATGTTAGTAAATACATAACACACATGTTATTTTTTCATTTTTGATTGGATGCTGGTCGGGAGCATGCCGAAGGATAAAATTAAGGATGTGATTCATCCTTACCGAAAACCAGGTATTTGTGTTTGATTCTCATGTACATTTTATTATTGGCGTTACTTGAGAGTTGAATCCAACGAATGTGTGTTGTTTTACAGGCTGTGAACAATTCCGGTGTCGCAATGGTCGAAACGTATTTGCAATTGTGACAGGTGTATGGAGGATAAATATATAGTCCACATTGTGGGTTATTCGTATATATTTTAATTTATATGAAAAGTTAATTATGGGTGACGGAAAGAATAAATGGTAAATATTATAATAATGTGAATAAATATTATAAGAATGCAATGTGGCTATGATTCGTATGATTCGATGTCTCGGTGAAGAATGACCGACAGAAGGCTGAGTCGCACGCTTACGCGGATAATTGTATCCCCCGAACGAAATCGGGGGATACTATGGATTTGACACCGTTCCGCGTCCACGTCCGCGGCCGCGTCTGCGTCCGCGTCCGCGTCCGCCGCAGACACTTCTTGGAGCATAACTCGAACACCTTTTGGAATATTATCATGACAGTCTACAAATACATAGACCATGAGTAGTAGTAAGGGAGTCAAAATGATAACACCTACCGTGATATCATTTATAACCCTCTACACTACCCCCACCACCCCCACCCCCGAAAAATCAAAAATTGGTTAACGAGGAAATTGTCCCCCACCACCCCCGAAAAATCCAAAGATTGGTGTCATAAATACATCATGTTTTTTTCACGTCCAATTGAACATATAAATTTAATAGGTTATAATAAAATATTATAACAAAATGGATAATAAAATACGCAACGAATTGGAATTTTGTAATGACTTTGATGAAGAATTTTACGCTGCTGTTTCTACAGTATTAAACACGGTAAAATGACAATACTATGTGGTATCGAATACATGAAATATCAGCGTAATTTATTTCGCTGCGATAAAAACGTTGCATTTACAATATTAAACCGGCAATTATGTCGCCGGTATAAGTATCAAATTTATGTAATGAAGCGACTAAATAGGATCGGAGAAACACTACCGAAACATTATCAAACTAATTTTATAAAACAGTTTAAAATCAAAGATTCGCTTACGGATATGCGTTTCTACAATATCGCTTTTAACGAAGAAATTGGAAAATTATTAGAAGAAATTGGAAATTGAACAGAAAAAAACAACTGTTAGAGAAAATGGATAATACAATACAATTGGAATTGAAAATTTTTAATACTGCACCAATATAATTAATAATTAATAATTTTGAAAAAATTTGTAAAATTATAAAATTAAGAAAATTAGAAAATTAATTATTTTTTAAAAAATTATTTTATAAAATATCACAATGGTGCTGTAACATTTCCTCCGACTTTATTTCCAAGTTTTACCCTAAATTTATCCCAATCAGTACACTCAATTTTGGGCATGGTGGCGTGCGCCTTGATTCTTATATCATTTTTTAATTCTTCATATCTCCCCATTTCTTCCACCACGGATTCAAACTCTAAATTTGATATTTTCTTATCGGCCAACGCTTTGGACACCATAATGTCGATGCTATTTTTCTTAGACCTAGCGAGAACGGATATTCTATCATGTTTTCCACTTTTTTTCTCGAGTTTTCCACCCGCCGCCCTAATTACCATACAAAGTATTCCAGATTAAAACGGTAATTCCACTCAAAACCCCTGCAAGTGGAAACGTTACAATTGTAGATAGCGTTGCAGCAGTCCCGCACCACTCATTACAGATAAACTTGCCAGAACCGTACTAGATGCTTCAGCCATGTTCGCCGCGCGCTTATGTTTGTTAGCGTGTCTTTTTCTATTTGCACATTCTCTAACTAAAATATCCTGCATAGCGACGATATTATTCAACCTAAAATCTGAACTTCTTTCGTTAATTGGATACAGTGTTGATGTAGTGGTATTGAGAGTTGGATACAGTGTTGATGGATCGATATTGAGAGTTGGATACAGTGTTGGTGGAGTGGTATTGAGAGTTGAATATAGTGATTCGTTCATATTTAAATTTTACAAATTTAGTTCAATATATTAGTATTTACACAATAAGTTCAATTAACAATGAGACAATAGTGGAAGAACTCTCTGGGTCACCGATTTTCGTAACAAAGTTAATAACACTACCTTGGGAAAGTCTAATTCGATCATCACCGGCGAACGAAACCACCGTCGAACTATCTCCAGAGATTTTAGTGACTCCAACCCCCCGTTCTTCCCCATCTACTACAATATTTATCGCGACAGCGCCCACAGGTTTACCACTACCATTAACCGAGCAGACCGCCATTCGGACAACTTCACCTGCAGTTGTCATAGCGTATCCCCCACATGTATTACTCGCTTTGGCACCGAACGAATATTCATAGTGCCCCACAACCAATGGGCCCCGCTTCTCAGCCCAAACTGTTATGACACGTTTTGGCGTTTTCATTGTTCGCACTATTCCGGCAAGCGCACTGTTTGTGTTATATGACTCAGTACGAATCTTTTCAGAGGTATCCTCAAGAGATTTGGTCGCGGCTATACGATCATGTTTCAGTTTATCGGTTATCTTTTCGTCTAGTTCGGTAAGTGCCGCTTCTCTGCTGAGAGAGTCCTCTAAGCGCAACGCATCATAAGCCTCCGTAATGGTCGCCTGGTGGCCTTCTAGGGCTTTCTCAACACCCGACCGGGCCTCTTTTTGAAATTCGGTTATTTTCCCGTCTAGTTCAGCAACCGCCGCTTCTCTGATGAGAGAGTCCTCTGAGCGCAACACCTCATAAGCCTTCGCAAGGGCTGCCTTGTGGTCTTCTCGGGCTTTCTCAACACCCGACCGGGCCTCTTTTCGAAATTTGGTTATTTTCCCATCTAGTTCGGTAAGTGTCGCTTCTCTGTTGATAGAGTCCTCTAAGAGCAACACCCTATAAGCCTCCGTAATATCCGCCTGGTGGTCTTCTCGGGCTTTCTCAATACCCGTTCGGACTCCATCAAGATCCAACCGGGTCTCTTTTTGAAATTCGGTTATATTTTCGTATAGGTCAGTAAGTGCCGCTTCTCTGTTGAGAGAGTCCTCTGAGCGCAACGCCCCATAAGCCTCCGCAATGGCCTCCTTGTGGTCTTCTCGGACCCCCTCCACCCCCCCCCCGACCTGGTCTCTTTCAGAAATTCTGCTATTTTTCCATCTAGTTCGGTAAGTGTCGCTTCTCTGTTGAGAGAGTCCTCTAAGCGCAACGCATCATAAGCCTCCGCAATGGCCTCCGCAAGGTTCGACTGGTGGTCTTCTCGGACTTTATCAATACCCGATCGGGTCTCTTTTCGAAATTTGGTTATTTTTTTATCTAGTTCGGCAACCGCCGCTTCTCTTATGAGAGAGTCCTCTGAGCGCAACACCTCATAAGCCTTCATAAGGTCCACCTGATGGTCTTCTCGGACTTTCTCAATACCCGACGTGGCCTCTTTTCGAAATTTGGTTATTTTTTTACCTAGTTCGGTAAAATGTCGCATCTCTAATGAGAGAGTCTCTAAGCGCAACGTAAGGGCGCCTGTCGGTCTCTCGGACTTTATCAATATCCGACCTGCTCTCTTTTCGAAATTTGGTTATTTTTTTACCTAGTTCGTTTAGTTCCGTTTCTCTGATGAGAGAGTCCTCTAAGCGCAACGCATCATAAGCCGCCTGATCTTTCTCAATATCCGTTCGGACTTTCTCAATTTGTGCAGTCGCCGTCAGCACTTCTACTCTAACATCTGATATACTCCTGTGAATCCTGTTTGTGACCTTCGATATAGTTTTATTGATCAGGGCCTTGGTTTTTCCAGTAGTTAAAAAGTCGCCCTCTGTCGGGATGAATCCACCTTCTGCCGGTTCCAAATTCTTTGAATTTGTCACCCAATCGGAAGAACTACCTGGTCCGTATATATCATTCTTAATTTTTTCCAAATTATTATTATAATATTGGGCACCTATACTCAATTGGAAATTTCGAGAACTACCGAAATCGGGTAATAGTTATTCAACTTTCTCGCTTGATCATCGAGAATAGAGACCGTAAATTCGTGGATATGTCCCGATTCCAAAACTTTCATCTCGGGGTGTGGGAAATCTAAGGTCACAGTCTCGCCATAGAAACAGTCGCTGGCGGGCACAGTTTTCAGTAATGTGCTGGTGGATCCGTCTACCGTGTTGTACGATGTGTTCACCCGATCCAGGTGCCCCCTGAGAGTTTTCGTGAAGGCGAAGTCCACCGGATTATCACCGACGTACTCACCCGGGGTAAACACTCCTTTGTTTGAGGAGTAAGTCTCTCTAAAACCGAGTTGAATACCCAACCCCGGGGAGACCACTACCTTATTATCACTGCTGATGGTCATTGTTGCGAGCCCGGTAGCATTCGATACTGTGAGGTTGATTATACCGTCAAGCTCTGATTTGACAAAATCTTTGAGCTGTCTTATTCCCCACAGTCCATGAGGCAGCTTTACATCTAATTGTTGTCCATCCTTCACATAGTAAAACCCTTCGCTCTTCCCCACATTCTGCCATCCAACCGTGAAGGTGATTGATCTGAGACCCACCCGGCGTTTTCCGCAGCAGTTGTCGATTGATTTTTGAAGTTCACAACTCCCTTTTTGAACATTAGTGATAGTAGCAAACATAATAATATCTTTCAATGGATACCAAAGCATTTAGCTTTAATTATAATGCAAAGTACGCGGTCGGAGGTAAATACACGCAAAAAGACGTTGTTAACCACCTTGTACACCCAACCGTAACGGTTAGACCGGACAGCGGCTTTTCCACCAATTTCCCTAACATCTTTGAACAATATAGGCTGCCCAAGATTACTACGATGGAGGCGGTAAACGGGTGGAAAGCAACACCGATGCAGTTTTGGCAGAACCAAATAAATTTCGCTGTATGGTGCGCAACAGCCGGGTGTGGAGTTTCACATAAAGACCATCTGACATCCAAGAATGTCATGCTCCGAAGTGTCTACAACTTTCATGCGTATTATACTATTAGGAGGATTCTCAAAGAACTAGGTATTTCACTACCTCAAGACGACGCCTGGGATCCAATTTCCAACGCATACGACCGTATGGCGTTTGAAAGACTGTGTAACGAATTTAACGTTTCAAAAGACGCGGACTGGGTACATTTATGTTAGATACGGGTCTAGGGTTCACGCAGGCCGGGGTTACTCGCGTCAACGACTCCATTCGCACGTACGTCTGGGCCATCCTCGGCACACAGAAGCAAACTCGCAGTTCTATACTGGGCACGGGAACAGCGTTTGATGCACAAAAAACAATTCTTGGCACTTGTAGAGGACGCCATCTCAGCTAGGGTGGACCTGGAGAAGGCGATCCAGAATTATCAAGACGTTTTGCAGAATGCCAGCACCCAAGTAGACTATGTATTTGGAATAGGTCTTTATATGGCGCCGAGCAATATGATACTACGAGACGACCCGGTTGACGATTACAATAATCAGATCGTAATCGCCACCGCCAATCAAAAATCGGCCACAACGGTAACGTGAACACGGATATCATCAAGCGCACCCCAACATGATCGGGTTCAACAGTGGAACCGATTTCATAAAACACAAAATGGATACACCTCCCCCAATTCGTAAATTGGATACACAATTGAACCCAGTACCCCCCAATTCGTAAATTGGATGCACCATCGAGTTCCATCAACAGACCAATCGCGATTGGAGAAACACCAATCAATCGTAGATTGGGTGAAATTGGAAGCACAACACACGAGGAGGAGAAATTAGGGCTCGTCATCGCCCTCGTAGCGATCGTATTATTTACGCTTTGGTTGTAGGAACTCTCTGGCAGAGAATAATAGGAGACCGGCGATTGCCACGATTAAAGCCCAAGTATTATTGGCGAGCCATCCGGCCGTTTTTGATAATATAGATAACAAGAAGGAGAGGAGACCCCCGATCAACCCAGGCAGCGCGGCAGCCAACTTTCCTGCTAATTTAGCCAGGAGATTGGCGAGGGCTTTTAGTTGTTTTTTATCCATTCTTTTGCTCCACCGAATGGAGCTGGTGCTGGTGCTGGTGCTGGAGCTGGTGCTGGAGCTGGTGCTGGTGCAGCACCAGCATTGACAGCTACAAATAGAGACGATATAGATAGAATTAGGGTCGATATAATCATGCTGAAAGCCGCGATGACGGTTATTATCGTGACGCCCTTCTCTCTGAACAGAGTGCGAATACGCGCACCGAGTGTAGTGTCCTCGTGCAGGACCCTCGAGATTGTTTCGCGGCTCCGACTTAATTGACCGGAAAGCGTCTCACGGTTAGTCGAGGCAGCCTCCAATCGAGCTTCTCTTTCGTCCCGCAACGACCGCAGGAGTTTGTTGATCCGCTCGGTAGATTCTCTATCGCCCCGTGCTTCCTTTATTTTTCTTTCTTCTAGAGCGATATGTTTGTCCAGCGCTGAGAGTTTGGAGAGGTTATTGACTAGTTCGCCCCGAGTTGTTTGCAGAACCTTATCGAGTCCCCGGAGTTCGCGAAGACGCAACGGTGGGTCAAACTTCGTGCCGTTTATTTCGTTGACCGTGGTTTCAATCGTGTTAATAACGTCGGTGGCTACGCGAGGATCTCGCTGAGCTCGATCGTTTCTATAGTGGCGGCCGTCTTCGCCAGCGTTTTGTCGGTAGCCTGAAAGGTTTTTATCATTTTTGTAGGCAGCGGCGCCCGAATGTCGTCGAGCACTCCGAGAGCTCGAGCGAGGAGTGCTCCATATCGCTTCAATGAAGAGGGACTGAGGAACTTGTTTGGGTGGTTCTTGTACGTCAGCAACTTCCAGGTCTTGCCCCATTTAACCCACAGGTCTCCTCTTTTAGTGCTGCGGAACTCCAACGGGGCATTGATGCCGCGTTTAGACACTATACTCTCCCACCGTTTCACCAGAGTATTCGTTTCCTCGATAGACGCCAGCTCATTCTTGGAGATCCCCGCAGGAATCTCGGCACCGCCCGCCCATGTCGGAGTTTTTGGTTGGGCCTCCCACGTTTCGAAATGTGTACTCGCCACGGGCGGGTGCTCTATGAAGGACGTTTCGTCCTCATCATCGAGCATATTATCGAAGTAGTCATCAACGTCCAAGCCCTCATCAACATAATCATCATCATCGAGGTAATCGTCTCGGTCGCCCGTAGTGCGATCGAATTCGTCCATGCCAATATCGAGACCAGCCATCTTTAATAATTATTATTATATTAAAGACAAAACAATACAGGTTTAATAGTTTCAATAAAATTAATTATGTCTTCGAGTCAATACGGTCGCAAACTCAATCCATACCGCAGACTGCGTGAGCCCCTCGGGGCAAAAGGCGTGAGACAGAGTGTCGTTATTACGAACAACCCATCGACGATCGACCAGAACCAGCAGCTCTTAGTCCGCTTTCCCAACCTCGGAACTCACGACGTCATTGTGCCGGGTACTGTTCGCCTCGCTTTCACTATTTCGCTAACGTCGACGGACGCGGACCGAACCGTCGTTCAGAACCTGGGTCGCGCCATAGTCAAGAAGACTATGATAAAGATTTATGGTAATGAGGTGATGTCGATCGACGACAGCGACGTCTACCATTGCTATCAGGACCTGTGGAAGACGGCACAAGAGCACGAAAACGCTGTCTATCAGGGTATTGACACCAGCAAAAATAAGAACGTAACAAAACTTAGAATTGGGGCTGCTAACAAGGTAGATAACAACGCGAGTGACAACGCGGTCGCGGGCGCTTACGGCAACCGCTTCTACATCCCGCTCGACTTTGAGTTGCTGGAGAGCCACATGCCCTACTATCAGAGTGCTTTGGCTGACCGCCTCGAATACGAACTAACGTTCAACGACTACGGCCGAGTTCTCATAACCACCGACATGTTATCGACGTATACGATCGACAATGTTTCGCTGGAGTACGACATGGTCACGATGCCCGAACTCGCGCGATTGATCAGAACCCAGTACGCCGGGCGCGTTGCCATACTTTACGACCGAGTTCTTCGCCATCGCAAGATGCCGAAAGACAAAAGCGACACATTGTGGAATATTAATGTCAACGTACCCGCCCGCTCGATGAAAGGTATACTGATGCTGTTTGAGGATGCTCGGTTCGCGCCCGGTGCTAGAAAAACCGACAAATTCTATAACCCCAAAATCACGAAGGTAGAGGTGACGATCGAGGGAGTCCCCAATCAACTCTACAGCGCGGGTCTTTGCGCGCACCAGCAGTGGGATGAAGTAAGAAAGCAGTTTGCTGCCGGCTCTAAGCGCTCTCCGGAGGTTGCAGCAGTTGCCAAAGACCTGCAGCTCTCGGCCGTCTCCCTCGCGGAGTTCCTGAATACCAAATACGCGTTATGGCTAAACATGCGAGCCAGCGACGATGACCAAATACACGGTAGCGGACGCCAAGTTGAGAACGCTAGTGAGGGTGTGACGATCCAGATAACCAAAGAGGCGGACGGAGCCGGGCCATTGAACGTGTACCTATATATAATTACAGACGCACAACTCAACATCGAAGATGGTCGATACGTATCAGCGATCTACTAAATCTAACGATTTATTAATACATAATTCTAAAGAATTAATTAAGAAATCTAGCAATCAATACCAATTCACGATTGGAGATGCCCACTCTGCCATAATATGTGGGCAGACAGGATGTGGAAAAACGGTTTTCATCCTCGACTTGCTCGAGGAGTCCTACCGCGATGCCTTTCGTCACATTGTGATCCTATGTCCCACTGTGCTGCACAACGATACTTATCAGCGGCGCCCGTGGATATGGACCGACCCTGAGGTATACGTTATTGACCCGGTGATAGGCTTCACGATTGGTTGCGTGGTTTATACCAAAGATTCCAGGGTGAGCCCACCCTATATGTGATTGACGATTGCTCGGCCAAGGCGGCGATGACCAAAAAGAAGGACATGCTCTCAGAGCTCGCATTTTCTGGCCGCCATGCGAGGAAAAGCGTATGGATCTCCACTCAAAAATACAACGCCGTCCTCAAGGATCTGCGCGAGCAAACGAAATGGGTCGCCCTCTTTCACTGCAAGGACCGAGACTCATTCGATGACTGTCTTCGAGAGAATGACGTTATCCCAACGCGCGAGGAGCGCCTGGAGGTTCGACAGATGCTTTCCGAAACTAAGCACGCCAAGCTTCTGTTAAAGACTGATCAACCAACTGCTTATAAAGTTACCAATTAATTAATAATTAATAATTTTTAAAAAGTTACGAAAATTGCAAAGTAATAAGCTATTGCAATGCTTAACAATGCTTAGCAATTGCTGAACAATGCTGAAGAAATACTGAACAAATGCTGAAAAAATGCTTAAGAATGGTTAACAATGTTAACAATTTGGTGCTCCGCTGCGAGCTTTGTTGCGAGCATAATGGTGATCATAAGTGTCATAGGTTGCAATTCCTGTTGTATTGTATCAGATTGTATTGCATTGTATTGTACTGTATTATTCAGTAGTCTATTATATTGTATTGTATTGTATCGTAGGTTGGTAATATGTGGTCGTGTAGTTGCCTAGGTATGTGGTCAATAGGTTGAGCTGCCTTCAGGTCACGTGGGGTGATAATTGCACAATGCATGCCTTTCCCCGCGCTTCATTGCACTCGCCGTTTCTACTTCGTAGAGTCGACACATCACTATTGTACATATCTTGATATATATTTTATATATATTATTAGGTGGGTTTGATTGTGTAACATATTGTAATGAAATCTACATTACATTCTACATGTACGGTATTGTTTATGCAACTGCAAGACGACTCAGTATTGTATTGTTTATTTGATATCGCGTTACCGTGAACCGACTTCTATGTTGTGTATGTCATTTGTGTAAGCATGGCTACACCTGTGCATATACACAGGTGTATTCATGATTACATAAGATTGCACTCGCCGTTTCTACTTCGTAGAGGGTTAGGGTTAGGGTTAGGGTTAGGGGGTTAGGGTTAGGGGTTGGGTTAGGGTTAGGGTTAGGGTTAGGGTTAGGGTTAGGGTTAGGGTTAGGGTTAGGGTTGGGGTTAGGGTTAGGGGTTAGGGTTAGGGTTAGGGTTAGGGTTAGGGTTAGGGTTAGGGTTAGGGTTATTAGGGTTAGGGTTAGGGGTTAGGGTTAGGGTTAGGGGGGGGGGTTGGGGTTAGGGTTAGGGTTAGGGTTGGGTTAGGGTTAGGGTTAGGGTTGGGAGGGTTAGGGTTAGGGTTAGGGTTAGGGTTAGGGTTAGGGTTAGGGTTAGGTTAGGGTTAGGGTTAGGGTTAGGGTTAGGGTTAGGGTTAGGGTTAGGGTTAGGGTTAGGGTTAGGGTTAGGGTTAGGGTTAGGGTTAGGGTTTTTTCCCCGAAAAGGTCCCTGACAAACCCGAAAAGGTCCCTGAGGGTCCCTCGAAAAGGTCCCTGGACCGAAAAGGTCCCTCACAAACCCGAATGGGTCCCTGAACTTTTCGAATGGGTCCCT